>OX411310.1:95184098-95784098 GCA_948150685.1 Rhaphigaster nebulosa
AAGAGAGAGAGGAGAGAGAGAGAGAGAGAGAGAGAGAGAGAAAGAGAGAGACAGATGTACTGGTTATATATAATTTCATGATCTGTCTAATTTTTTTTTTTTTCTGAAGCAAAGTATAATATTTTTACAAAAAAAAAAACCGATGTGGATAAGGCTTTTATCTATATTTTAATGAGAATATTAACAAACAGTGGCTGATAAAATAAAAACAAAAAAATGAACGATTAAGCCATAAATCCGAGGTGAATAGAAAAAGGAGTGTATTCAATGAAATAAGTCTCATGTAAACACATTCCTTTGAGATAACTAAACCGAACCGACGTTAAAGTAATGAGGATAAACCTGAGACAAAGTCAAAATGTTTTACCGATTCAAGCGGAGATCATTAATTCTGGTTGAAAACCTAAGCCCTCCTTTATCGTTTGCTTGGTGTGGAGCGGACAAAGGAGTCGCCTGTCCGATAGTTAAAGCTCCTCCCTAATTGCCTACAATCTCCACGTGCTCTGTCTGCTACATGGTCACGTGAGCTGGCACGTGTATTCCACACTGCACAAGTCACCATTAAATATGATTAGTGACCACTGAACGTTTCCCCCCTCTTGTATCGATGTATCGTGGGTATCCGTCTGGTTTCCTCTTATTTTTTACTTCCATCGGCGTAGCTGGAGTCAAGGTGTATTACCATATTTATTTATTATATATACTTAATTTTCAAATATAATATACACTTGGATTAAACCCAAATACTCCTCACAGAGGTACAGTATAGTCAAAATGAATCACAAAAAACTGCTTTTACATAATAAATGGCATGGACATAAAACCAAATTAATTTAAAAAACGGTAACGGTTGACCTTCGTTACAATACGAGGTGAATAAAAAGGTGCTGAGCGAGAGATCTCCTTCCGGGACCTAACAATGATGAGCGGGAAGAGATGTTGGAATTTATTTTCATAAACATAGGCGAATAAAATGCTAATCCAATAGATTTCGATGCCCACATCAAATACTCAAACCTTAGCTTAAAAGCAAACGCTTAACTATGTATGTATATGCCATATATTTGCTTTCTAGTTTGATTCAATGTACAGTTTCTGCATAGATTATGGATAGATTAGTACAATAAATTATGGTTTTAAATGCTTTTTGCTGAATTTAAGAAAGGCTTGAGAGCATGCCACAGTTCGTTGATGTCGATTCATTCACCAGCAATAAATAATTTTTATTGTAATAAAAGATAAGTCTGCTTATTTAAGGATTTTGTATCCCTTATTATCCGGATTTTCGATAGTCCGGATTGCCATTGGTCCCAGTCAGTCCGGATGAATGAAGTGTTGCAGTCTATAATATTATAGGTATAATGAAAAACATATTTTGATTTTGGATTTTAGATATGTTTCTCAGGATTATTTTGTATTTGGTTTACTTTATGGTTGTAATAAAAATTTAACTTAACAGCACCAATTTTATCAATATCATAGTTTATAATGACTTGTAGAGTGAGATGAACAAGTGGGTAGACATTTCAAAATTTCTCTTCATAGAAATTAGAAAGGCTTCATCAAGGTGTGGAATGTAGTAAATACTAAATACTTTACTTTATTCAAGAGAAGAATCAAGCGGCAAGAATATAGTCGAGAATCGGGGAAAACTATCAGTAGGTACTCATTATATTTTTAATTTCAATTATTTTAACTTCAGTGTAGTCTATTTATTTACTTAGTCTGTTTAAGGGATTTTTAACGTAGAATAAAGTTATTTTTTCAATGTATTCGTACATTTGCCTGTAACGAGGATATATTTCACTCTCCTCCTATGTCCTGCCATGCATCCGAAGAAAAACGGCTCCTGGAAACTTAGGCAATTCTGAGGAAATTGGTCGATTCTCAATGCGCCCCTATTGCAATGCTCTTCTTACTTGTTTAACTCGTCTAACTTTCCCCAGAAAGTCAGGCCGTCTTGTAAGAGAAGCAGGGACGGGTGTCAATTACAAAACAGGTCGTTTGTGATAAAAGAAACTTGGACGAATAATAGACGTGACTCAACTAGAGGATTCTCCTCCTCCGATAAAGCAAAACAGGATACGTTGTACTTCTGGAGGGTAAGAGTTGAGCGGTTTATCTCGCTTGAACTGAAGATGTGGCTAGTAGATCAATAGGACGTTCTGGAGAACTCGAGGGAAAGAGAGACATAATACAGTGTAAGAAGAAAATATGTCATAATTCAATAAATATAGAGCTGAAGATTAAAGTAAATATATATCGAAAATCACAATAATAAAAAAGTAAAATAATTAATAAAGAGTTAAAACAACACAGAAATATTTTTTAAAACATTTAGTTTTTCTTACGTGCTTTCTTGACTAATTTTTAAGCCCAATTATAATTCATTTGATTCTGATCTTATAAAATCTATTCCATATTTAAAAAAAAATATTTCCATTTTCAAAATTACTAATTAATTCTACTCTTTAATTTATCAATTGAGTGTTGTGCTTACTTAGAGAAAAAAAATTTTGGAGGCCAAACTTAGAAAATGATAAGAAAACAAAAAAAAAAAACACGGACTCCCTCCGTTTCAAAATTATTATCCCGTTTTAAAAAATAGGAGAAAAATAAATACCTATTATATTCATTTATATGTTATAAATACCTACTTAATGAATTATTCTTACGCCTTCAAATTAATGAATGATTTATGCAAATTAGGTAATAATTCAAATGCGGAGGAAGTATCTTATTATTTATAAAAAAAATCCCGAATTTTCGGAGAGCGGCAAAATTTGAGTGAAATTATATTTTTCGATTCAAACGAATTTGTAAGTATTAAAAACAGGTCAATTAAGCGCACATGGATATAAAAATTATCTCCAATAAGTTTTTTATTTTAAAGAAATGCCTGTGTACAACAGAACAACAAATCCGGCTCTGCTATTATGGTACAATATTTCATTTAAATTTAAGATGTTTCAACGTAATATCATCAACTTAAATTATACCGATAAATGACTTAAGTCAAGAGGTCAAGGAAAAAACGTATGACATGACTAACTCAATAATAATAATAATAATAATAATAATAATAATATATATATATATATATATATATATATATATATATATATATATATATATATATATATATATGGGAGGGAGGGGGGTAGAAAACTGGGTAGAAAATTCATCTGATGCGAGAAAAAAAAAAAAAAAAGAATTTAAGATTTAGATGATTTATAGGCCTGTGGACTACCTGCAAAAAGCGAGATATAAAAGTTCGGAAAAGAAAATCGAATTAAAAATCATATATATATGATATATTTATATATAAAATGATAATGAAAAATACCTGTTTTTTTTTAAATTATAAACGCGAACGTTGCTTTTAAGATCGGTTTAGATATACATACTTGTATTTATCGGAGTAGAACGGATTGTAATTTAACTTGGAGTATTTATTAGGTGAAAACTACTAGAAACAGTATCTAAGAACATTTGTTCTAAAAAAAAATAAATGTATTACAAAATACCTCAAATTTTTATACATGTTTGTGTATAGTAGTAAGATGTAAAAGTACACAAGGTATAATAAGTATAACTATAAAAGGAGTAAATAAAAGAGATATTTTATTATATGTATTTTATTATCTTGATGATGTACAGGGTGATCAAGACTCCCATAACTTTCTACAGTATCTATCCAGCCCACATAACTCTGCTATTTCCAATGGGATGGGGTAATTTTTTTTAAGGATTCTGAGAGGAAATGAAATTTTAAGACGAATTTATACCGCGCATTTTTTTGATCCTCGAGGATGCTAATCACATTAAACGTTTTTATACTAAGTTACAAATTTCTGTGAAGAAAAGCATTTATTTATTTTATTTTTATTTTTTTTTTTTTTAATTTTATAAAATTATTCCAGTAGACGTTGTAGACTTTGAAATTATTCAACTTTCATTCCTGAGCTTATTAATTATTCCAATGAACGCTGAGTATTAGACTGGGAATAACAAATAAGAAAATAATAAGAAGTACTATTTTAAAACAAAAATTATTGGATGATTATTAATATTATTTGTATTTTTTATAATTATCGGAAAATAAAAATACATTTAATCCATTGCGCACCGAGGGCTCTAATCGCCTTACTTTATACAAAGTTCCGAATTTCTCTGAAGGAGTACCTATTTCTTAGACAACTATTAATGCAAATGTTGTAGAGAATTAGAATGACTTTGAAATGTTTCTACTTTCATTCCAGAACTCCAAGTATTAGAATGGCGATAATAAATTAGGGAACAGCGAAAAGATTATTTGTTTTATTAATAAAAATTTCGGTTTTATTCTTTAGCGTAGACAACTTTAGCTTTTCAACACCGATATAAAAGAAGGAATGGAAGTTGGTTGTAGGACGGTAACATGGGTTATGGGCGAGGGTATAAAAATGAAGGGTGCAAGTAAGGCAGGGCCTGGGGTTTGTTAAGGATAGCTTTAACAAGGACCTCCACCTGGATTTGGGGGGGAGGGAGGAGGGAGGTTAAGGAAGAAGTCCAGCTAACAGGATCCCGGGGGAATGTCCTCAGAGGATTATAGCCCAAGTAGTCAACTCTAGCCCGCTGCCTAACTCTTTCATATCTCTCTTATACTATCATCTTATATTCTTCCTATTTTACTCTTATCTTGCTCAGTTTCTATTTCATTTATCTAACGCCGGGATGTATGCGCGGAAAACACACTTGTAAGATAACGGGTTGTTCTTACAAAATGTCCACATGAAATGCGATTTTTTGTATGAATATTTATTCTAACATATATGTTAGTAGCCCTTCTTCCAATTTTGAACTTTTCTCCAACTATTGAAATAAGCACTTACTAAAAAATTTTTAATCCTACATATGATATTATAATAGGATATAATAATATCCTACATGTAATATTACAATATTTCTAAATGTGATACGACTGGAAGACTTTCGTAATGCAAAATGAGAAGTGAAAATTCGGATTTTTTGGTACTTTCGGTAAGATAGAGGATTAATATAGAATATACACCACATAATATATCAGTAAAGCTCCGATCCAAAACCTTTCATCAAACAATAAAACATTGTAGGGTTTTAAAAGGTTACTTTTTTATTTTATTAATTTATTTATTTTGTTTTCTTTCTTCCTTATTAGCTCACATATGATCGTAACTGTGCTAAATTAGCGAATATGAAAATCACTACTTTTTAGGAGAGCGAAAAAAACCTCCTATATATACATCTTTCTATATATAAGGGGGATCTTAGATTATTTTAATTTGTTTCTGTTGTTAAGAGCAATGCATGGGGATGAAGCTGTATAATATGAAATATACTACAAAGCTGTGTATATTTCAGTAACAACACCAATTGTCTCAAATCCTTTGCCTACCTCAGAAACTTTTTAGAAATTTCAAACTTCCTGAGAATTTTACTTTTTTTCATGATTGTATATTGGTATTGATAAAGCGAGATTTTAAGATACTGCTATGTCTAATTGCTCTTAAATCCTGTTAGGATATTCTTAAGTCTCTCACATAGCAGTAAATAAGATCGCATCGACGTCATTTTTTTAAAAAGGCTTATGTCAAAAAATCTAAATCTAAGTTTCAATTGATTATGGGGCTTCCCCTTCAGGATATACTGAAAAGAAGTGGAAATGGTCTAAAATCGAATATTGATGGCGTAAGCGCCAAATACTAACGACTCTCAGTCGCCACTCCGGCTTTAACCAGTGCTAGAAACCTTAAAAATATATTGTAATTATAAAGGTGTTCCCAGGTTAATATGCTCCTAATTGTATATAATAAAGAATAAAATTTTAAAAAATATGTATATTTTTGAATTATTATTTTTATATTTTTGAATTATGTTTATATTTGAAAAATCGTTTCACGTGTTTCCTGCAAAGTTTGCTAAATGGCGCCTTTTTCAAAAAACGACGCCGACATGAATTCAGACCAGTAATAGGAAGTCTCAGATCAACGGTCTTAAAAAGACTAACCAAATAGAAATAATGCATCACTCCAAATTATTCAAGACATACAGTGGCCAAAATATGTATTAGTACAATTAGTTTTTCGAGTAAAGATATGTTTAATAGTTTATTGAACATAAATTAACTGATGGATATGATATAAAAAAAAAAAGAAACCCGTACAGCCTAATTAACAACAAAAATTGAAAATTTATCATGCAAAAAAAGTATGAATACGGTAACAGTTTTCGAGAAAATAACGATACATCTGCTCAGGTAGAAATTAATAATTTCAATTTAGGACCCATTTAGGGGGAATTATCTTTCAATTCGGATCAAGAGATTATGTAGTAAGTGAAAACCATGAGCTGAGAATAAACTAACAAGTTACGATTACGACAGCTATTACTGTATGAATAGTTTTTTTGGCATGAGCAATTTTCAATTTTTTGTAGTTAATTATTTTAACAAAAGGGCCGTAAATCAAAATGATTAAGTTCTACCTGAAAAGATGAATTGTTCAATTTTTGATGTTAACTATGGTTTGTTGTTTGTAATTTGAACGGTTTATAATCTCCTTCACATGTTAAAAGTAATGCAGAATGTTGTTTTTTATCATATCCATCAGTTAATTAATGTTCAATAAATTAATTAACATACTTTTACCCGAAAAAATAATGCACGAATACTTACTTTGACTGATCATTGTGGAGTGATGTAGTGATCTCTATTTAGGAATCTTTTTTGGCTTTTTATATGAGATATGCTATGTTTGACCTGCATTTATGTGACCGTGACCTTTTCTGTCCTGATGATGCATGAAGTGGTTGAACGTTGGCTGGTTAGTGGTTGGTTAGTCATTTACTGGCATTTGAGAGACTTGAGGTTTTGTTTGTTGGAATCTCCCACCACTATCCCAAAAAGAATCTAATGGATCTTTCTAATGGAAGAAAGAAAGAGCCGTGATCAATTGCTGTAAAATCCCATTCTGCATGCTATTAATTGTCGTACGCGTCATTCCACTTCCTAGGAGGGCTCATAACGGAGGCAACAAGTCCTCACCGTATCCGATATGGGAATTATATCCAGGCGACTAGAGCCTTGAGTAATTATGATTATTCACCTGCTCCTGCTCCTACTCCTGCTCCAATCCGCACTCCAATTATCCCAGATATAGCGGGCGTATTATCCCCTTCCAGATCTCTGCTCCCCCTCCCAATCCTAAATCCTATTTATTGCTGACTGGTCACCGCTATTTTTCTATTATGGCTCTCTATATAGCCCGAGTAACATGCCGGTCTCTCTTCTTGGACAAAATTAAAATTACCCCTCAAGCGTGGAGAAGAGGATTTGCTCCCGGTCCCCCAACGTCATTGTTTAGCCCCAATGGTATTACATCCCTCGTAGCCCGCGGTTCCTGGGACAATCGAATAATGTCCGCCTATTAATTCACTTGTGTATGATATCTTAATTTAGAGAAGCTCTTGGCAGATATTTGAGCTCTTTAATTCGAATTAAAACGGATTTCATTTAGTCGAAAGCGTTAGGCTTTCTAATATTTCGATTGCCCATCATTTCACCTTTTTCATATCCGATCAAACCGTGCTCTAAATTATTTAATTTAATTAGTTGGCGTTAGTTAATATCAAATACGAATAATAATTATATCTTGTACAGTCATGCTCTTAACAATAACTTAACTACTTTTACAAAACTTTTAATACGTTAATTAAAATAATAATTAAGCAAACCACTATATCAATATAATAAAGGTTACATTGAAAAAAGGTTTATAGGAAAAGAAAACCCTCTTGGGGTACGACGTACAGTCCACACTGGTCGACTTTCGATGCGCTTTTGTTTTCGACATCGCTTCCTAACATTTTCCTAGCTTGAAAATTTGAGTTCCTTCTATAAATTATTTCTTTATTTCATAATTATCTCTACCTATTTCATTCCTCACATTTTTTTTTTTTAACAAATAATTCATTTGTATTTCGAAACTATCCCAAAATATTTTTTTAATTTTTTAGTTGATATTATGTTTCAGCCACATATAGGCCATTTTTAAACATAAAAATAAAGGTTTGCTTATAGTGTTATTTTCATTAGAGAATATAATATATTTGCAATTACTTTCTTATTTTAATTAACCGAATTTATTAATCAATGAAATAAAAAACTATTAAAAAAAAATCTTTAAAAAAATGGTAACAAACAATTTCATTAACAATATATTTTAATATAGCCTCGTACCTTTTACGCCAGTATGTGTTAGACTATTTTATAGTAATTTACTTTGTCTATTTGGTCAGTCTGATTGACCGGCTAGTTAGTTATTTGCTGCTATTTAAGAGGTTCGAGGTTTTTTTATTTATTTTAATTTTTCAATAATATGCAAATTATAGGCTTTGTCTCTTTTTTCTTTGTTTTTTTTATCTCATTAATTAATAAATTAGATTAATTAAAATATAAAAATAAGGCTAAATATATTAATTCTCCAAGGAAAAAACCTTTATTTTTTATAAAAATATCTTAATCCGGAAACTAAAATAGTTTCTTGAAAATCCAATAAAAGAATAGAAAACATCGCATTTGCTAAAAAAAAAAAAAATTGTTGAATGCAATATATAATTACATGATAATGATAATAATTATTAAATTCTTGAATAATTCGTTATGCAATTACCCTAAGTAATAAATTAATAAATCACCTGACTAAAACTAAATATTTACAAGAAAATAATAATGGTTTATCAGTTAATATGTCCAAGTCGCTTTCGTTATCACTTCTACTACTTGCGATGTTGCTGTTATCTTATAACAGTTATGATTTAGTTATGATAAATGAATAAGTTCCAATATTTCGAATGAAATGGATATCATGGACTCAGAGGATATCTTCATAAAAATATCTTAATTTGTAGATATTCTAGATATTTTTCTAGAAAATTCCTGTCGATACTTTTTAAATTCCTTGTGATTATAAGACATTTTTTAGCGATTGCTGGACTATGCATAAGAATTTCATGGATTTTATGTTTACTGGGTATATACATACCCAAATAATCTTGTATACAATTTTGCTGTTTTTAAAGTATAATCATTAAAAGGAGGATCATTCATTTCAAAACAGAATTCTAAGGGTTAAAAAATAACATTAAACCTTTTAATGAATTCCTCGTCAATGCCGGTTATCTACGAAGAAACCTTAGAATTTTGAAAAAATCTTTAATCGTGTTGCCATCATTTGTATTGGGTTGGAAAATATAAAATGTTCCCACAATTCCTACAGTATGAAGCAAATTAAAAAAAAAAATTATATTTTTATTAAAAATAACTTCCCTTAGCTTCAATAAATGTCTTCAAATGCCCAATGAAGTTTTTTATTCCTTGTCCGCAGAAACGTTTTGACTTCGAATCAATGAGTTGGAGGAATGAAAATTTTACCTCGTATTAGAATATTTTGTTTTTTAAAAATGGTGAAGCCCTCTGAAAATATCAGTTGTAGACTAGTCAGCTGAATAAAGTGGATGTGATAACTGATTGCTATTTTTTCTGTGCTCGTCTCCAAGTTTATCAATTAATTCAGTTCAACGCATAATAAAAAAAAAAATCTAAAAATGTAAAATTAAATTTTTCCAATCTACCGATTAAAAACTAAAAAGTTTTCCAAGAGATAAAAAATCTAGTTCGGATTTAGGAGAAATATTTTTGAAGCTAACGGGAGATATTTTGAATAAAAATAAAATCGTTAATGTTTTTTATTCTTTCGTCTGCTTCATACCTTTGTCATTTCGTATATACAGTATTATATATACTATTACTATGAAAAGTTATGCGATTGAACTTGGTTAATGTTTGAAATACATGACTACCAAAAACAGAAAATATATATATTCTGAAATTATAAGAAGTTCCGAGGACATAGTTGCTTTTTAAAATTTATATTTTAGTGATGCTCATTTCGATTTCTACTCAATGAAACTCGACCTAAACTTTTTATGAATTCAGTTCAAACATTTTTAAAAAGTTCACCTCTTATTCTTTTATATGAAATTGCCACCATTATAAATGAAACGGCAGATGGTAAGTTAGTGTACCTAGGAGCGCCCTAGGATGACCTGTGACTTTGCTGCCAAATCTCAAAAGAAATCGGTCCAGTAGTCTCGGAGAAAAGCCGCAAACAGCGGACGGATCGATTTTTTTTTTTTAATTTCCATTTTTGGATTCTAGGCAAAAAAAAAAAAGGCAAAACTCAAACTTTGAGGGGAGAGGTTAATTTTTTTTTGTTTTATGGTCGATTATAAGGTTCATTATTGGAAATAATAAACCAATCGCAAATGAACTCCAATGAAAGAAAACAGGACCAAGTTTAACAATTAATAAGAAAATTTATTAAAAATAAGTTACCATCATTAACTTGATGTAAAGTTAATTCCTCATAAAGTTCAATAGGAAGTCGTTATTATATAGCAATTTAGCTGGATCGTGTTTCTAGATTCTGATATAGTCAATGACTTGAAGGATCTAAGCAACAATTTCCAAGAAAATTTGTACCTTATAAATTCCCAAGAGGAGTTCTTTTAAAATAATTAGTTTTAAGTATCAATCATTGCTCTTAATTAAGGACAGTCTCAATGTAATTTTATAAATTATAATAATTAACCACGTCGATTGATTCGAAGTCAAAAAGGAAAAAAAAATCCTACTTCAATAAGGATATTTTAAAAACTAAGCGCTTATTTTTTAAAAAACATTATTAAGTATTCATAAGAGATTATTTTAAGAAAATCTTTTTATTACTTTTTAAAATATTTTTTACTAAGGACAAAAGAGGTAGAGGGAGTTGTATAAAATCGACTTTGGAAAGGTATTTAAGGGAGTCGATAAGGTTAATTACCAGAGATGGCTTGTTATTTAGGAATTACCTCAAGAGATTCTCAGGAAAACAAGGTGCTGCTACTTACCCTTACGTTGAGCACGAGCGAGCCGCCAGCACAAAAATAAACCCACCCCTTTCCTGTCTTTCTTCACTCCTTTCTCAACTACATCTGTTTTAGCAATGATTACATTTTATTATATTTATTATAGATTTCTTAATGAGAGACCCCCTTTACATTTCCAGTTAAAATAAAAAAATCTGACAGATGGTTTGTCTAACACCCTCCCGCGGAGTTTTAAAGGTGTAGAATTACTTAGAGTGCTTATTTTTGAGTGGAAATAACAAAGTGAAATTTATTTATTGAAGTCAATGCGTTTTTTTCACGAAAAAAATGAATAACCTATTTAGGCGCGATCAACACACACAACTCGCAGCGGATGAATAATCCCTCTTATCGCCGCTCTGTGTGCTTTGAAATTCGTCACTTTACTCGCTTACTGTACTTCCGCCTTAATTCCAAATCTAAAAATTCTTTTTGCAATCATTAATGGCACATTTTCTCTGTTAAATGATACCAATTCTTGGTTTCTAGCGTTTATAGAAGCGGAGTTATGAGCGTTTAAAGATTTAATCCAAAGCGTCTGAAAATAATTCTGTCCTAATACCCCCCCCCCAGATTGAGGAACGTAATTCTGCGTTTAAACTTATAAATAAAAATTAGAAATGAAAAACGCAGTAAATACATTTTTATTGTTTACGAGTACCACCGTTACTGAGCCCTTTTACCAGGGTCGAGAAAACAAGATATAAGGATTTCTCGAGTAATACACGAGAAAATATTACAAATCTATAATAAAAAAAATATAAATATAATTTTATATTAACACAAAACCAAACCCTGACAAAGACGTAAAACGCCAAAGGAAATTTCCAATCTGAGGATGATTTTTTTTCTGCATGAATACAAAGCTTGCTACCTTCGGTAGTGATGGAATAAATATGTGTTGGTGGAGCATACACTATCCTATTTTTAAAAGACCAGACCAAATGCAAGTGGAAGAGATTGTACTTACGTCAATTTTCGTACTCGTACGCCCCATTCATTTCTTAGGGAGTCCCCCTGTTTTGTTATTTGTTGGTTGCTAAGTACTACGTTAAATGTAATTTTATATTATATTTTTTATGTAAAAATATAACGTAAAATTATTTCATAAATACTTGAACTTATATTAATCATAAAATGTTCCTAAATGATACAAATTATTTTCTTTGGGATAAATACTAAACCTAGATAAAGAATGACGACAATCTTTCTCGCAAGTTGGGAACATTAAAGTTGGGAAGTCTAATCCGGCAAACGATAAGAGCGCAGAAGTAATTTTCTTTATGGTCGGTCCGAGGGAAACATTTGTGTCACGTATACTATTGTAGTCATCAAGCAGCTGATCTCCGCCCACAAATCTCCTCTATATGGAAGGAAAGCCGGGGCCAACATGACGTATTGTGGGCTGGAGCAGGTGTGTCTGTCTCTTCGGCGAGTGATCTAGAGCAGGGATGTCAAACTGGCGGTTCCCCCCGAGGTAATTTTTTGTGGCACACGGTGCTCATGAGATGAAGCTTATGGGAATATATTCCCAAAATATATTAGAATTAAATAAAAAAAACTCTGGAAATTAAAAAGTTTGCTGCATAAATTTTACACTATTTTGGAAGTATATAATAGTTTGTAGCTAGTTTTCATTCATGATATTAAATATAATGGCCTACGAAACAACTAATATAATATATATATATATATATATATATATATATATATATATATATATATATATATATATATAAATATATATCTGCCATAATGAAGATTGTCAGTTCTCAGTCTTTAATCCAGATATTAAAAAAACTAGTAAAAGAAAAGAGTTGGAAAGTTTCTGATTAAAAAAAAAAAAAAAATTAGTTTTATTGTTACAGGAGGGGGCAGAAATAACTGATATATTTTGAGGGCTGTAAAAAATAAATCAATGTCTAAACTATTTCTAGTTCTAAATCAATGTCTAACTAGCTCCATTTTCAAAAATTACATTAACAATAAGTTTCATTTCAGTAGGTTTTCTAAATTACATGATCCATATGTCGGCTGTTATTGGCTACGCATTTCCGAAGACGATCCCGGAAATTTTACATCACCTTTCGAATCATTCCTGGTGGAATAAGTGACATATTTCGGGAGGGCTCTGGGCGGCTTTTGGTGACTTCAGTGTTATCTGCCGGTACTTTTTAAGTGGAACGGTAACTGTGAACTCTGACCTTTACGTGCAGATGTGGAGAGTATGATATGCCCTAGAGATCCTTGAGGCTATCCTAAATTGGATGTAATCGACCTATGGCTCACATATTTGGATGTTTGCTTGGAGTTTTAAGGGAGATGTTCTATGACAGAGCGATCTCTTTGAGGGCCGTGTCGACCAGTTTAACTTCATGCGATTTTTTTCTTTGTGGATATCTAAAGGACAAGGTTTTTAATCACCGGACTCGTTCTCTAAATGATTTAAAGGAGGGGATCAGAAATCAATGCCATTCTTCCCGAAATTACTAGAAGGGTGATGGGAAATTTCTGGGAACGCCAATAAAGGCCGGCATTTGGAAGATGTAAATTTTAAAAGACACTGAAATAAAATTATTTTTAATGTGCTTTTAAAAATAAAACTAGTTTTCTACTAGCGGCATTGGTTTGCTTTTTTACAGCCCTTCAAAGTGCGTCAGTTATCTCTGCCGTTCACTATAAATATAATTAAATAAATGTATAAATAAAAACAACGTTATAACAATATTATAAATTATTACGCCAAATTCAATTAATTACATCCAACAAATATTTGTAAAGGATACATAAATACCATGAGAGTGACGAAAGACGCATAAACTTAAGAGATTGTCGTAGATAATATTGCCTATTGTTATATTCTTTAATAGAAACTAAATTTTTCCGTTAAAACTAAGTGAAATTTCTATGGAAATTAAATGTAAACATTTAAAATCTATTTAAAGTAGGAAAGTAGTGAAAGTTGTATGATGCGCGCACGAGATTTTTTAACAACATTATCAACTTCGATTTCAGAAATAATATAAAGATATAATGTTTCAAAAGAAGAATTAAAGTTTTGTAATTTTATTTTATTGAACAAGTGGTGGTTTTAAAAAGTGGTGAGAAAATTTTTTCTTAACGAAATATAAAGTGAAATAGAAAATTATGAAGAACAATAAGAACCAATTATTATCCTTGTTGTTTACTTGGTTTAACAAGCATATGTTAAGTTAGAGCAGGAATGGTAGATTAACATTTTTATCACTCAATTACCAATTTATTAATGGAGGTTACTTACTAACTTTGTCAGAGTGTGAAGATCGGGATATCTACGCTGATACACCACGGAATAAATAAAAAATCATTTATTTATAAAATTGTCAGTTTAAAATGGTAATAGTAATAGTATATATTAATAATTAGTAACTATTAATCGTCGATTGATGGTGGATATATAAACCAAAATGCGTTATTTTTATTTAAAATTAGTCAAAATGTTCTCAAAGTGGAATAGGTATTGATTTGAGTTGTTATATCTTTAAACTGCTGCTAAATGATTAATCCAGAATTTGTTAATGTTGCGTCAATTATTTTTAAATTTTTGAAGTATTGTGAAATTTCATTTGGTTTAAAGAAACATAATTTTTCTATTGGTTGCCCCCATTCAAATAAATATAATATTGCGATAACTGCAAAACGCTGATAGTGTCACAAAACCTTAATTGATTAATACTTTTATTGAACAATTCAATTGATTAGTAATCACCTCAATTATACTTACACCATCAATATTAATCCTTAAAGATTCAATTAGTTATCCCTATGAAGAAAAGATCTTTTATTAAGTAATTTTGTATATCAAAGTTTTTCGTAAAATATTTTATAGAATCAATATCGTAAATTTTAAGTGTACTGTATTTACTGACCAATAATGTTATTTATAGCATAGCCTGTAACTGTACAGTCTATAATTCCACTCCACCAGTTTTTCCCAATAATGGTCGTGAAATTCCAGGTCGGCTAGTGTGATTGGAATTTGGCGAGGCGTGGTGGAGTTTTAGACCGACGGAGTTTCGGCCGCTCTGCATCGCTCCAAAAATGCGTATAGGATATCACGGTCGTTCCACGTTCCATTTGGAGGGGAATGATTTTTTTTTTGTTATTCATTTGTGAAATGGGTTACAGAAAGAATAATAGCAATTACATTCTTATTAGTCAAGCCGCTATTTCGTCCATAATATTGTTCTTTTCAGTCTCCATGTACTAAAAATTTTATTAAATTTTCTATTTTGGTTTACGGGTATATTGATAATTTTATTGATAAATGTATTGTCTCGGATTTATTTTTAAATATGTGTATGCCGAGTATTTAATTCTACTTTCATTCAGAAAAGACTTCGAATTCTTCTGAGGAATACTTTCCGGAATGTGCTTATCTTCGCATATTTCTACTTATTATCCCATATTTATAAGTAATTATTTTTATGATCAATTTTTTTTTTTTTTTTTTTGATGGACTATAGTTATAACATAGTTAATGGATTTATCGATGATGAAGTGTCTCGGGTAACATATACGTTCATCAATCAAGCTTGTCGATCGCTTTAGTACTTACCAAACATGTTGCAACACTTATTCAGATCAAAACAAGAGGATTACTCATGATAAAAAATTACAGGGCATATTTATAAATGATTGTTTTATTTTTCTAATAGAACATACATAACATGGTATCAGTTATTTATTAAGTGTTTACTTACAATTAAATAAAATAAATAAATAATAGCGTTACTATTTACATCAAATTCGATGTTCTTAATCATTTCTTACACCAAAAAATAATTAAAAAGCTGATCTATGTGTACAAGCTAACTTTTGATTACCCTATTATGTACATATTGATAGAATTTTATTTATATAACGAAAACATAACTTTGATATTTAAATCACAGAATAATTATCAATAAATCTATATACATATATAGTAAGTCGTTATTTACTAAATTAAGCATAGGTACTTCACTAAGCTAAGTAGAACCTAATGACTATGTTTTATACAACCTTTTACTGGGGAATTACTTTTCTATAAAGTGCTTTCACTATTCTCTAGTATAAAAATTAAACACCATTTTCATTAATTTTCGGAAGTAATATTTTTAATTGCTATTTTTTGATAATAGATAAATGAAAAATAAAACTGTAATCATTCTTAGTATCCTCGTACCTAACTGGAATAATTTCCGAACTGCTCTTCTAACGATATAAAGAAAAATCGTTTATAGTGTTTTATATAGTAGAGTATTTAATTTAAGTAATATTTTATATATAGAATAATATTTTCCGTTAGTTACATATTTACGAAATAATATAACAATATCTTTAAAAAATCATAATTGAAAAAAGACGATTGAAAATGCCCATCATAATTTGCCATTTAATTTTTTTCTTGGTTAAAAGAGTATTTATTGCGTTTTGCGCTTTATGGTTTTTGCAAACATCTCAAGAGCGCATGCGCTACTATTTAAGGAAATGTGTTTTATTCCTTAATATTTGTAAGGCTGGTTAAAATTTAGTTTAATTACTTATACCACTTACTGGTAGTATCTTATTTCCACGGATGCTTTTTTGCAGTAAAATGAAATTAATTAATATATATTGTAAATAGTGTTGTTTGCTAAGAATTTAATACATTTACAATAATTTATAGATATTGTAAATAGTGTTGTTTGCTAAGAATATAATAGATTTTTATTAATCAATATGACCGAAATTGGTGAAAAGTAGACTGTTAAAATAATAGTGGTGCAACTAACTTCCGTGAAACTAAATTCCGACATTAAATTACTAAATCTAGTTATACAAATGTAAATCTTCAGTGAATAATTCTGACTGAATCTCAAAACGTATCCTAAAATAAGTGAATGTTAATGATTCAAAAATACTATGTTTTTAATTATTATTTTGTTAGTTACAACGTTGATAAATTCAATAAAAGATATCTATTTAATCTTTTCTTATAGCGGTTTCATTTTAAGAAAAACGGTGCATCAATTAATTGCTAATTTGAAAAGTCGGATACTGCATAGCATGTGATTCAATAAATAACGATTGCACGCAAATCTACTTTACGTATCAATAAAGTAATTCTATTTCTAATTATTCTCATTTTTCTTATCCTGATTTTTGGCTAAAAAATAACAGGAATATAGAATTAGCGTTGAAAACAGTGGTTTCCATTTTCGATTAGTGGTGCGAAGCGTACTCTTGATTAAGAAGCGTAGGTTGCAATAGTGAAACCATGTCCGTTTGCTTCACCATAACGGTATTGATCATCTGCGATCCACGGCGATGATGACCTATTCCCTGGACGCCGATTTTCCTCCTTCGGGAAGGATGTTGGCCACCGAATATGCTGCGCAGGTGCTGCAGTCGATAGGAGATAGTCGTTCGTTATCTGAAATAAAAGAAGCAATAAACATACATAATTATCGCATTATGAAGTATTAATCATACATTAAGGCTGGTTTACACGAGTAAGTTTTTTTTATCAAAGCTTTGATCAAACTCATTTTGATAAAAAAAAACATGAGCAAGTGGGTTTGATGGATCAATGTGGGTCTGATCAAAAACTTGCTCGGGTAAACCAGCCTTTAGAATAAAAGTACAATAACATATAGTTTTTATTACGTAAAGGGTCTTCTTATGTCAAATTTAATTTCAATCTACAGTTTTATCCACTCCCTTATTTGAGGAAAATATAGACAAAGATTTAATCACTAAACACTGACTTACGTAACTTTCGTAAGACACGCCAATATGTTAATTTGGTTAAGACGGAAGGTATATTTACTGAGAATGGCTTTGGTTAAGTCCAGTCTCAAAAAGTAGTAACGAATAATGCAGCTTGAAATAAAGTCGATGGTAATAATAATAGTAAATTATAAAAGAAATGAGAATCACCATACAGACGTCAAGAAATTCTCTCTCTTCTCTGTCGCTTCAATAAGCAAAATTCTTTTGGATTTTTCTCCCTTGCAATATACGATGATGATATCTGCAAATGTGTCTGCGCCGAATTGAGATCAGGTTCTCGAGCTTTCTGTGTAGCCCGGAGGTTCATCTCTAAGAAATCTTAAGTATTTCGTCCATAAATGAAAGAAAAAATTCTTAAATGGTTATAAGGTCACATTGTTTGATACCCTTTATGAAAAATTGTTTGTAGTCCTTTTCTACAAAAAAAAAGGACTATTCTAAAATTATAAGACATCTTACAACAGTTTATTTGTTATAAAATTCCTGGTTCTAATTATGAAGAAATTAAAACTGTCTGCATTATTGTATTTTATAATAATGATAAGGCTTAGCGGACCCGAAGGTTCGATGCCTATGCAACCAATCGCTGTTTACAAGCCTCGGTCCAAAAACTACCCTCCGAATCCAAATCTGTAAAATCATCCTTAACGCAATGCTACCATCTAAGTTTTGGTCTACTCCTCGGACGTTTACGAGTCGGTTCAAGGTTTATTGACTTTTTGAGGATTCGTTCGCTTCTAAGCACATCTCAGCCGTCTCGATACTATAACTTAAATTATACTAACATAGTACAATTCCGAGTTGTGTAACCTCCTATGAGGTATCTGTTGAAAATTTGAATTTTTTTTTTTTTCATTTTCTTCTTATCTTCTTTTCTTATAACGATCCTTAAAGAAAAAAAGGAGCAAATTCATAAAAGGAATGAATGTTGAAATAATTTAAGCGACTCACTTGATATGTTAGGTACAGTGGAATCTGGACTCCTTGCCACGGGACGGAAGACACCGCTGCTTGTCTCACCAGGGGTTACCAGCTCTGCAATACAACAATTATAAATCAATGAGGTTTATTCTTTTATGTAATTTAAATATTATTGAAATTACCGGTTTTCAATATAGTATATTATTACACGGCATAGCACACCTGACTCAAAACTATTACTCCATATTTCCTGAAGGATCCTGCCAAAAGAGGCTTGTATACTAAAACTAATTGCAGACCAAGGTCTCGAAAATAAATTAAATGAGATAGCTTAGATATAAGAAGAACTGATGATGTCGTATAAAAGAAAATTTTGAGGTAGTAGTAGCAGTCCAGTATTTAGGGAATAATTTTCCATACTAAGTTGGAAAAATCTGGAAAAATATTTCATAAGCAGTATTTCCTTACGGGAGGCCCTGACTCTACTGTAGTGCCGAGAAAGAAGAAGAAGAAGTATTTCCTTAGCAATTCAAGAAAATAGTCTTGTCTTGATGAGATGACGGATTTTTTTTTTAATTTAAAGAAAAATGAATTTTTAATTCAGATTTTCGCGTTTAAAGAGGATTAAAAAAAACGACAGATTGTTAATCACAAGGCAAAATATATTTTAAAGTGGAATTTAATTTAATAAATAAATAGCAAAAACTGGACAGAAAAGATATCGTTAGAAAAAATGTAATTTATCAATCATGATTATATTATAATAAATTATTGCTCTTTTGATACCTAACAAAATGTGACTTGTTCATTGCAACATCACAATCGCTTTTCTTAAAACTGATTTATAAAAAAAAAAAATTCGAGGTTTTATTTCAAAAGTTTATATACTTACTAGACAGTTTTATTTCGGTCAAAAAATCATAATTAGTCAATATTTTGACAATTTAAACATTTAATTCTGATTTATTATAATTTTAAAGTATTTTTATGTACATTTGTATTAGTACTAATTGGATTTTAACGTGTTTTTTTTTTTCAGGATATTTCAGATGCATGATTACTGCGGGACAGGTGTTGTTCGAAAATGACTCCCAGGTTTTTAACAAAGTTATGGAGTGTTCAATGGAAATAGGATTCCTTCTAGTAAAATTATTATTATTATTGAATTGATATAACATGGCTATCAAGTGGAGGAGTCAGGGCGACCTTGTGACCCGTTGCGTGCACCACTCCTCGCTCCGGCCATATGTCGGCTGGTGCTATCGTACAACCCGCGGCACAGAGGCTCAGTCATCCGAGATTGATCACAACTGCGCACGAATGCAACCCTAATCCAGGACTAGGCCTGAAAGGAGCTCCTAAATGGGAGTCGGAAAATCCGCAAGCGTTCCTTGTTCAATTAAACGCCTCTAAGACAGGATATAAAATCCTGATCGGCTTCCGGAGTCCCACCTCCTTTGAGACTCCTGAGGACCGTGGCGGTGAAAGAACCGGAAGAGGAATAAATTGAAAAGAGGAACATTTTAAAGGGGAATTAATTGGGAGGAGAGGTGGGGGGAGGGGGCACGTGGCCGCAACTGTTGCAGTATCGGGGCCAATTACCGGAACCTGGCAAAGGGAATCTCTTCTCATCCGCTTGTCGCCATTACTTACACAGCCCCCGTTTTATAAAACAGCTCTAATGCCGATTATTTATTATTTTGGTTTATAACGATGTTAGGCAGATCGATTGGCACGGAGCATTGACCATACAAGAGATCGCTTCAAAGTTGTGAGTACAGTGACGTTAATTAGCTTCAATACAACGATATGTACGATACGAATCTTATATACAGTAGTTATAATTATATAAAGTTGCCTTGAACAAACTCTGGATTATCCCATTCTTTCTGTATTGAACTGACTAGTACTGTATTTTTAAAATTGAGCGATAATTTTTTTAATATTTGGTCTTCAATTTATAACCTCACAATGTGTCATATTTGTCTCCTGTTTATATATCAGTATATTCGCCCCTTAATTTTGGTTTTCCAACTTTCATCAATATCAATCTATAGCTGTAATAATGTTAACGATGTTTTAATTTTTAATAGTTTATGTTCAAATCTAAAATTGTATATACACATGACATAACTGACGATACTACAATTTTCACGATACTTCAGTATCATACACTGGCCACACTGACTTAAAAAAATCATTACAAAAAATCATTCTAAGTATAAACAGGCTTCATAGGTTCACAATTTAGAAAAACTCTTAATTCCTCAGATGAACATTATCTTGGGTACATTTGCAACCTAAGGATAACTTGGGACCTGCTTATCGAAATGAAACGAATGGATCTGAAAGAATGATTGAAACAACTACACACTGATTTCTTAATCTTCAAAACTGAAAATCAGAAAGAAACTGAATACATACATATGCATACTTAAACTCATACGGACATAAGTTTAACAGAAATACGGTTCAGCAAAACATATTCACTTTCCAAAACCACAATCGAAAACATCAAGACTAATAACAGAAGCTCTTTGGTAGGCGATCATCAAACCTCCTCATACCGACTTAACAAATCAATACTGGTACTGGCACTGGTGCTACGGGCATATCAACATACAGATATGATATATGACCACAGGTTATATGCCAATCAATACAACGATAAGCACAAAAATGAGCTGAATAAGATTCCTTGCGTGAATTACGGCGCCCGAATCAAGTCTGGGATGAAATGATGTCGCTCACCGTTCTTTCCTTCGTCTGACAGAAAGTTTTCACACGACCCAACTAATGTCAGAGATGGATCCAACACCGATTAAATTTGTGCAGAAAGCCTGAGTTCCTTTCACTCTCCGAAAATTAACGGTGTCGGATCGCATATTTCCTGCAGTCGGACGCCACCTCGATATACTGGATGTTACAAACCAATTACATAGCTAATGACTACAAACATAAACTAAATACTAAATCTGAGTAGTTCAAAAAACCAAAGGCGTTAATGACTTATGGGTTTTACGCCTATAAAAAAAAAAAAAATACCGGTCGCTGACATGAACAAATAGAAACATTATAGGGCCATTTTTTATTAATTTATTTATATATATATATATATATATATATATATATATATATATATATATATATATGATATGTTTATATAAACTTATAAATAATCTTATAATAAATCTTTAGCAAATATACTTCAAAAATAAAAAATTCAACTGCTTGTACAGCAGTAGAAATATCATATATCTTACATTCCATTTTGTTGACTTGCATGTCTAATTATAGCTTAACCAGAAGTACAAAATTCATTTGAGAATGACAATTTTTTATCGAGATGTACCCAAATTGCTTTGATAATTGCCGGATCTTAAGAAAATTATAATTGTAATTATAATACATTATAATTAAGGTATATTATAATACCCTTATAATTGTGGAATCATGAGTAACATCTCCTTGCCGGTATCGAATCCGACTCAGACATTTGTCGGACCGTGTAAAATCAGCCTTATTGTATTTTTGAAATAAAATACGATATATTTATTTTTATTTATTCGTACCTGTCAAAGTACTCGTATAAACTGAAAGTCTGTGGTTTGACAGCGGTGCAATGGCATATTAGGCGTAAAGAAAGATAACGTCTTATGATAACAATTTCGTGGTATCGATCTATGTATACGAAGAAGTTGAGGTGACAGATCTCTCTCATTCACGTTCTTTTAACATTAGAGCAGATATATAGGTTTTAGGGTGGAATTAATTCCTGCAAAGACGGCTTTTGAATTTTTTAGTTGCTACCATTTTTACATTCTAAAAGTCTAGACGAATCGAAGTGTGTAAAATGTGATTTTGTTTAGCAGTCATCTTGAAATTCTTTTAAAGTCATAAAAAGTCGTATGTCGCATCAAATCATACAAAATTTCAAATGTCACATTTTAAAAAAAAAAATGAATAACAAAATGGTTGCCAAAACACTGAAAGCTTTTGCAGTACTGAAAATAATATTTTTTAAAAAATCAAAATGCGTTTTATAATACAAATGAATATTTATTTTATCAATATCTTTAATTGTTTTATTATAAAATATACAGCCGTACTGTACGTATTGAGTTCTTTGTTCACCATTTCGTAAAATATATTTAAAAAATTATGCGAGTTAATAAATTACTCGGTATTTCACGCTGGAAAATAATATAAAAATGGTTTTTGAAAGTAAAGTGTTTACAAATATGAAGTGAACTGCACATTGATATATCCGATGCTAGATAATCTAGCGATAAGACTCTTCCAGTTTTCAGGCACACACGTGTATAATTTTTTTCAATGTTGTATTGCTGTTTGTCATAGAATAATTGTACGTAAGTTTCTATGCGTTATGTTAAACAATCTACTTGATTTTCAAGTTGTATCTAACGAAAGATTTCGAAGTATCTGAGTATAGATTCCTTTTGGCCTACAACTAACTTTCACCATTTAATGAAATGATATTCTCAAGTATTCTGCGATTGAATCATTAGTGAAATCACCCATTATACTAGGTTTTGTGCTTAGTATGCTGAATAGACGTATTGCGTAAGGACGAACACGAGCATAGAGAAGGAGAACATATAATAGCGTATTTATTTCTAGCTGAGACAGGAGGACAGGTGAATGGTAACATTGATCTTAGACAATGAGCCTTGAGAGGCCCTTACTGGAGCATTGAATAATTGATTGAATGGCAGTGTGTTTACCTGGAGCTGGAGCCGGCTGGATAGCGTTAATTATCTTCCAACCCCCTGCCTATTCACGGCCCCTGTCCTCCCTTCATTAGCGCTAAGCGCCTTTGCCGACAGATCTCCAAACTTTTTAGGATTTTTCTTGCTATAGTATTGAGCGATACCCGTGGATCGTCATATCCACTTCATCTATAGTCATCACTATCATCAATTATTTTTCAACAGAAAAGCATTGATTCTTCGTTGCGCAGTATGCAACGGAAATTAAGAGAGGCGCATCTCCCATTTGAGATTGATCACTTGGCAGGGGTGCAGTTGGATGAAACGGCCTTTTCCTGGGCATTGCCAAAAAAAAAATATTCTGGAAATGAAACTTTTTAACTCAGGTTTTTTATTTTACGTTAGTCCGTTATTTACTGTATATATGTGAACTTATTAGAAATAAAGTAAAATAATATTTATTATTATTATACGTTAGTAGAAACAATTATCAGTTTACGTTATACAAAAAGGTAAACTGATAAATTTTTCTTACGTTTTCTGAGAACTAATGTAACATGAATTTTACTACTCGTAGTAATTCATGTTTTTCGTTTTAATAATCAAAAATATAGTTCAATTTTTGTTTTTATGATTAAAAACTTTTACACCATCATTAGTGGGGCCCATTTCTAAGTTTTCGTATGGCAATCATTGTTATATGACGGCTTGGGATTTTTTTTTATCTTAGTTAAGGTTGTCGCTTTTTTGTCATTACAAAAAATTGTTCAAATCCGTTCGTAAATTTAATTATATGTCGTTAGCCAGTAACTGTTCTAGTTTACAATTATTTAGTAATATCATCCGACCGCGTCAGGCAGTTCAATTTATATAATAATTTTACTGAGAAAAAAATACACGAAATATGGTTTGTGCGCTTTCTCAGATTTAATCGCTAATCCAATGACAAGAAAGTTATAAATTAGGCATTATAACCAATTGGACAATTGACGGAAGAATTCAAGGAGGCCAAAAAAAAGAATTTTTGAAAATTTCTGGAATCTCACTCAAGAAAAAAAAGTCAGTAAGCTTGGAATGAACATACCACATTTTGCTGGCATCAGAACCACGGTAGAAAACCAAAAGCTAAAAAAAGATGAGACCAGAAACTTAAACATTGTTCTCAAATCCTTGTGATATTTCAGAAAGCTGCAATCAAGCAGTAGACACAGGTTTCGATTAAGTATGACGTTCTGCATTTATATTTTTTTAATAATCTAATTTCTTTCGTGTCTTTATTTAGTAAGATAAGTAATTACATAGCAAATAAAATTGAGGCAATACTTTTTTAAAATTTTATTTTAATAAATTTATTTCGATTATATTAATTTTAATTTGTAAATAATGTAGATACCTGATTTTATAACATTTTTTTAAAATTTGTTATATTTTTGTTTTAATATTACCTATTTATTAACACTAATAGGTTCTATTATATAACTATGTTTAATTATATTTAAAAAAATAAAACAGATGATTGACTGCAATACATGGTTGAATAAAATATTACTCCGAGCTATAACACGAAAGCGATTGGTGATAACAAATATTTAGTCATAAAAAAGTGATGTATTTGGATAAATACAAATTATTATTTTTATAAAATTGACGGCCATTTTTAAATTTATAAAACACGTTAATAAGATTAATAGGTGAGAACAAAACTCCAAAACCAGAGACACAAATTACCTAATGTTAGTAAATTATTAAAAAACGAAGCCTTTGGTCCCTCAAATAGTAGTTATTAAATAACGATTCGCCATTTCAGGTACAATCATGACAAAAAAAAGATAGTATAACATAAACCCAGATCAGAGATAGCACATCTCAAATCAACAGTTTAAAAAGACATAGCAAAACGATATAGTTCATCAATCCAACACTGATACTACAGTTTTTGATTATTTATTTATTGAATTTATTATAAAGTGAGATGTTGAATGAAAATTAATCCAAATAATTTTTTATTAAATAATACATTTTTGTTATACCCAGAAGAAAAAAACCCTGCAAATTATACATATGGTTTATTATTATTTATGTGTTAAATTTGTTATTAATTATTAATAATATTTCGGAATCATGGTACCAAGACTAAAAAAAAAAATATTACTTTTATTAAAGAGGTATTGCTACAATGATACTTTTATAAGCTTTAATATATGTTAGTATACCTCTCATGAAATGCAATTGCCTGGCGACGTGTTCACGATATAATTGAGGTGCATCCAGTGGGAAATGTGAGGACATCCATTCAAGACTGCTTCCTTTCATTTCTAAAAAAATAACAATATAATTTATATATACTCGTATATATATATATATATATATATATATATATATATATATATATATAATCATATTTAGAAAAGAAAAAAATATGTCAATTTAGGGTATACCAAAATATAGAAAGTGGGCCTAGTAGATGGGAGTAAAAGTCAGGAGATTATTTATAAATTTGTCATTTATAAATGTTTTTAATTAAATTAAATAATATAGCATTGGTTGATTTTTTTTTTTAAATTGTCTAAATTATGAATTATAACTGCAAATAAAATTTATTTTTGTAGTTTTCCCTTCGAAATTATAGTTAGTTATTATTTTCAATTTAGTAATAGCTTCAATTGAAATTTAAAATAAATTAATAATGGTTATTAATATATAATATAATATATTATATAAAATTTATTCTGTTATAACTAATTTGTATATTGTTTCTATAAGTAAATTTACCTTCTGCTGTATGGGGAAATTCCTTCTTATCTGCAGGCTTTGAAGTACTATCTTCTATCTAGAAGGAATATGATAAAAAAAAATCACTATAATTTAATTTGTAAATAAATTATTCTCATCAAAAGTTAATCCTGTTGTAATTTACATTTAAAAAAAAAATAATTGAGACCCCAAAAGGCTCTTCTCTAACATCAACTCAATTCACATACAAATTTTCAATCCTCTAGCTCAGTTTTGAGGGGATGTAATAAGTGCGACAAAATTTAAAATCATTTCAACATGCCGACATTTTGACTGAGATTTAACCCGACTTTTATGGCATAGTTCTACCTAGAAAACAGCCACGCACACCGAATTCCAGCTCATATGATCCGAAGGGAGCCGCTACAAGAGTCCTGATGTAGCGGGGGAAAAAAAACTACCCTCCTCTGATGGCCTTAGATACAGTGCAAAAGTCTATTATGTTCGAAGGAAATACGACTAAAGACCATAAAAACTGAATTAGGTAATAATTTGTGGATTCCAACTAAACCCTTAAGCCTTTTAATTAGTAGTTAATAACTTAACGAATCTGCAAGTTGAGGCATTGAAGACTGCAAATCGCAAAATCATATTATTAATGCAGTCTTGAGATGGTACACCTCAAGCCAGTGGCGTTACGGGATTTTTTGCGCCTGGGTACGAACTGAGGAAAAGTGCATTTATAGACCGTGACGAGAGAAAAAAGAGTGCAAGAGAGGGGGGAAATTTTTATGTGAAACATTTAAAAAACACAAGAAACCGGCAGTTGAGGCATCATCAAGACTGCAAATCGCAAAATCGTATTAATGCAGTCTTGGGATAGTACACCTCACTTCAACTTTTTTGTGAAAATTTAAAAAAACACAAAACTGCTGTATTAGAGGAGAGACGAAGGGTAGGAGTAACACTGTTGATGAGAGGGGAGCGACGGTGCTGCACCAATGGCGTGGTTTCTTCAATTTATTCCGTTTTACGTAGCCTTAAAAAAACAAAACATTGGTCATAAGATTTCCTTTACCGCCATATTCCTTTTTGTTATTGCTTCTTCAAATTACATTCGTCTTTCATCCTTTATTAAACTAAAGAGTTTCTTTCTGTAAACTTGATAAAGACGGAATTTTTAATCTTATCTTTGATATTTCCAGTTTTTCCCATTCAAGTTACGCCAGTGCCTCACGTCTAATGCAGACTAAGAAAACAAAGCTGTAGATGTGAGATGTCCTATCTGTAATCTGCGTTAATGCTATTTTGTGGTTTGCAATCCCTATGATGTCTGAATGGATGAAACGTTGAAAGGAACTTTCCAACAATTAACTAATTATTTTTATTTACAATACGTACCATAAACATTATAAGAATGTAGCATATGAGTAATGGCTCATGATGTAACTTGTGACACCAGTTTTTGAGTTTTCTTTCTCATTATAATAATAAATAAAATGAATAGTATATTTTGGCCACGAATCGGTCTATGAATAACCATAAATAATTTGAAAATCCTAGACAGATGCTCACTCAATTTCCGCTGCTTCCCGAAAAGTCATCGGAGGGAGATGCCTTTGTAAGAATACGCAGGGAGTAGACTACGCGTGAAATGGATCCCCTAAACAAAGCGGCACTCCCTTGACAAAATAGATTCAGGAACCTTATTTTATTTAATAGGTTTCGCTGCTGGTTATTTAGTTGCTCGCGACTTCCTAATCTTCTACGTGAGCTATCACCCGGCTGAGGAACATTTGGGCTGTGGAGCACGTCGCACTGAGTAATGTCCCTCCCACCGATCTGAAGGCTTTATCCCACTTCTTCGGAAAGCCATTGGCATAGGGAACACCTCATGCAAGCACCATCTTCTTCTTCCGGGTGTGAACATAATGAATACAAATCAAACCGTGTATTGGTCTAATTGTAAGTTAAAATAGAAGCAAAATTCCAAAGGTCCTTGCCAAGGGAGGGTATTCTGGAGATTATGAATAGAATATCAAAAAGTATAAAACGTTGTTGATATTTTCATATTTATAATATAAAAATATGTATATTGTATTTTATGTGAAAATACAAAAGTATAGAAACATAATAACAACTGTAAGAAATATCACCAATCTACAAAAACCTACGTTTTTTATCAAACGTAATGCACTGGAAGAGATTATGAGTGTTATAAACTGATTTACATTACCTTAAAAGGATAGGAAGTGATGAAAAAGAAAGGAATTTGAATGTCATTTAATAGGTCGTTTGAGAGAATTCTATAGGATAGAGGAGAGGGTTGGAAAGAATTTTTGATTTTACATATGTTCCATATCAGTGGGAATGGGAATATAGGTTAGAAGTTCGAGATCTGCTGGTTTACCAGTATTTAGTATTTGTCTGGTACGACAAATCTGACAAAGCTTGTACGAGAAGGAATAAATTTTAAAAAAGAGGCAGGAGTAGCCTACATGAATCAATATTTATTACGATTACATTTATAGTGAACTCCAGAGGCAATTAACAAATACATTTTAATAAACATCTTCTATGAAATTTATAAATATCAAAATGCTCACTTAATTTCTTGTTTTGTTTTTTCTCTTGGAGCTTATTGATCTCCAAATATGAGGAAATATTTTTATTTTGCCAAATTGTTATTAAAACATAGAATTAATGAGTTATACATTTTTGGCCTGTTGGGTTTCGAAATTTCTGATGAAATTATAAATTATGCTAATTTTTGAAATATATTTTTATATTCGTTATAATAAAAATTTAATAAAACACAAATATTAATTTATCTGAACAATTGTTGGTAAAAATAATCTTTAAAATAAATATAAATCCTAAGTATAAAATTTACACCGCAATTTTAACTAGCAGGCATTATTATAAATAATTGTTACGACTATTTATGGACTTAATTAATTTTCCTAAGAACAGCGTGAATTGCAACGTAGGTACGTTTAGAACCACATAAAATGTGTTTATGTCGGCCGATCTTTAAAAGTCATCAGATCATTTCGGGCTTAATATCGCGACCCACAATCCCTCTCATGGTAGAACGAACACAATCCAAAGCCGTAATAAAAATTGATGAAACGAGATAGGATGCAGGTTGAAAAACGCTGCTGGAGGGGGTTAAAAATGAAGTAAAATGGAAAACAGCTTTATAGTAGGGAGAGAGGAGGGGATGAGAGGGTGGGGGATGAAAGTGGTTTTAAAAAAACAATCAAGCTGAAGCAGGAGGCAGGGATTGTTTCCCGTATTAATGGGCTAATCCTGCAGATTTAACAAACCCATCCCGAACAATATCCCCTTGTGTACTCAATTAGTTGATTACACACAAATAGGCCATTGAAGCGGGAAGGGGCAGAGCCCTGGGCTATGAAAACTACCAGGACAGCCAATTCAATTAAAGCCTATTATGTAATAGAGGCTTCATCCCCGACAATGGCCGCTTTAAAATTAATCAGCGTAGCCTCTGCTTCGCTCTTCATAATTCACTGTTTCCTTTCCTACACCCTGTCCTCTTCCTCTAATAATTTATTTATTCTACCAATTCCCCCATTCAGGGAATTCCTGCCCCATTCTCCTCGGTTTACCGCCCGTATTGTACCCTTTTCGGCCCTGGATACGTTCCGATACATTGTCTTTGTTGTCTGACGAATCATTGATTGAATTGAAAAAAAGGTAGTATGTATTTCCCGGTCGACCAGGTTAGCTGTTAACTGTTACCGTCTCTCATAACCTGACACTGATAACACTTAGCTTTTTTATAAATGGAATTTATGTTACGGCATTAAAAATTAAATTTTAATTAAATTTCATTGCTAAAATTCCTGTCACAAAAAGAATTGTAGTAATAGCAAAACTTTGAAGCTTAAAAAATTGAACTTTGATTAATTGTTCTTTTGCCCATTTATTCGAATTTTTGGAACCAGCGGTTAATAAAACTTGTGCGGTCGTAATTCTAATTTTAGAACCTTCAAACCAGTTTCCTTTTCTTAATGAAACCCGCTTCTCATTAACATTGCATCTTTGTTGATCCAGACTGGATTGATGCCCATTCTTACACAGTTTACTGGGTGAAATTATTCCATGGAAGAGTTCCCATCCAACCTTAACCCATAACTCTTAACCCATCCAACCTTAATTCCCTGAATGTCAACCCCACATTCCACGGGACTTTTAATTAAAAAAACAACGCATCTTCTACCGAATTCCCAAATTTTTAGAATTTTTTGTCCAAAGAATGATATAGAAAGCAAAAGTAAAACAAAAAAAAAACACTACGTGACACAAATGAAAATAATTTATTAAAAAAAACAACACTTATTGTAAAAAAACTAAGTAATTCTTCACAAATAATGTTAATAAACCAAACTGATAAAAAACTCAAAATAAACCATATTTATTAAAAACAAACCACTTGATTGAGTGGTTGTAGTATTTGGCCATTAAACGGTTCATTTCTCAAAAAGAGTTCAGTGCAGTTATATTTTTCTCTAGAACAAAGATGCACAAGTTCATTTAAAAAAAATCATTGATGCATATGATTCAGGCTGTGGAGGCAGGCGTAATAAAAATCGATTCTCCCACTCTGGCTGATATAAAATAATTTGTACCTTCTGTCGAGGACCATGATTTACTGGAAATCTTGTTTATGGAACGTGGTAGCCAAGCGCGGTGGAATGAGCGTTGCTCATAGGAAGGGCGATCCGCTCATGAGCTGATTTAGTAGCTCTTGTTATTGAGTAGGTAAGTGATCAGTTGGTGATAAAAAAAAAGTTAATAACTAGCACTTTAAGGTGAGTAAGTAATTCTGGTATCATCCCTGAAAAGAGAGTTTTTAACCGAGAGAGAGAGAGAGAGCGATATGGATTCGATCCCAACTGGTTCAATTTATTTCTCGGAGGTTTCTTCGGTTAGGAATGGCCAGTGACTTATCTCTCTGATTGTCTCTCTGAGGTTGTTAGAAAAGACCAGAAGACCCCTTTCCAGGACTAGATCCACCCATCAATAGCATTACCAGTAGATTAAGAGAAAACTAAGTCTTCAGGTTTTGGAAAGTATTGCGTAGAATATTTCACCCGAAGAATTTGTAAACTGATATAATGTTGAATTTACAGAATATCGTTTCTCTTTAGAATACCTTGGACCCTTGAGGATAACATTTAAGGGTGGCTAATTTTCATTTCCCAAATTCGCTCAGCATTATCACCTCAATCGCAATTTCGAACCATAAATCTTTTTTATTTTAATTATTTTCTTTCTCAATTTTGAGGATTTACAGCAGTCTATGGGTGACTATAATCATTAACTACAATAATCATTAACTATTGACTTTAACTATAACCCTAAGAGAATTTCCCAGAAGCATTGTATACTTTTCAATAAAGTTTAGTCAACACCTTTGAAAGACAAAGTACACGGGATACAAGGTAGAGAACAAAGACTAACCCGACGGCAACTTGTTGACGGTGTCATTTGAGTAATAGAGTTTAAACAAGGAAGAAGAGAAGAAGGGAGTCGATAAGCTATGGACTGTTTATGGTCAACATGCACAATAAGGACATGATTGATGCTCTTCTTCACCATGCCCATATGTTCCCTCTCCAAGGGCCTCCCCTATCTGCAGTGTCAATACATCTGCCAGGCGCTATTAATTATTTCTCTTTAATTCTCGTGTTCAACGACCGAGTCCTTCGCAAAAGGGGTTCGTCCGCTTCGGATTTCAAGCCTTGTGCTAGGAAAAAAACAAACTTGAGGGCTCGGATTCCATTTCAACAAATCACATATTTTATCTTTATCTGTTATCATCTAATAAATTTAAAAAGTTTTAATAAATGGATGTTACTCTTTTAAAATTTAATATTTAAAAACTACAGAGAGCTAGACTGTTTTTGTTTGTTTGTTTTTTTTGTCAATGCTGTCGTGATAAAATAAAAGGCTCTAACTCCAAATTAGTTTTTAAAATACATTTTTGTATTATACTCTTATAGCTCTAAAAATTAAATCTTTGTATGATATTAGAAAGTCCTAAACCCAATGGTTATGATCTAACTATTGGATTTAGGGCTTTATAAGGTCGTAAATAAGTGTAGTTTTTAGAGCAACACAAAGATGTATTTAAAAATATTATTTGGAATTTGGGCCTCTTAGCTTATGACAGCAGAATAGATACTGCCACAGTAATCATTCGTGCCATATTTACAGACAAAAACTATAAGTGCTTTTAGAATTTGATTTTGAAATTCAGTGTCCTCTTCAATTAACCTCAAGTCTTGGTTATGGATTCCCATTTTTCTTCTTGCTTCGTTGTGAAGTTTGCATTCCACTAATGTGTTTGATTAATGCCGAAAATTGATTGTGCTGTAGCTGGCAATAGGTACACTTGTTTTCGATTCCAAATTTTATGCTTTGCCGTGTCTCTAATTTCTGTTAAATTGGTTGTTTGTAAACCCGGAGCCAATTTTAGTTCCATGTCGTTTTCGTCAGATTTTTATAAAGATCTTTGAATTCGATTTGATTTGAAATTTGGCAAAGGGACCGAAAGTCGGGGTATTGAAAAGAGGGAGGGAGCAAGCGTCTTTAGACAGAGATATCAGGAAAAACATTTCCCTCAATGTCTGCATGACCTGAGATCCACATGACATTTGCAGTTTTGAATTTCGAAATTTAATTTATTTCGGTAATGATTTTTGATGTTATATAGAAAGTGTCAGTGGAATGGCTCCAGCCTTTATGGACAAGAATTCGAATTTTAATTTCATTTAAAAAAAAAAGTTGTTTTTATTTTCAAATATGATTTAAATTAATTAGTAAGAGGATCTCCTTAATCGTCCTGTAATGATGAGTATACATATATATATATATATATATATATATATATATATATATATATATATATAGGTAGAAAACAAATGATAAAATTGGTATGTTTTAATTCGTACAGTTTTGATTTTTTTATGTTAGGCCGAAAACCTTAAATGCCTGTCAACGTGATTCCAACATAATCGATACTTTTAGATAATTTGTTAACGCTATTATTTATTTTAAACTGTGATGAGAGTTCCTTCTTCCCTTTCTGGAACGAAAATATTATGCCTTCCGCTTAATGTGGATTCACATATATATCTTCAAATGTTTCAATTCTTTCACAATTTTTTGACAAGCATTTACCGATTGCTTTATAGACGCATTTACACTCCTACTTCTGACAGCTGAACAGAATAGCTGATACTGTGGAATTTTGATACTTGGTTCAAACAATTTTACCATTATAAATGGAAAACAATATGGGTGATAGTACCGCGCCTTGTGGAACCACAGACGTGAGAGATACGGCACCAGAGAGCTCTTCGGAAATCTTCACTGCTAAATAGCGGGCACTTAAAAATGGTTTGATGACCAAATATAACTGTTCCGGTTGAAGTTATATTATGAGTTATAATATTATAAGTTATAAGTTATTTATTATATTTCAATTACATTTTACCTCTGTATATCCATATATTTATTTCAAGTATTGAATACTTATGACTTATTAAAATTATAGGAGATGTTATCCATTTGCAAATCTTTTAGAATATAGCCCATTCCTAAGACAAAAAGTTAAGATAGGAATGCTAACAGGGGTTTGTAAAATCTCTCTTTTCGACTTTGTACAAGTAAATAAAACTTATTAAACAAATCGGAGTAAAGGAACAATCGGTTATCCGAGACTTGAATTAGAAAAAGTTCTATAAGAATGGGAGTAGAAATTGGAAACCCACCTCGAACCCGCCATTTAAAAAGACTACTTACCCCGGAGGCAGTTAATTCCTCCTTTCTAATGGCCCTCAGGATTCTCCTTATGCCCTCGTCACGGGTAATTCCTCTGAGTCAATCGCCATCCGGGGTAAAAAGTTAATCTAACGGAGCTCGAGGCATCTGCTTCTCGCCCTGTCACCCCGGTCAGCTCCTACAGGGTACAATTTTATTTCCACTTCTAATCTATTTTTCTTATCTCTTATTATATCTTATTATATTGGGCTTATTTTTCCTATACTAATAAGAAAGCCCAAATCGACCAAATAAACAAAATTTATGCATCCATTAAACTTTGGTCATAGAATCGAAATCTGCAGAATTCGTCCAAATTTCTAGGGAACAATCCTTTCTGAGATGGTTGAAAGGAGAGCGAGATAATCACAAAATAACTTGCACAAATTAAGTCAAGCAACGTATTGTTTCTTATAGTTTTTTACTTTCTTGTACGCAGAAAAGGATGTATTGTAATCGCGAAAATTTTCGGTTTTCAGATTTCAACGGAAATGTCCATTTTGACCAACCCTGAATCCATTTTGACTAGTTTCGTCGTGGCGTCTGTACGTACATACGTTCGTATCTCGCATAACTCAAAAACAATTAGCCGTAGAAAGTTGAAATTTTGAAATTAGGATTGTTGTAAAATCTAATTGTGAACCTCCCTTTTTAGTCAGTACATGATCACCGAGTGGTACTTTACTTGAAGAATATATTATATATTAAATTGTAGTATGTAGAAAACTATTATTTTTACACGTCATCATGATATTATAAGAAAGAGTAAATTAAAAAAAAAAAAAAAATCTTCTCTCTTGAAATCATAAGTGCAAAAAGTAAAAAAAATAAAAAAAAACATTATATATTACTTCTGGCATTTTTCTTTTAATTACAGATCATAAATTTTATAATGTATATATAATATTTACCGTTGCAAAAATTGTTTCTCGAATCTCTATTTATTTATTTTTTACTTCCTTGTACGAAGTAAAGGAAGTATTGTAATCGCGAAAATTTTCGGTTTTCAGATTTCAACGGAAATATCCATTTTGACCATCCCTGAATCCATTTTGACTAGTTTCGTCGTGGCGTCTGTACGTACGTACGTTCGTATCTCGCATAACTCAAAAACGGTTAGCCGTAGAAAGTTGAAATTTTGTATTTAGGATTGTTGTAAAATCTAATTGTGAACCACCCTTTTTAATCAGTACATGATCACCGAAAGTGGTACTTTACTTGAAGGTCTTAATCGATTTTCATCAAAAATCGTATTAAGAAACAACGCAAAACTTCTCAAAATTGGTATTGATGATTTATATACAGATTTAAATAATGTATTAGATTTTGGTCAAAATTGGTGAGACGGAAGGGGTACTTTACTTGAATGTCATAATAAATTTTCATCAAACATCTTTTTAAAGTATAATGTAAAACATCTCAAATTTGGTAAATAAAACTTTCATATAAATATAAATAATATACTAGTTAAAATTGGTGAGCCAGAACGGGTACTTGAAGGTCGTAATAAATTTACATAAAAAAGTATATTAAACTTAAATACCAAGATCATACGTTCGGTGATAAAAGTCACAAACGCGATTTTTTTTCCTCTCTAATTAAACAATTTTGTTACTTGTTTTATGTGTTAAAATGGAGTACAAATACTTGTTTTTCTCTCTATTTGTGAGCTGAACAAGTCTGCAGCAAGAGAATAAAATATAAGTTAAGCGGGTTCTTTTGCTTAAAATGTCGAAACCGCCAATTTCCAATGCTTTTTATAATGACATAGACAGTTCTAATATTGAACACGAAGAAATCTTTTAGGAACTTGTTACCTACTGAAAAAACGACATATAGGTAATAACGAATGAGACCTCGAGAAACAAGAGCTTTTGTGTGTCTGTCTGTGTGAATAGATGGGTGTCGCGACGCCAAGTTTCGATTTTGAGATACTGCTATCTTCATAATGTAGTAACCAATTCAGGATCTCTTTTTGAGCCACCGATTTATAGTTTAATAGGCTTACAAAATTCCCATTATCAGATATTTTTTTCTTTCTGAAACGAATGAGACCGCTTTCATGACTAGACGGTCAATAATTTAGAAGTTATTAGTTGATTTTAGATAAAAAGCACATTTTGCAGTTGAAATACATAGAGGGTGTCCCGTAAGTCACGAGAAATATTCAAAGAGGTGATAATAACCCTCAAGAGCGACAAAAAAAAAAGAAAGACTCGTGTTTCGAGTTTTTTTAAGTGCCACGTTTTTTGTTGTATAAGAAGCGATCACTCAAAAGCTATTCAAGTTAATTAAGTCCCGATTGCACCATAGTAAAGCAGACAAAATTTCTTTTAAAAGTTATATTTTGGCTTAACAAATACCTTTTAAGGGGACTTTCGGAGAACCTGTAGCGTAAAGTTTAATTTTTATTTTTAAATCACTCATTGCTTGTGAATATTTTTCTCAGCCCCTTGTTGGGCTACAGATACCACATTTCTACGAAAACTTTTATTTTGATAAGCTCTAATTTCGTTATAAATTAATTCGAAGTTTCTTTTGGGGTTGGGACAGGGGGCTGAGAAAAACATCCGATAGTAAAGAGTGATTTAAAAAATAAAACGTTTCGCTATTGGTTCCTCCGAAAGTCCCCTTACAATGGATTTAGTTAAATCAAATTTTATTTCTTAAAGGAAATTTTTCCTATTTTATCAAGGTGCAATCAGAACTTAATTACCTTGAATAGTTTTTGCGTGATCGCTTCGTATACAACAAAAAACGTGACATATATTTCCAGTTTTTCTGCGTGCTATGCGTTAATATGAACTTTTTTGATGCGCTTGGGGTTTATTATCACCTCTTTAAATATTTTATGTGACTTAGCGGACAAAATGTGATTTTTCTTTGTTTTTTCCTCAAATCAGTAATAACTTCTAAACTACTAAATAGTATCCTATGAAAGCGGTCTCATTCGATTCAGAAAAAAAAAAAAAAAAAAAAAAACTATAAGAAACAATGCCTTACTTTACTTAATTTATGAAAGTTATTTTATAATATTCCGGCCCCCCCTCCGCCATTTCGACCCTCCAGGGAGGGTTGTCCCTCGGAAATTTGGGCGGACTTTGGAGATTTCGATTCTTACCACCGAGAAGAAGTAATGATAATAGGTTCATGAATATTTAAAAAAATGTCTCAATTGCTACAAAGTTCCTCTCTTCACTCCGTACGCTAGTGAATCTCCCAAAAAAGGACACGGGATGTAATTTCAATTGATTGTATCCTTGATAAAATCGATGAAGTAATTGATATTCAATCAGTTGTCATTACCACACCATTATCTCATTATTGCCTCAAAATGAAATTGTTGCGGCAATGAGAAGATTTAAGAAGTGGTAATGATGAATTAAATTCTGAGAGTCTGCCAAGTAAAATTAATAGAGCATCATCAATCAAATTTTGTGTAAATTGAATATTTAATTCAGCACACTCTATGCAACAAAATGATACATAATATCAGGTAAAGCTTATCTGCAATACATTTCACACTACTGTTCCTATTCACACCATTCCACTGATGCAAACTGTTTCGTCGTTTCTGTCACTAGATGAATCAGAACATGGGTCAAAAACACATAGGATCAAGGATCACCTGATTCGCTATTACTGTAACGATTAAATCAAGATTTCATGAGCATGCAATAGATGGTTCGAGGAGGAAACATAACATTATATTTGATTAGTGCTTTGGGATGCAGTTGGAAATATGTTTATTTAAAAAAATATGCGTAAACGATATAAACCTATAAGTAATTTTATATCTGCCCAATCTTTTTGACGGTTCATATATGTGTCATCAGAGTCACTATTTAATTGCGAGATATCGATAAGGAAGCTTTCGATGAAGGAGGCACTCTGGGAAGTGGTTTGTGATTGGACAGAACGCAAACAGAGGAGCTGTTTATGGGAGCCAATGTAATTGCCATATTGAGCGATAACCATTTAATCTTGATTTCCTTATTCGAGGAGGGAAGGGGAGGGGGAGGAGTGGTAGGGTGTTATTAAATGCAGGAGCCGCGTGCCGAGTGTTGGGTAACCTTTTACAATGATTACGTTATTATGTTTGCCGTCGTCATCAGGTGACAGTTCTAGACAAAGGGTCGGTCGATTGTCCATTGTCGTCCCTTCTAGTAAATACCTCTCCATCTAGTATCCTTCTCGGCCATCTAGGTCGCCGGAGAATTCAGTCCATATATTTAGGTTATATGGTATATCAATGAAAGAATGAAGAAATCAAGCAAGGCATTGATAGATATCAAGAACAATAATATTCTAAATATCCAGACCAATCTGAATCAAATATCAAAAATTTCAGTGTCTAGCACATATTAAATTTAACCATTTTTGGTCGTATATACTGCAATACACTATGCTTTATTATTTCCCAAATTAAAAGTGTAATGTTGACTAAACTACATAATTTTACAAAAATATATTTTTAGCTTAAACTTCGATACCCTTCCTAATCCAATGATCGAGAACGCACAGTAGGATACCTACTTTCGAAGCTCATGTTATCCTCTCAAATTCTTTAGATCGAAACGTGTGGAAACCGAGGTTTTCTCTCCTCCGCGTCATTAATTTCCCGGATAGCAATAATGAATTAAAGAAGAGTTGTACAAGTTCCGCTTAGTCTTTTATTAAACTGATATATGCAATTTACAAAATATCTAATCAATAAGAATAGTTGCTATACTTAAAAAAAGGAACAATACATTTCTCTAGCCCTGATGATACCAACATGGTTGGATTTTAATTTTAAAAAATAAAAACTTTTATTTGTTTACGCTGTAACGACTAATATTAGCCAAACTAATACATAGTCCTTGCATGTCAGTACGGTCGACTGTCCACCACTTCAGAAAGTATATTACTAATTAAAAGAGAAAGAAAAACGCAGTGACCTATTATTTATATCCTATTATAATCGAAAAGTTCGGTGATCCATATATATTTTCCTTGGAAATAGAATGCAACGCTGTGACCCAAAAACTAGGACCCTAAATTAACCCTTTCTTCTGGGGATGTAATGGAAGAGATTGCCCACTGCTCCCAGGAGACTGGACAGGGGATTAAACACATCTGGAGTGGCATTTACAATTAAGGGTCCGGCAGCTCGGAGGGAGGGACAAGAAAGGGGAAGGAAAGGTCGGGAGGTGACATTTCCTCCTTACAGAGGCTAAGATCCTGCCCTCCCCATGATTAAGTTCTCTACATCATTACTTAGAGGTCACCCTCTCTTTTTATGGGTTCCAGCGACTCATTGTTTAACTGGAGCATCATCATCGTTAAGGGCGGGAGTACTGTTCCAGTCTAACTTTAGATTAAACACAAAAGGGTAGAATTTTTTTTTTTTTCTTTCCCCACTAAATAAATTTAATCTTATATCAAGCTGTTTATTTATACCTTTAACTTAGTTGTCGTTACTGAAACGGGTCATAGATCGTAGATTAAACTCTCTAGTTATGGATAAGAATTATACGGAATATCATCTGGAGATGGATCTATTTAGAATTATTCCGATATCCTCCGTGCTATTAATGTCACATTAATAAGAGCCAGTAATTAATTAGATTACTAATGAAAGATCAATAGTCAAAATAACAAAATAGTCAATAATTAAGTCGTAGTCGAGACAATTTTTTTGGTGATTCAAGCAAATTTATACAGTTCGTACTAAGGTATTTTTATTTATTTATTTATTTATATGTCTTTAGGGACAGACACGAATAGGGTTGGCTCCAGCTCGACATATTTACATATCAACGAATAATATCCAAGTATACAAACGTCTTAAATAAATTTAAAAAATAATAAAAATAAATATAATCAAATTTAAAATAATTATTTAAATAAAATAAAATTAATCAAACATAAGAAACACCATTCGTCTTGAACATAGGCACAGATATGAAACATGAGAAAATAATTATAATTTGTAAGAATACGAGAAGTAAATATATCTATATAAACTAGATAAAGAAAAAGTAAAAAAACAGGAATACAATTTCAATGATTATCAGTGAACTAGGATTTCCTTTAATTGAAATATTTATTTATCATTCACATTTCTTTTCAATTTTGACGTTTCAAACATCTCTAACCTGTCACAACTTCGAAACATAAAATATGTAGACACTCCTATTAAAATTTATATTGAGCATTAAAATTGTATTTTAAAATTGTATCTATAAAGGACAATATTGTAAGATTGAAAGTATGACAAATAGGAGTAACTCGAGAAAAAATTGATATCTGATATGGGGATAAGACCCCGAAACGTCAAAAACGAAAAGAAATATGAGTGATGAATATTATTAAAGGAAGTCCTTATTTACTAATAATTATTGAAATCCTGAATAATTCTAAATTATAATTAGAAGGAATAAAATAAAATGTATATTTCTGATTTTGTGTTTGTAATTAAATAAAAAAAGGTTTAGAAAAAATAATACAAATTAAAGAAATAAATACATATACGCATATTTATATATATATTTTTTTTCCATCGCTTCTTTGCTCTGTTATTAATTGTTTACTCTTCGTTTTGTTATATTTTATTCTTTCATTTTTTAAACACTTATCTGATCCATGTTATAGCCCTGACAACCATGTGAGCTTCGGAATCGGCCGGAACGTCAGCTTTTAATAATAAAATAATAAACTCATTGTTTTGTTTTTTGAAGTTAGTTCGACTGATAACTCTATATATAATATTGTTATTACTACTCTTATTTTCCCCGTATACTGAAACTATAACTTAATTTGAAAAAAATAAGTTTTATTCAAAGTCCTTTCGTAACAAAATAATATTTTATAAAATTATTATTATTTATCTAGGTGTATGAGTCTGAACAAGGTTTACCTCTATGCTCATTATTCATTTTGCTCGCTGATTGCATTACACAGATGAGATATTCGTTGCTACTAATTCCAATCAGGACGGAGATTCGATTCCTTGGATAACGCGGCTATAGAAGAGGTACCTCTTGTGAGAGCAACCGCCACCTTTGAAGTAGGAAAAGAAGGTTGAGTCCTCTCCGCTGGCTGGGAGCCGCTTTGGGGTAACTTATACAAGAGACTGATCTGCCCCGCGGAAGGATGCAAAAGCTAAACGCAAGTTGTCCTTTTTACTGAAAAGGTAATTTGGGTTAGAGTTGGATCTGTGAAGGTTTCTCTTCAAATGCCGGTCGGAATAAGTATGTCCAAACCTTTTGAAGCTCCTTCTCTTTGGATCAGGGAAAGGAGGTAAAACGGATTTGAGGGGAGGCTTTTTCAAAGATATGTGAAATGAGTTTTAAGTCGGCTATCTATTTCACCTCCTCCCTTTCGAATCTTTCAAATCCGGAATTAATTAATTTTATTTTCCGTTTATGTATTTTCATATTGTGTATGTCATATCTTGGATTAGTTCGTATTACCTATATCCTCTGGCCAATTCTGAGTAGCGTATTTTTATAATATCAAAAAATATTAAAAGAAAGTTACTCAGCCTGTGTTACTTATTACAGACATGAATAATTATAATAATTATTCATTTTAATTTAATTAATTAAATATCTTTTTCTAATTTAATTAATTATATATATTTTCTAATTTAATTAATTATATATCTTTTTTAATTTAAACCAAATATTTAAAAACACCAATTCTGCTAAGCGGATTCAATAACCATAATGAATTTTCTAATTGACATTTTAAATTTCGATTTTCAATATAGTTTTTTTTTTACAACCTATTTATAAATTTGATATTCCTGTTCTATTAAAAATAACAATTTTCAGTTTTTGAGGATGCACAGATGTAGGGAACTACGAATACGGCAATAAAGAGCGAATGACATTTTTAAAACGTTATAATTATCATTTTGAAATTTTTGTTAACTAAGAAATTGCCCAATGAAGTTTACTGGTATTCAATTGAACTCGTAGGTAAAAAAATAAATAAAATAGAGATTCGAGAAACAATTTTTGCAACGGTAAATATTATATATACATTATAAAATTTATGATCTGTAATTAAAAGAAAAATGCCAGAAGTAATATATAATGGTTGTTTTATTTTTTTTTACTTTTTACACTTATAATTTCAAGAGATAAGATTTATTTATTTTTTTTTAATTTACTCTTTCTTATAATATCATGATGACGTGTACACGCGGAGTTTACCAAAAATGATAATTTTCTACATACTATAAAATATATTCTTATATTTCTATAAGAATATATATAATAATAACATATATAATATATTCTTATATTAAGGATGAATGAATGACAATCTTGGGCTCACTCAACCAGGCACTACTGCAGATTGTGAATATTTATTATCATGCGCCAAATGGGCAAAGAAAAATGCATAAATTATAAGACTGGTTTTGAGTTGAGTTTTATCTCATATGTTTTGAGCATATTTCCTATTCATACAGTTTAGGCCAGATTGCCTGTTGGTCTATATAAGACCAAATATTTAAACAAGATCAAAAATGGTATATGAAATTTTTATAAAATTTGGTTCGTCGTTAACATCGTTTAGGCCTTTGGTTAAATATTATATCCCTTAGGCTATATCATAATTAAAGCGTAGGATTTTTAATTGTGCAAATGCACTATTATTTATAATTATTGTGGATATTTTTCAACGCTTAACATCCCTTCCAATGTCATACAAGCGCTCTTGTACTTCTTTTGTAGCAGTTTGAATAACACTAACAATAAAACTTGAGTTTAATTTGAATATGTAATGTGTATAGGGTGTAATAAAAAAGGGTCAAGAAAACTTTCCTATGGAAATCTCTGACCAATTACAAGTCATTATATACAATATGTAATTTTATACAATGTCATTATATATAATATGCTTGTTTGAATCGTTCATTTTGAGATATGATTGAATTATTAAATACAAATTTTGAAGTTAATTTTTTTTTTAATTTCTAAAAATTTAATCGTGCCAAACCTTGTCGAATGCGTATTCCACATCTAAAATGAATCCTCCCATGTAGTCAACAACGCTCTGACACAGAATTAAAACAAAATTAAAAATAAAAATATCGAGAGATCGCTAACTCACGGATAAATGATACGCTGACTATAGATGGATAGATATATATATACACAGTGGCTAGGACTTAGGATTCGTGCCACACGAGGATTTCGAGGGTTGGTTTAATAATGCAGAGAGTCAATAATTATCAGATTGGTAGATAGGACGCGGAGGCAATCTGTGCCATCCTGTGTAATTACCTTCAATCTGTCCGGGCCATACCGCTCTGTAAGCCACTCTCAACAATGTGTTGTATCCGCGTTAATTTGTATCCATGTCACTGAATACTAAATAACGGAACTCGCCATTTTCCACATTACACTTCATTTATTGGTCGAAATAATTTATAATTAGAACGCTTATTAATATTTCCGGCAACATGATGTGTTAAAAAATTTGTTGAAAAAATTCGCTTGTGAACGCTCCAAGACAAAGGAAGAATGAATGACAATCTTGAGCTCACTCAACCAGGCACTACTGCAGGTTGTGATTTATTATCATACGCCAAATGATCTAGAAGTATGCAATTAACAACAATTTACAAAAACGAGTCAGAAGTATGTTGCACTAACCTGAGATATGGGGCTCCAGAAAGGCTTCACGTCATCTTCTGGGCAGGTCTCGATATCCACCGTCTCCTCGGAGTCTGAAGCAGCCCTCGGTTCGCGGACGGGACAGACCGGGCTGAAGGCAGACCTGTCGGCCGCGGGGGGTAGCAGCAGCGGCGCCGGTGGTAGCCACATCGGGTAGAGCGGCTTCCAGACGTAGTCCAGAGGCGGCACTCTTGGCGGAGATTCTTGCCTCTTCCTCGGTTTGGAAGATCCCAGTAGCCGCTTCCTCGTACCGCCGTTGAACATGGCTTTAACATCCTCCCAAGCGTGAATGACCTCTTCTGGAGGGCTGCCGCTCAGCCTGCAGACCAAGATAGTTGATTCTTCATTTAGAAATTCTTATTTCAAAACTTATATTGTTCTACATTATCGTAGGACAATTTAGCGCGTGAAAGATATGTAGAAACAGTGAAAATGTGTGTCAGATCTATTTTATAATATCTGAAGAGTAAGACACCCATCTTTTGGAGCAAGATGAGAGGGGAGAAATGACTAATTAGGTCTGGAAAAATTCAGCCAAGAAGAGTGCACCATCAATCCAGGAACAGGGGAGAGAAGACCCTGAAGTTTATATAATAAACTGTAGAATTAGATTATTACCCTACTTTTCGTAGGAGCTATTCTATTTGATTCCATTTTTTTTTCAGTTTTTATTTAACAGAAAACTTTAACTATGGTCTTGCATCCACATTTTTTTCCGCACATTAAAACTAGAAGAATGGATTTCATTTTTAAATAAATTGATTAAGCTTCAACTATAACAATTTATGTTATAACAAGTTGCATATGTTTGATTTTCTTCTTTTATGAAGTTTCTAATTAAATTTGATTCTTGTTGATCCATTAATAACTCTTGTTGTATCTGAAGTTTAGCAGTTAGGGTCTGTCTAAGAACCATCATTATTCAATGATCTTAAAGCCTTTTTTGAAAACTATTTATTATCTTCATATCTATTTTATTTTTAACTACGCAATTGATCTTATTTTTGTCCACTTTCTTTATAGATTTTGCTTTAGACCCTTATCATACATTTCGATCAAAAGATTTCTATGTATTGGTTCCCATGACGAGATCATTGTAACACCATTACAAAAATAGTTATTTATCATGAGGCAACTTAAAACTATGTTATAGTGTTGTATATTAATTATGTTATTTTTTTATTATTTTAGAGTAGAAGTTACAAAAACTCTAGGCAGAGTTGAAATGTTACAAATGCCATATGTCACTGAAAATTCAAGAGTTTACATGCTTCTTCCTATTTTAGAAATGGATAAAACTGTGGCAAGTGAGTTTATGAAACAGTATGCTCAAACCTGTTCGCAATCCGATCTCAGTTTTCTTATGTTGGTATGCAATTTTATTCATAAAATCATAATTTCATCTTCTTTTCTTTTAACTTACATATAAAAACATTAAATTATTATTATTTTTAGGTATTGCTTTATGAACCAAATGCCCCAGGAAAAGGACATGTTGCAGACGTTTTTAAGGATATTAAAGAGCTCACTTTAAAATTAAGCTCAAAATATCATAAGGATTGTAAAATTACATGGATATCAATAAGGGTACTTATTTTTTTATTTTATTTTTTTATTTTATTTTTTAATTTATATTAAATGTTATGTATTAAATAAATTAAAAAAAAGGAATCAATTATATATATATATATATATATATATATATATATATATATATATATATATATATATATATATATATATATATATATAAAAAGTGTGCATTCGATGTCCTGCAGTTTCAAAAATCTATAGCTCTCAACTTGACAAAGTTATCAAAAATCTGATAAATCTCTTTGGTTCGTCTTTAATGCCAACTTAAAATGACTGTAAATATGATAGGAAAATATTCATTAGTGTGGCCAAAATATAATTGTAAATGAGCGTAAATCTTAGAAATATGACTTATCTCTTTGAAAAAGTGTTGACATTTTGAAACAACCTCATTATATTTTGAAAGACTCTCTATTTGCAGTATACAAAAAGATTTTGCTTAGCAGACTTTAGTTTTATGAAGATAAATCGGACAAGAGCAGTTATCACAATATTTCTTTATTGTAAAAAGGGGCGAAGAATTTATATGTTGACTATGGCCAACATGTTATGTTTATTTGGCCTCCAAACTAAATGGCTGAATGAGGAGATTTTTGAAATTTCAAAAATACAATGAATCTTTTTTTTATCTCTCATGAATTTGTTTTCTTTTGTTTTCGTTTGTTTTCTTTTACAAAATTTTAAAACAAAAGCTAAAAATTTTCTGGAGCAGCACCCACGCTAATTTTATCTAGGAACCACCAATGGTCGTGGAACAGCCACTGATTTTTTCAACTCCCGAAAGCCGGTCTCATATTACGTAATTAGAAGCCACCGGAGAATGATATAAAAATGTTTTACTATTAGTATAATAATTCGTCCGGTGCCCGATCTATACACTTTCCGTCATCACTCCCTGCCTCATTCCGTAAATATGAACAGATCAAATTATGTAGCAATTCAGAATAAAACATCACGTACTTGACGAACTTCAAGACCTAAAAAATACATCGAAATTCAGGGCAATACTTAATTTTGTAAAGGAAACTAGGATGTGGAGGGATATATAGTTATGTTACTATCCTAAATTTCCCAATTATGATTTTAGTGGCTTTTATTCACAATAAATTTTATCATTAGATATATTTGTATATATATATATATATATATATATATATATATATATATATATATATATATATATATATTTGCATGTATATATTTGTATTATATAGTATAACATAGGTATAAAACTCTATACCATAATATTTGTAAAAAAAAAAAAAAAAAGAAATGTATTGTATATTTGTATAAAACCTGATTTTATAAAATCTTATGATATCATATTTGTATAAAATTCTGTTGTATAATATTTAGGCGTCGCTAATAACAAATCTAAATGTTGATGCGACGTTAAATAAAGATCATAAATAAAAAAAAAAATTATGTAGAGTTATTTAGAATTGGCAATAGCGATCATCTTAAGAACCTGTTTTACTATGTTAGGCAATGTTGTGGATTGAAATCGTTTTTTGTCATGAATGATTTTTGAGATTTGTTATCCATAGCAGCGGGCCTATTCATGTGTCGTATATTATTTATTTGTGTATTTAAGCTGTTTAAAGGTATTTATTTATGCACTGTTTATGTTATATTTATATTTTATTTTGATATTCTTATATGTTATGTTGTATTCCTATATACTCATGCCTGAACATATTTGGAGATGACGGTCACATCAAATAAAATTTTTGACTTTAGCACTTAAATATTTTTACAAAATTATAGTTATTGTAGCTATCATCATTGTAGCCAACTCAATTTGTATGGGGCATACTCTGAAAGCAAATAAGAATATTCAATTCAATCACTTTCAGAAAAACAGAGTTAATTACAATCCATGGGGAGAAGTAATTCATGACCAACGTTTATCTGGAAGTAATGTGGTCAGTTTTGATAACAATAACCATTTTTAATCCCTCTTATCGACGCTTCATGATCTAGAGTCCATTCACAGGTGATAAAACAAAAAAAGCAGAGGTGTTGATGGAGAAAGATCTATACCTCACCTGCCGGACCAAGCCTCCTTCCATAGATTATAGAGTATTAGTAATATTTCAATAATTCAATATATTTTGAATAAATCACACATATTACAAATCATAAGAAATGAGAACTTTCATATAATTAAAGGTTAAAGCATTTATTATTCTTATTACGAATAAAAAAATCCTAAAAAGGTGAAAAAAAAAATCCTAAAAAAGTGAACACCCCTTGGACCGATATGCGAGGGATAAGAGCGACTCCATCCCTTGGGACAAGAAACTAGTTGGCCAATTCCTCAATGGTACTCCATCTTCGACCCGTTGAACCGTGTCTATGACAATACTCCAACAGTGGGCAGCTGGTCCCAGCAGCCATTTACCTTTCAGAACCAGTTAGGAAACTCTCTGATCTGTGTAAGTATGCTCTCACTCGAAGTTACTTATTTTTATCTATTCTGAAATGGATGTCGAAAGTGAATTCGATTCAATAAACTGAAATAAAGCTCTTTTGACGAAGGATCCTCTTAATACAAATGCAATTTTTTTTCTTCTTAAAATACAAATTTAGGGTCAGTAGCTATGTTGAGAGTAAGGTATAGTTCTAGATAAAGTTCGGGATAAAGTTAGCTTTATAATAGAATTAAAACTGAACTAGTTTACTCCGAAGCTAAACAGTAACCTAAGATAAATTTTGTTAGTCTTGAAATAGTAGGGACCTTGAGTTGGTTGGGTTAGATTAAGTCCAAGACTACATTGAACCTTGACTCAGCAATCGGTCATTAAAGTGCTTGGCATTTAATCAAGCATTTCATTGTGAAATAGTAAAAAAATAAATAAACATAATTGAAAATCGTTTGCTAGAATCTTCGAGGACTTGGAATTGCAAAATCGTCAGGTTACTATCAAAACTTCCGAATTTTCTACATAAATTATATAGATCTTTTGACATAAGTGGTTTTGCCAGGAAATACCAAAGGTGAGAAAATAATAAACCAAAATCTAAACATCTACAGTTGAACATACGGTCTTGAATATACATTATTTAAAGTTTTATTATATACAATTATATGTAATTTGCATACAATAATATTATTTTTAATATTTTATGAATAAATATTATTTATATTTCTTTAAAAAATGCCAATTTGTATTTAGTTGTAAAAGTAAAACTTATATTGTAATCGTATTGTAATAGTATACTTTATTTATCTAACATTAAACTTTTATTTTTAGAATATTTTTTTAATATCGACTAACTCTATTTGTAAGGGGTTTGCCAAGAAAATAAACAAACTATTTATCTATGTATCTATTTAAACTTTCATATTTGTTTATATAAAAGATAGTTAGATGTTAATTGGTGGTGTAGTATGGGAACTTAAAACCAAAAAATTAAATACTTACCGTTAATTTCATGATAATTGTATTCATAAATATTTCGTGTTGCAAGGAATAATCGATCTTAAATATTTACTTTTTTCATAAATTATTTGTTACATAAATATATTATAAATACTAATATCTCTACGAAGCAAGCGGCTTCAAGTCCTTCTTGGAATAATAATTATTCCAAATATTAGCAGTATAATTATTAATTAGTGTAATATTGTTAACATTATTAACTCCAACAAAATAACAATAATAATAATAATAATAACAAAACAATTTTTAGCTATAATTTCATAAATAATTATGCTAATACAACGCTAATAACACAAATTGTATAGTTAATAAAAAGATCAGGCCAGTTACGATTTACCTCATGTGTCGACGCCAAGAGTTGAAGTTAGCAGCGTCTGGTTGAACGTATTTAGCACCAGGACCTGTTCGGTGGGAGTGGAATATGAATTTGTTCGGGGAAAAGAAAAGTCCACAGGTAGAACATTTGATACACTTGGCCCTGGAGGAATTATATCTGAAAATAAAATTATAAATGCATTTATCTAATTTGCAGTTTGTTAATGATAGAGTATAACATGAACAATATAAATTATTAATAACATATACCTGGAGGGTAAAAACGCTCCTCTGCAGCCCCATGCACAATCATGGTGAACTGCGAAGGCGAAATCCTCTGGAAGTCGAGGAGGGGAGTTGTCCCCAAGAAAGGACTTGCAAAGTCTCTCGGCTTCCCTTCTGGTGATCATTCCTGGAATATTATTTTTTCCAAAAACATTGTGAATATACATATAATCCAAATATAAATGAAGATAAGAAGAAGAATATAATAAATCATTCCAAATATTACTGCTATAGCTACATCAATAATATTATTTTTAAAAAATCCTCTACTGATTCTATGTGCATGTAAAGTGTTACTGAGTATAAATAACAAAAAAATATATTTGATCGGTGTAATGCATCATTGAAGAAGTGAAGTTCTCCTGTGGAGACGAAAAACGATAACGAGTACATTTCCGATTCCCCAAGGCAACAGAAATGTGAAAGAAGAGGATTTTGAAGTGGGAAGAGAAGAAGAATGGAGGATCAAAATACGAACATAGTTTCAGAATTTGGAAGAAATAGGAAAAAAGGTTCTTCGGAACTTTGATATGTTGAGGGAGGATGGTGCAGATTGTTGAAATCTGGTCTTGTTGGAAGTTTCTTAGGACTTAAGGGTTTATGCCCCAGAAATTGTGTTGGAAAGGAAGGATCCAAGAATGTATTGTCGATGTGGGGAGGATACGAGAATATTTTGGATTGTTTAAATGGCATTTTGGAATCAAAGTGTGTATATTTGATCTGATTATGATAGGTAAAAATACCACAATTTCTTATGATAGATAAAAATTCCTCACAAAGCGGTAGAACTTCAATGGACAGGAATTAATAGAAATATAAGTAATTTCGAGAGAGATTTGGCAGAAGAACTAGAGCACATAATAACAATCAACTTCTTTGCATAAATCTTATACTAAAATGTTAGCTTGGGTTTTGAGTATTTCCATGAGTACTTCCATGAGGAAAAAAATATATTACGGGATTTTGCTGAAATTAGTACTGGAAAATATATGAAGGATAAATTAATCAAGAGTAAATTCATGCCAACTAATCTTTTTAACTTATCCCGACAATTTTAAAAATATATTAATCTCTTACCCCCAACTTTCTAAATAACATTGGAATGTTGAGCTCTCCGAATATCGATTTTTTCTCATATCAGGAAAGGTCACCAAGATCTTAATAACGTTTTCATCTTTTCTCTTGGAACAGTTTTAATTTAGTTTAATAGCCTACCTAACCTATTCGTCAACTTAATGATTCCGAGACCAAAAAAATTATGTTTATCTTTTCTATTTAGTTGACTATTCCAGTGTTTTATTCTTGAAAGAACGCTATCCTGAGACCATTTACTTCCGAGTTCTATACATGGTTATGACAAGCCGAGAAGTAGCACATAAGAATACAATTGTTCCTTAATGAATAATTTTCTTAATGCATAAATTGACAGAGTAGAAGTAGAAATATAAATTTTAGGCGTAAACGAATGAGATACTAACCACATCTCCTGGAAGACACGGGCATCGCTCCAGCCCTCCTCAGCATCTCCAGTTGGACAGGCGTGCACTGGACGCAGGTGATGCCCAGAGCAACGCGTCTGTTGTGGATTTCGTTGTAGGAGAAACTCTTGAGGAGGGTGTTGGAGATCTGGGCCAGGCAAAGTCTCTCCTGGTTGTCCATCGTCAGTGAGACGATCGGCACCCCATACAATATTACTGTACCGACCTCAATAAAAAACGAAAATTCCATTATAATATAATGAAATTACAATAGAGGTATATTTCATTATTATTTCCAGATCAGCTGATTGTATTATCGAGCTTCAGAATCAGTGTAGTGCATCAATAAGTAATTAATTTTGTTCAATATTTAAAGTTAATTATTTTTTAATAAAGACACCTTACCTGATTTGGTTTCGGTATGTTAGTCACCGAAGTTGATTGAGGTCTGCTTCCTGCCGGCACCGACATCTTAAAAAAAAAAATAATACAATTTAGAAATACTGATGGAACCTGCAATAAATTAGGCAATTGCATTAAAGCATTTTTTTTTTTTATAGGAATTAGCTCATTTTTATTCATGCCAATTAACATTTTATTATTATTATCAGTCAACGCCCACTCATGGCTGATAATGCGTACGTGTCCTGGATTATTTTCAATTTGGATTATCTGGTTTTAATTTCGATTCAAAAGAGCCGTGTTTTGGCAGTTTATTATAATTTGCCTTCAATAGATTTCAGACCGTATTTGTTTTTGTTGTTATTGATTTATGTTTGTTGCTAAATGGAATAATGTTGCATATACACTCTTCTTGAACGTTCCAAGAAACGCAATGCATTTCTTTCAAGGGTGCGCGTGTTTTCATTTGTATCTGAGATTCCATAGCTGCTAATGGTATAGATTTTCGAATGCTGATTATTAACCTAAGGGTTCTGGACAAGGTTCATCTTAAGGTGAGGTGGCCGAAATCTGCCCCGTCGCCTAAGTTCGTACCTCCCAGTTATCCAGCGTTACTATTGTTGATACCTGCTGAAAAAAACATTTGAAATAATTCAGTACTATCCAGTTTAAGATTGTTATTAAAATAGCTATGACCGTTTTCGTTTTGGCTCCATATTTTTATTTATAGAGGAGTAGGTGGTAATATTTTTTCTTTAACTTAACAACTGGTAATTATATAAATTAATTATTATTATAAATTATAGATAATTTTTATTTCATCATTACTTTTCGTAGACTAGAGTATTTTTTCATCTTCGAATTGCCCGATAAGCTTACTTATAATGCTAGGGAATCCTATCATTGTTTTCGTAGATTCGTAGTCCTAAATTCGCGCACCTCGAGGCCTGTTAACTCGTCCCAGGGACAGATTTAGGGTCCCATGATTATAAGAGTTCTGAAATTCGTCCACCATTGTTTATGTTATTCTCCTCCCTTTATATTCAATTAAAAATTAAATTCTAATCTGCAATGAATTGTTACATTTTTAAATAAAATAATCAGTAATTAAAATACTTAAATATTGTAAATAAATTTCGTTCTTGGAGCCATTTGCCTTTATTTAATTGTCTCTGATTTCAAATAAATAAAATTCATTAAAACTGTTGTTTGTAAGCAGATGTGATTTTTTTTTTTGTTATGCAATTATGTTATTCATAAGGGACATTGCCCTAAAATATCGTTTTTTCTATTATATTATATTATACTCTTCCCTTCACATGCTTTTCGGCACTCAAGCAAAAATCGGAGCGGAAAAAAAGTTGAATAACTTTAAAACAAGTTATCGTGGCTCAAAAATTTCCGACGCCGTTTAAAAGAACAGAAAAAAACCGTCAAGATATGATGATGCAGACTTTAAAAATTACAGTTTGTTGTAATTGATAATAAAAGATAGAAAAAGTCGAAAACATTTGTTCTTGTTCAATCACGGGCAAATTTAGATAAAGTTATATATCGGCTTTAAAAGGTAGAGCCCCTCTACATTTCATATAAGTGATGTTGCGATCAATTTCATTATTTTTACGTAAGTAATGAATACCAAAAAAAAGAAGAACTTTTTTCCGAATGTGAATATAACAAAAACATAGAGAGATAGGAAAAGGTGTAACGAGAAAAAAGTTGTATTTTTTGAACGAAGAACACGGAGCTGGAGTAAAAAAAATATTGTTTACGTTGTTTTTTTATGGCACAGAAGTAATTTAAAAAAATAATTAAAGAGTTAATTGTTTCAGTCACTATTCTCGGAACTTCATTTTACTCATATGAGCTTCAAATATGGCCCGGTATGATGGTTTTTCATTTTCTTCATATGTTTATGTTCATTTTTATTTAATTATATGAAAACAGTATGCGTAAAAATTACCTGTCCCCTTACATCTTTAGTTTCATTTTTTTAATTTAAAACTTTTCCAAGCCTAAAAAAAGAATCTTTTTACTTCCTTGTACGCAGGTTAAGGAAGCATTGTAATCGCGAAAATTTTCGGTTTTCAAATTTCAACGGAAATATCCATTTGGACCATCCCTGATTCCATTTTTACTAGTTTCGTCTTGACATCTGTACGTACGTTCGTTAGTACGTCCGTTCGTACGTATCTCGCATAACTAAAAAACAGTCAGCCGTGGAAAGTTAAAATTTTGTATTTAGGATTACTGTAAAATCTAGTTGTGAACCTCCCTTTTCGGTCACTACATGATTACCGGAAGTAGTACTTGAAGGTCATTATTGATTTTCATCAAAAATTATATTAAAATATAATGCAAAGCTTCTCAAAATTTGTACATGTTGCCTACATATAAATATATACAACGTAATAAATTTTGATTAAAATTGGCAAACCGGAAGTGGTTCTTTACTTGAAGGTCATATTAGACTTTCATAAAAAATTATATTAAAATATGATGTAAAACATCTCAAATTTGGTAAATCAGACTTTTAAAGCAATATAAATAATTTAATAGATTTTGGTTGAAATTGAAGAGCGAAAGGGGGTACTTTGCTTGAAGGTCATAATAAACTTACATCAAAAATTATATTAAAATTAAATACAGAAACCATATGGTTTGGTGATTTTTTTCCACTCTAATTAAACATTTTTATTACTTGTTTTAAGTGTTAAAATTGAGTGTAAAATATTCGTTTTTCTCCAGATTTGTGAGATAAACAAGTCATTCTGCGGCAGGAGTATAAGATATAAGTTAAGTGGGTTCATCCGCTTAAAATGTCTAAACTGTCGATTTCCAATGCTGTATCTAGTGAAATAGACAGTTCTAATGTTGTCAAGGAACATGAAGAAATCTCTTAGGAACTTGTTACCAACTTAAAGAAACCGACTTATAATAATGGAATGAGAACTCCAGAAACAAGAGCTTGTGTGTGTGAATGCGTCAATATTATATATTATACAATATTGAGATACTATTAGCTATCTTCGGAAACTAGTAACCAAATTCAGGGTCACTTTTTGGGCCACCGATTTATAGTTTAATAGCCGAACAAGGAAGTCATGGGTCGTCCACATCAGATATTTTTTTTTATCACAGATCCATAATTTTTTTTTGTTCAAAAACACAACTTTTTTATTTTTACCCTTTTTTACCATCTCTCTTGGTATTTGATATACTCGCTATCGGAAAAAAATGCTTTATTTGTTTAAAAAAATAGTCATAACTTACTTAAAAAATTACGAAATTGATCGCTACATCGCTCATTTTAAAGGTAAAGAGATTAACATTCAAACCCCGTTAGTTTCTATATCCTATATAATTGTATCTTAATCTACCAGCAATTTAACGATAGCTAACGTTTTTGACATTATATTATCAGTTAAAAAAACCGTAATTTGAATTTTTTTAAGTCTAGACTATTTCTTGAAGGATTTCTTTTACCTGTTCTTTCAATTGACTTCGGAATTTCTGAGCTTTGATAACTTATTTTAAAGCTGTTAAACATTTGTTTTTTCTCCATCTTACAATATTATCATTTTTATTATTATTATTATTTTAACTTTACCATTATTATGGTATTTATCTGTTTTTTTTAAATTTGGTATTTTTATTTATATATTTTATAAATTTAAAATTATTCCGTAATTACAAACAGTATGCATCGTTAGTGATCGTCTCTTGCATGAGACTATATTCCCTTTGCCAACTGTGAAAAATATTGTTTACTGTTAAAATACCCGTGAAAGGCTCTCCAAGCCAATCTGGAAATAAAGAATATATATAAAACCTTTCACCTACTCTGATTTTTGCTAGTGGTAGGCATGGTACGCAAAACTATGTATACAGGAATGTAAATAGAAATGTCGAATTTTAATTATAGGTAATTGTAAGGCATAAATAAAAAATGGTGAAGTTGTGCCTTGGAATGCAGGCCTAACCGAAGCCTACATGCAGCGGATGGCCATAGCCCGAGCGGCGGCAGATGGATGGCGCATGCCCCACGGGACAGCCCTAACTGGATCAAAGCCCGTTCCGCCCACCGCCCCGCCAAATTAAAAACCACGTTTGGTGGCAGCTCCCTTAATCCGATTCCAAACCTGAATTAACGCCCGTCTCCAATTCGTCCTTTTGAATTAGCCGCCGTGTCGTCTCGATCCGCCCGGGGAAAATTAATCCTAGCTAGAGCTACGGAAGAGATGACAATGCGATTCCCCGTTGTAATTGTTTCCCCCTTGACAATATTCCATCTCCTACTTAAGCGAAATGACATTTATTCTCTCTCTCCTCGAGATTCCATTATGGTAACTAAGAAATTTAAGTTCCTTTTTAATGGAATCCTCGTCTCATCGGATTTTTCGCCTTTTTTTTCTTCTCCTCCAGAAGCTCAATTGTTTACCAAGACATTTGCCGCTCGGCAGGTCAGGTATTTTATAAAAAAAAGAAAAAAAGTCTCATACAGAAAATTAACGATCGTAAAGGCCAGTAAAATTATATTTTTGTAAACAATTTTATTTTAACGATTTAATTTTCCTTCACCGCGAACTTACGACTTCCCTGCCTAAAATTGTAGAGACTCGTACACACGAGAATGAGTGTGTAAACCGGTCATTCGGGGGCGTATACATAGGAGATCAGAGTGATATATCCTCCCCTCTCCCCCGAAATTTTTTAAAAATATGATTTTCATGCTCACCATAATTACTTTTATATATTCAATAATAATTGTTGATTCAATTTTAATTTTTATTCTTATACGCACTTAAGTGATTACCTAAAAAAAAATCTGTGTATTGGCTTGTGGTCATTGGAAAAAGTTTAGTATGAATTGTTGTTAGATCCTTAAACTATGATCTTTCACAAATAGAATATGAGGCAAAGACACTTTCCTAAACTGAACTGGAAACTTTAGATATTCCAATTAATCTGCACAATGGCTATATAAGTGTAGAAAATAATACAAAAAAATTTTCAAATGTTTTATAGAATTTATTACCTAGTCTTAACATGTCGAAAATTCAATACCATCCACAAAATCAATTTATTTTGTCTTCTTCTCTACATTGTTTTCTTCTGTCAATAAATGAAATTTCTATTTATTTAGGAAAATCGATTATATTATTAGATTCACTTACTTTTGTATGTATAACCCAAGTTATAGTAACACATGAAAAAAAAACAACGTAGAGATGAAGACTAAAAGAACATCTGGACAGAAAAATTCTGAGTGTAGGATTGAAGCCATGAAACGATCAGAAGTAATTAATTGTATTCATATAATTAATTATATTCATTGTGAAACCATTTTTATTAAATATACGGATTGGTAAGCCAAGAGTTTAGCCTCTGAGTAAAATATTTCTGGCGCCATTTTAATCAGAAGCTTATATTATCCTGAGATTATATTATCCAATTTAGTCCGAGGCTGATGGATAGGACAGAGTAGGCTTAGTCTAGAACTAAACCTGATTCCTAATTTAGCAAACGGTCTTTACTGAATCACTTATAACCCTCACTCATTCACTCAGTTTAGTGCCTATGTTCATTGAACTAATCCTATTTCTTTCCGAGTTCCAGCTCATACAATAGGTGTCCATCTTACTTTTTCATGATGGGGCTGACCTGTCCTCTCCGGTTTTATTTATTTATTTTTTAAACGTCTCTAATTTGATTTTTAGCGCTATGGGACATACTCAAAAAGGCTTGTAAATCCATTACAAATGGAGTTGGATTTTACCTACATTGCAGAAAATGATGACCATCCCTTGAATATAGAAAAATCCTATATTTTAGGAAACCCGAAATTGTCTTGATGCAGGTAGGAGGTAGAATATCCTAAGTTGAAACCATCAACGTATTATCAAAAATCATTGGGTTCGATTTTGGAGGATATCACACATGTTAATACCACTCAATTGACTTTGATGCGATAAGTCATCCAGTTATTTTAATCATCTCATGAGTGACCCTATACCTTATAGTAACCTTTAATAGTGTCCTTCTAGTCCGTTTTTAATGAATCCCAGGATCTACCAATCTATTACTGTTACCTTGAACAAATATAGAGTCATTTCACAAAACAAAAAGTATTGATCACATATCTACAACTATTATCCACAAGTAACCACATGGGTACATACCCATATAAATCGGCCCCTCTGATTAAAATTTATAGCAACATTAAATATTGTAAAGGAAATATCGTTATAATCTACCGCAGAAAAAGTAAAAAATAAATTTATATCTAATTCACAAAAAATCTTAACATAAATATAGATGCCCATCGTGAGAAGATTGTTCCGAAATAAGCAGCCTGTCCAATCATCTTCTACCGAACCGTAAGCAACGTATGATGATTGAATTCCTTCCACCATTGAGATGGTTGAGCACATAGAAATGAAACACAAATTTGATTTATTTTCGCTAGTAAAAAAGTCACTAGGAAACTAAATATCAAGAAATAACATTCTCATATGGTTTTTTCCGAACTTTATTAGTTTACCTCCTTGATGTATTTCAGCTAATAATTTATTTCTCTTTCCGATAATCCAAATATTATTCTTCCATAATATAAAAATAAAATATTAGATCTGCTACAATGATCTTCGATTAAAATTAAGTTAATTATAAGGAATCAAATGGTTTGTTTAAGATTTCATAAATAAAGTTTATTCTTATTTGTTATCTAATATTATTACAAATAAACTAGTCAAAAATTGAAGAGAAATAAATTTAAAATAGATTTCAATTGCAATTTCCAATTTTTTCTTTCATTTTTTTCAGAGGAGCAAAATCACAAACTCTTGTGTGTACTGAACATAATTAGCATATTATTATTGGGAACTATTAAAGTTATTATTGTTGTTCATTATTTTAGTTAAACAAAAAAAAACCAGTAGCAGTTGCCATAATTTAAAATTTGCGATTCCCATACTTCTTTGACGAAGCCGCCTTCCTCACTCTATTTGAAAATATACAGAAAAACACTTTGTGTTAAATAACATATTACCCGTTATTCTAAATTAAATATTACAATTTAATAATATAAGACCCGAATTTCCAAATCACATCCCCAAATCTGGCCCTCCATAGTTTATTTTTATTATATTTGACTGTAAGTAGACTGTTTTAAATTATTTCTATTTGATTAAGGCGAAGTCTCAATTCATTTATATTATATTTAATTCAGACGCAACACTTTCGATTTTCAGCACCATATTCATCTCTAGTTAGCAAGACCGAGGAAATAATATACGATAAATATTTTAGACGATGGGTAATTGTTGAAAACAACAACCCCTCCTTTCGACATTGTAGTAATTCGAAAGATATGAATATGGCGCTGGACACCGAAAGCTTCTCGATGAAATAAAATATAAATGAATTGAGACTGTATATGGTACTTTGTCTTAATCAAATAGTTTATTTTTATCACATTGTAGAATTTATAATATAAAAAAATATTCTTTATTCGCAAATAAAATGAAAAAATATTAAATATAAACAGAAATATAAAACGAAAATAAATATAAAAGGAATAAAATGGAAATGCGTTCGTTATTGCATAGGTTTTTGTCCCAATAATAAATGCCCAAGTATGTTTTTAATATTAATAATAAAAAAAACACGTTCAACACGATACATATTAAACTACTTAACACAGCCAAATAAGGGTTCAACCTCGGAATGGAAGATACTGAGCTGAAAATTTATTATGACTGTCTAAATATTAGGCTAAAAAGTCACAGAAAATTTCGTGTCGGCGTCTCAAGTTGTTAAAGGTCAAATGTCAAAAAAAGTGACAAAATATATATCTCGTTCTTTTATGCGTCCTACGTCGTTAGATGTTCATATAAAACTTGTAGGAAATTAAATTCTCTACAAGTTTGGTCCGATTTATTTTTTTGTATGATCAACCGTACTCTAGATATAAAAAGGAGGGGAGGGAGAGGAGGAGATACTCATTTTAGGAGAAGATTTGAATGTGAATTACGGTAATATAGGAAATTCCAAGTAAATTAATTCTTGTATGCCGTTCCGAAGTCGCTACCTTCAAAAATTCCAGAAAAAAACGTAAAAATTTTGCTCAGTTTTCATTCCGTGCTCAATATCATGAAGACTAACAACCACGCGAAAAATATTATATCTGCCTTTTTTAAAGGAAATTAAATTTGCTAAAATATGAGGCCTAATAAGTTAAAGGCTTATCGTAAAGACGTTGATTAGTTTCCAAGACATCGAATTTAAAAAAAAAAACATTTTTTTTTTCTCTAAGAAACGAGAAATCACCAATTTGTGAATTCATTTCGCCATATATCATGGAAACTGTTCTTCCTACGAAGATAACCATTATAAACCACTATATGGAGCATTTAACTAGCTCTTATTTGAGTAATAACAGACATCTGCGAATAGTTCTAGAGAAATCTAACTTTCCTCAAGATAAGACTGCGTTGCATAATGTCAAAATCATGTACGATGTGTTATTTGAAATACTTTATCTCGGGAATTATTAGACTTACAGAAGTATATTCCCACTCAAAATAGAGTTAGTTAAATGCCCCTTAAAGTAGTTTATATTGATTATCTACGTAGGAAGAACAGATGATATTCCCTAAAATAAGTTCATAAAATAACAATTTCTCTTTTTTTGGAATTTTTTTGTTAACCTTAATTAAACTCGGTAAATATTAGACGTACTATTACGTCTATTACCACTCAAATAAGAGCACCTTAAGTATTTAAATGCACCATCAAGTATTTTATTATGACTATGTATAGTTTACGACTATTAATTCAAGCAGTACAGTTGATTGCAGACAGTGGCGTACGGAGGGGGGAGGGAGGATTGGAGTATTACGATATATGCACTCCCCACCTCCTGAAATGTACGAATAAAAATAAAGTTGATATTTTAACTAATATTTTTGATACTTTTTATTCAGTTTTCATGCTTAGCCTTAAAACTTACTCCCAATTTTACGATTATAGGCATTTTGGTGATTACTTGCGGTATTCTTATTAAATCCCCCACCCTCCAAAAAAAAATTTAAATCCTCCGAAAAAAAATTTTGCGTACGTCCCTGATTGCGGATGCTGAGAAATGATGATATGTATTGGTATATAATCCATGGAGACCGCTCCACCGTAGGTCCTTATTTAATTTATGGAGCAAATGCGCAAATCGAATGGAGGCATGATTAACAACGGGTATACCATCACTAATAAGTAGAATCCAGGTTTAGTGCGGTAAACATATTAATCCTCCGCCTAGTTGGGGATTAAGTTAAGCCCGTTTTGATTACTCCATCATCTCGGGACCAATCAAAATACTAATTATTAACGCTAATTACACACCTATTCCATGGCCGCCAACCCCGCGATACTGGATTGTTCCATTCCATAGGGATTAGCTTCCATTGCAAATCGTCCGTGTTTCGGGTTCTTTTCAATCAAACAAATTTATACAATTAAATATATCGTTTTTATATTAAAATTCGGGTTACAATTAGTGAAATATATCATAAAACTAAATTAACAATACATTTTTCCAAATCGCTCACTCCTTTCAACATCATATCTCAAAAAACGTTATTTTTCAAAAGAGAGTAGTTATTTTAAAGCTGAGAGGTAGAATGAAATTTATTAAAAATAAATATCAAGACAGAATGATTTTTTAAAATTTACTATGCCGCAGGTCTGTTTAGATAATACCTGACATCTTGTCTCTCTTTTAAGAAGAATAAGTATAAAAAGTTTATATAAGAATTTATTAAAAGTTTAATATAAGAAATAATTAATATTGCAAAAAAGACACTTCTGGTCTCTAGCGATAAATATTAAGTTACGGATATGGCGATTTTGTAGGAATACACAGTAGTTATTTCAGGGCATTCAGAAAATAGGCATAGCTGAAAATCGCCATTTTTTGAGATATGACGTTATTGAAAGGAGCGAGCTAAAACATAAATCATAGGAAAATCTAATATCTGAATTATTTTATGAGTATTTAGTATTCCATAACCATAAATAAAATTTTACAACTGTAAAATATATTCAATGATGTTTATTAACATAAAAAGATACGAAATATAATATACGTTTATATCTTACGTATAAATCCGTTTGTCGACGTCTGTTTGTGATTCCTTAATTTTTCTTTTTTTATCTTATTTTTAATGCATGAGCTATAAATAATTATGTTTTAATGTTTATATTCTAGGTCAATTCCATAACTAAAGCTTTAAAAATAAATACATTTATAACTTATAACACTTAATAATAAGTAAACTATTTAAAATCAACAGACACTACTGAAATAAATAATAAATATATAACAAACAGACTATATAACAGACTACGAAAAAATTTCCCAACAGTAAACTAATGTTTCACAAACTAACTAATATAGCTATTTGTAATGTGGCTTTCTGTACATAATTAATTAGTGCTTTCCACTTAGCATGTTATAATAAACTAATAAACGGCAAAATATATTGTAAGGAATATTCTTTTATTAAAAATTTTTGAGACCTTAAATTAATAATTAATAGATAAAGAAAATAATTTATTATAGATTCCTTATGGTCTCTATGGTCTAAATAAAAATTTGTAGAAATAACATGTCTTTATTTATTTAAAGATCTAGCGTTTTTGTGTCGTTGTTTTTTTTTTAATTGATTAGAAATTTTCTTCACTATTTATTCTTGCAGTAAGTTATATGGTTTTTAAATATTTTTTTCGTTCAGATTCATTTTTCGGAATAAGGGAAAGCATGTCCCAATTTGTAAAATATGCAATCTTTAATTACAATAATCATAGTGTAATACATACTAAAATCTATTACATACAAACGAACTAAAATGTTTCTTCGATATAAATAACATAGGAATCACTAATTATTACCAATTGTTGACAATGGCCAAAACGTTGAATAAGCATAATATACGGATTTTAATCCAATAATAAATTAAAATTTATGAAACGTAAAATAATTTATTGTAGCACTTGCTAGCTAATCGCAGCCCACCAGATGTTCAAGAGGTAGTTTCCATCAAAAATAAAAAATTCTTGAGCACACAAAAGGTTTAAGAATCACCAGAATAGAAATAAGAAAGAAAAAAAAAGGATCCAAATTATTGGACTAATAGCGAAACTCGAATTATACAATTACATATTCTGAATAAGATAGAAAAAATTATCTCGTTGTTATTTTTGACTAAAGAATATAACAATGAATTATTTTACATCAAGAGAAATTATTAAATCAGAATGCGGTAATACTTCCCATTCCCCCTACATCAAGTTGCATTGCCACTTCAATATTCATATAATATTAATTTTAATTGACTCTTATCCACTAATCAACTTTAATTAGGGAGTAATGTGTATTAGAATTAAGGCTCTCGAATTTATAACGTCGAGATTGAAAAGAGTGACAAATCTGATGATATCCGTAGCAATCCATTACCGCTAAGTTGCTGTACACATTAAACAATTGCTATCCGATGCTGGGCATGAATGATTTATCATGTTTTCGGTGAAGGTTCCCAGCAACGGTTTGATTCAATTAAGAAAATGAGTCGTGGAAGGATTGTGTGGACATGGCGCACGCGGGCTGTGTTGGAGGCACTTCAACACTGCACGCAACAATCCCTGCAGGATAAAATTAAATTCCATTTTAAAAATAAATAAATACCTTAAAAAAAAAAATTAGAAGAATAAATAATCTTTTTTTTTTAATCATTAAGTGATCAATTTCTACTCAGTAAAAATTAATTAGCTTCATAAGCCATTCATTTCAGTTAAATTTAATCTAATTTCAATTAAAAAAATGTATGTAAGATATCACCTGGTGCGAGTGATTTTCATATAGAAAAATTACTTATAATTCATTTATTTTTTTTTTTAAGATTTAATAAATTGACAAGAGTTACATGAAAACGAAATATAGTAATATTTTGTAAATAAATTAAAAAAATGTTTAAAGCATCCTACATTATTATTTATTTGTTAGTTTATACATTATGCTTATGTACTGGCAAGGGTGGGGGGACAAAGTCCGGCAAGTGGGCCTGATGGTCCTTTTTGCCAATTATACTTATGTATGAAACTACTTTTTCATTTTTTTTTTAAATCATTTTTCTAAACATTGTAGCAATGGGCAGGTGTTATCATGTTTGACATTTAGAATTATAGCTCAAAAATCCTTAGTTATATAAAGCCTATTACAATTCATACAAAAGTAACTGGTTGTCTCATCGACAGGCTTGAATATAAAAAAATAAAGTAAAAAAAAAAAAAAAAATTTAAATTCGGATAGACTTTTAATGAAATCATTTTAAATCAGTTTCTTATTTCCGGTGCTATTTTATAGCCCCAAGCGTATACTTTTGTTTTCATTTTAGAGGCTGTGCCTATTTTTGCCATTTTTTTTTTAGATATAAATGTTTATTTACAGACGTCAAACCCGAGAAGCGGTGTGAATTTTAACAATCTAACTAATTTATAAATTAGTTTTAACGTATAAATAAACTAATTTAAATTTTTTTAAATTAGTGTGATTGTTAAAATTGTAATTGTAAATAGTTCATAGTTATATTTTAGTTAATTGGGAAATAATTTTAATATTTATATATATTTTAGAAGTCTTGGGCAGTTTAGCCTGCATGAATTTCAAGAATTTAATTCATGTTTGAGATTACCCTGAGAATGGCCTGATGGGATAGTGAAGAAAATAAAGTGTTGAGACAATTTCAATCACTTTGACTATGTTTAATTTAATAAAGTGTATTGTTTTTTCAAGGTATAGTTCAGTTCAGAATTTTCGGAAATATGTTTTTTATATTCAAGTATTGATGGATATCATCCATATCCAATATCCATTAAAATATTATTCCACTTTGCATCTGACAAAATGAAACGAGTTGAGTTTAGAGTTCTGAGAAAGAAGTTAAGATACGAAAAATAAAGTTGAAAATTAGTTTACTTCATCTTATTTCAAGTCAACCGAACATAATACAGCTCATCTGCGCACGAAAAAATAAATAATTAAAGTTTTATAGTGACAGTTTTGAATTACAGTATTTTGACTGCTTTTATATCTGCCACAGAACATTTTTTTCATGGAACTCTATGCGTTTTTCATGAACCCTTAGTAACCATTACTTAATTCTGTTGATTGTCTCTTACTTTAGTTAGTAAGAGAGCGATGATTGCCGAGGAATATGGGACGGCCGATAAGGATAGGCCAATATTTTTTTTAAGTTCATAATCAGTGCAGTATTGAAATTTTTTTTTTAATGAATATTATACTTCTATTTTTGGTAGTTAATCAAATAAAATAAAAATTTGGTTATATTACTATTTCATAAAATGGGGAATTGCGGTTCTACTTAAGTTTAATAAATAACCGCCACTTAACCGAGTAAATGCAATATTTAAGTAAAAATACGTTTCCGCATTTTTAAAGCCGAAAAGCAGTGAGTTCAGCTAAACCAAAGAATTTCCCTCCTCACTACCGCTCACTAATCACTCCTTTGGAAGGAGAAGATCCTCCCCTTTGAAAGTCGCAGATGAATGGAGTGTTAATTTGTAGCTAGGGCCGTGCATTGAGTGTAACTTGGACCGGTGTGAGCAGTTAATTAATTGAAACTTTGAGGTTGTAGAGAAGGTGAAGTAGCCAAGGGGTGTACTTACTCATTCTAGGGTACTTACACATTCAGCCTTTGGGTAGTTCTAAATACATCGAAACCCTTCTAGCGACGAGCTGCGGAGTGTTTATAAAGAGCGGCTGCAGTCTGAAGGTACATCCAATCGTGGTTTACAGAAGCATATTCATATATGCTTCTGTAACAGGAACACCTGTTGTGTTCCGACAAGAACAGAAGTTAATTTCCGAAATCTACAGCGATATGGACTTAATGCATCGAACCATTGCAACATATTTAAGAATAGTATAAGAAGCAGATTACTTTAAATAGTAAATAAAATTGAAGAGAAAGTCGAGATCCCCAAAAGGGACTTCTGTGACACCAACTTAACGTACATACAAATTTCCAACCCTCGAACTTAATTTGGAGGGGTTGTGGAAATGCGCAAAGCCTTAAAATCCGCGAAAAAGCATTTAAGCATGTCAAAATTTTTACTTAAATTTACTTCCACTTCTACGGTATTGTTCTACCTAAGGAAAAGAAATCTGATCGCCAAATTGCTGTAAAACTAATAATATCCAAAAGTGGGGTGTATAACGCCATATTTTTTTTTTTTTTTTTTAATATAGTTTATTCCATAAATAATATTACATTGAGCATTTATAATTTATTCGGGATATACCCTTATACAATACATTTTTTACAACTTATTTGGACATAAATTATATTTTATTTATTGGTAAAAATAAAAATGAGAAAGAAAAAGAAAAACCCAATCATATTAATTGTATTATTAATTATATTAATAAATTATATCTAAATGAAATATAAATATTAAAATAAAATACAGGCTTCTTAAATTAGTAGATATTTTGTTCGTTTATGTTTATATCTGCCTGTCGTAGCTTTTGTATAATTACCTATTTCGGTTATTAAAGGATTTAGAGAGTGGGGGATTGAAATAATGAACGAGTTAGTTTGAATACGTAATTATGTATATACGATATATTTAATTCTGAGTGCATCCTTGTTATTTTGGTGTAATACGGATAATTGTTAACAATTCTGAGGCATTTATTTTGGAATACTTGAAATTTGTTTAAGTTAGTTGCATTTGTGAAACTCCAAATAGGACAAGCGTATGCTTAGATTGGTCTTAGTACAGATTTATATAGAATTGATTTATTACTAGGAGAGAGTTTTGATTTTTTATCAAAATAGGGAAACATTTGGTACATCATTTTCCGGCCGTTTTCTAATTTTATATTGATATGATGATTGAACAGAAGTTTACTATCGAGTTTTACTCCTAAGTATTTCACGGATTTGGCTAATGGAATTGAAGAACCGTTTAAGATTACGTTCGGAGAGAGTACAGGTCTTCGTTTTGTAAAAATGATAGCCTCCGTTTGGTCTATGTTGAGGTCCCCGTTGAGGTCCCCGGTTGAAGTCCCCGTTTTTTAAATTATTTGGATGTTTTTTTTAAATGCTAGAGATAATCTATTGATAATGGTGTCTATTCGGTAAGAGGAACAGAATAACGCTGTGTCATCGGCAAAGAGGGCTAGATCGACGTTTTTGATTTTAGGAAAATCATTTATGGATAAATTAAATAATATCAGGCAGGATCCTTGTGGGAGACTGTTAATAGTGTAGTAAATGGGGGAAGATAAATTATTGACTGATACGTAGAAAGAGCTATTGCTTAAAAATGACTCTATGAGAAATATTAGACATTAGGGACACTCTCTCACCTCGATAAAACTTGAACGGGAAGACCTAGTGTAGCATCTACCAAGGAGGATCAATTTATTATTTTAAGAAAGAGGAACAGAAGACTGACTGCCCCTGAGATTTCTGTTGCAACCGTAAAACGACGTTTCAGGGAGGCCTACTTAATGGGAGGTGTCGGTTTACTAAAACCACTTCTACAACCTGCTAATGAGAAGAAGGGGTATCAGTGAGCACTTTTTCATAAGAATTTAACAGTGGAAGAGTGCATAAAAGTACTTTGTTCCTTTAAAATTGTATTGTCTTATATTTTTTGGTGTATTTTTATGGTATTAGAGTACGAATGATGTAACAGAAAACCATTTTAGAAGAACAAATTACTTTTCCTGTAGTCTAAATATAGTATATATACGTGAATATATATATATATATATATATATATATATATATATATATATATATATATATATATATATATAAAATTAACCACTAATCAATGATTGTTTTTTTTTAATTTTAGATATTCAATGTCACCTAGCAAAAGATAATAGATGTTGAAAATACAGCTTGTTGAAAATTAATAACAAATACTACTATAATAATATTAGTAGGATAATTTTATTTTAATATCGGACATGATTAACAATATATATATATATATATATATATATATATGTAGAATCTTTCCTATAGGTTGGTAAATAGAATTACAAATAATATACTGATAAGAACTAAACGGAAGACTACTGTATTTAGAAACAGAATTACACATGATAAAGAATGATTTTTTTAGAATAATGTGAATTACGTGAAAGCATAGAATGAAACATAGAAGAGCGATAATTCTAAAGTAAAAATAATAATGCAAACGAGACAAGATAATATGAGTATTTACGATGTGTTGCAGATAGGTAAAAGTTATTGTAGTTCACAGGTAGGAAATTAAGAAAAGAAAAGGAATTTTAGGAAAGAATGTGGCAGCGAACTCATAAAGTGGCAGCAAATTAACCATGTAGGTGAAGAATGAGACATAAAACGCAACCGAACCTAAATTAACTTGAGGTAATGAGATATGGTGGCTTCACAACAGCCGGGTTGAACAAGAATTGTTAGCAGGAGGGCTTCCGGCGTAAGAGTGTCGCGGTTCAGATTTAAAAACAGGCGGAAAGAGATAGCGCTGAGGTAGCGATCGAAAGATATCGATTGATGCAACCTCTGTCGATAACTGCAGAAAATTACAAACACCAATCATTATTTAACATGAAATTATATGTTTTCTCAATAAATAGTCCTAATCCACCCCATAAATACCGGTTTGAAACCTTAAATATTTTCAGTTCCAATCGGTAAAAAATTAGCCGATATAATTTATAAGAGATTTACCCCGGACATATATACCCCATTTTTTGTATCTTCCCCCTGGATTCCTTGAATAGCAAATCCAACAATTATACCCAACAGGAAGGTTCTTTGATGAATCCTTTGTGATTTATCTCCATAACTCAGATAAGGCAATTCCTTACTCAATGCTGTGCCATTTTCCAGTTTACCAGATATCCCTAAAAATCCTCTATCCACCCACCGAATTTAAATATTTAGTTATTCAAGAGCTAATAATCAGAATAATATATATATATATATATATATATATATATATATATATATATATATATATATATAACGTAAAACTAAACGCTAAATAAATTTTATCTGTTCAAATAAATTGATCGTCTAAGAGAAAAAAAATCGATTGATAATTGACAAAACTGGCGTTGATAATTTAAAACAACAATTAAAAATAATGCTTGCTTTATACATAAATGTTTGATTTTGCTTCCTCACTACCGGTGGGGAAGTATGTATTCATGCAAGAAGTGAAAAAAATTTACTTCCTCTGAATCGAAAATTTTTACTCGCCTTTTACATTTTAGGCATGAAGGAACAAATTTGGTCTCGCATCTGTCTGTCTGCAATCAAATCCATGTGACGGGTATATCACCTACTACTGTTAATTCTATATTGATGAAATTTTCAGAGATTCCGTGGATCGATATCTAAATAAATATTATTAAATAAATACACATAAATTTTATTAAATTCCATCCACTACTTCCACTTACGCATGCATAAAAGTATCGTATTTTCCTTAAAAAAAATTAACAATTAATTGTTATGCATAAAACTTATGTAAAAAACAAAATAACATAATAACTCTAAATAACTCCGTTTTGGACTTGGAAGTAGTTTCACACTTTTGCCGACGATATAAATTATGTGTTATTTGATTTCTAGTCCTAGTTTTATTACTATGTTTTACCAAGGCAATGTATTGATGAAATATATGTACATTAACCGTACATATTAAGGTACTGTTAAGGTAACTTTCCATTGAAAATGGAAATGAAGATTATATTTAAATTACAAAAAATAACTAAATGGATATGGAGTATTTATGGCTTTAAAGTTAATTTTTTTTTTTTTTATTAACAGTGGTTAACAAGAAAAACAAATGAGAGATGAAAAACAACAGACGGATAAATTGGAGTCAGCCGATATTCCTTAATTCTGTCTAAGAAGAAAAGGTTAAGTAGTTTGTATATCCATTCTTTTAATTTATAAGTTAAACGAAGCAGATATAGAAAAATAAAATAATGCTAACCATTCAAGCTTTACCGTAGCTCTATAGTTTCATTAGTTTGCGAGATACTCTAATTCAAAAATTGGTAATCTTTTCCAAAAAGTGATATTTTAAATTTTGGGTCGAATTTTTGCCCAAATACGGGAAGAAACAATGATCCTAAAAAGAAAATTGTTAGGAGTGGAGTTGCAGAAAATTTATTCAGCTTTTATTTAGGTACTGTACGATGCCAGAAAACCCAATGATTGACTTACCATTTGCAAATAATTAAAAAATGAGAAAATTGGATATTGGGATCCAAAATTTATAATATCACTTTTTGGTAAAAATTACCAATTTTCGAAGTGCATTATCTCGGAAACTATTGAAACTGTGGTTAAGCTCGGATTGTGGTAAATTTAGACTACTTTAGAAAACATACTTTTGAGAGTATCAGGGAGAGAAAAAAAAGAGCGAATATTTCGTTGTTTTTTGCAAAAATTTCAAAACGAACCAACATATAATGTAATATCACTCCAGATTCTGATTCAACGCTCCAAAAACATAGGGAACCATAATAAAACTGACAACTGCATTTTTTACAACGACATGCTGTTTTTTTGACGCCGTTTGTCTGGAGTACTTAGACAGAGCCGGAAAGGAAGGAAATATTTTTTTAATCTGTTATTCTTTTGTTCGTGTAGCATAAAAACGTGAAAAGAAAAACGCCTTAGTCTTCGAAAATAAAATATTACTTGGATATTTGGCCCAAATGAAGATAGCTCTACAGGAGAATTTCGGCGGCTATTCCATGCAAAATTGTGGGACATGGAGCCAGTAAAAATGATTGAAACAATAACATTACGACGATTAAAATAATGAGAAGTTGTTGAGCTTAGTAACGATTTTTGGCTGTGACGGCATCGAACTACCGGCTTCGCTAAGTATATATATTATTATGTTATTAATCTGCTTTAATAACAGCTAATAAGATATTAGAAAACAACAGTTGAAAAATAACAGATCGCTAATTATCAGCTCATTTCTATCAAGAGACACCTTTTTCGAGAGTAAAGATTTCCTTTTTATCTCTTACTCCTGTGAACGTAGGTGTAATTGTCTGACAAGATATTCTTGCAGTTGTTCTGTCTCCCCAAAGGAACCGGAGGACAGGAGTAATTTGTTGGGAGAAGGGGAGGACTGAATGTGATCCAAGGAGACTAAGAATTAATCGAGAGACAGGGAGTAAACTAAACTAAATTTAATTTCAACTTAAGGCAGATCGTCGAATTTATAACAGCCCCTTGGCTGCTTTGGAACAATGGCCGATGCTGGATGTGTTTATTTAAAGGGGAAACAATGGAGCGCTAAGATGAGACAGCTCTTCCTCTGTTAGCCAACGAGATTAGTACCTCTTTGTCTCCTCAGCATCGACCTTTGAATTTTTAATGGCCGAATCTACAGAAGAGGGGTTAATTGTTAAAACAAACGATTACTTTTATATAAATTTCAGACTGGCTTCGGCTCTGGCCCTCTCTCTAAACAGCATCTTCTGTCCCTATCTTTCTTCATATTGTCTTGTGCTAGCCCTGATGTTAGGATTTTCCCCTTCGAAGAAATAGATCTCAAACATTTTTTTCGAAATTTAAAAAAAGATTTTTCCGTGTTGATTGTTTGTGTATTTGCAAGATTATAGGATACATTAATAGACAACTAAAAGTGTTTCTACATTTTGAGACTTATTTGAATTTGTGAAACGAATTTCATAGACGAAGTATAATCGGAGGACTGTGTGCGTGAATTTCTTACAATTACAAGATAGAAAGAAATAACATGGAAATGAAAATATAAGAGAACTGTAAATGACATCAGCTTTCCTGAGTTGACTCTTCGGTAAATTGGTTATAGAAGCCAATAAAGCTTCTTTAACATCAGACCTCCACAATGCTTCGTTCGATAAACTGCAGAAAATTAGGAAATAGTAAGATGCGGCTTGCCATTGAAGAGGCCTCAGAGTTAAAATTCAAATAAAAGGAGTCCATGTAAAAATGAAACAAGTTATGATGGGAAAAATTGTGTGGAATCTGCAGATCGCGAAATCACCAGTAATGTTGGTTTGATGAGTTGGTTTATGTATGCCCCGAAAAAAAACATGCGGCAGGCAGGACATTCGCAATATAAGGATATATATAATAAGTTGACATCCGCAGGATGGTATAGAATCATCAATCTAATTAGGGATTGATAAATTATTTGCCACTTCTATAAATTTGTTTTATTGAAAACTAGTTTCGAATGTTATATATTCATCCTCAGTTCTAAAAACACACAAAAAATTCAAAACTAAGCAATTCAAAATATAGTTTGGTATTATTATACATATTACATTAGATGTAATATAAATCAGTATTATAAAACATTTATGAATTATAAATTTGATTAAGACAAGAAATCAAATACATGTTGGTACCCACCAAGGTTTAAATGGATTATATCAAACCGAATAGTTTGTACTGGTTTCTTCTCACACTGAACTAACAATGAACGAAAGGTAGGTAGGATTTTTATAGGTAAACGGTTTAAGGGTCGGGGTTTTTCCAGTAATGGCGGTGAGTAATTGGTTTTTTTCTTATAGATGGGAATAAATTTAAGATTTGACTATTGGAGATATATATTTGGTCATTTAAGCAAAAATCAGGATTGGATTTGAAGGATTTTATTATTTCAAGTGCTTCATGTATATTTAATTTGAGGCTGTTTTCAACGTGATGTATTAATATAACTCCAGAGTCTTTGACGAATTTATGATTTTTTTTTTTTTTTTTTCATTTAAATGAATTGCAAAGTTGGAATTCTCTGTCTTATTATTATATGCACTTGTATGTTCCTTTAATCTCTGGTTTAGCGATCTTCCAGTTTTTTATATACTCCGTTTTTTTGGAAAGGGTCTATTTTGTCTTTAGGAGAAGAGAAATATGAGGGTTTTTTCTATTTTAAATGCAGGGTTTAATCCTAGTTTTTTCAATTCATTTCCGTCTTTGGTGGATATATGGCCGTAATATGGAATCAAAACATAATGTTTCGGAATGGGCCTATCTTCGGGGGTTGCTGAATAGATATCATTATTTGTCTTTTTTTGGATTTATTTTTTTTAAATATGATTGATAGTGGTTTTATTGTACCCGTTATTTGTTGCTATGGAATATAGTATTTCAATTTCTTTATTATAGTTTTATAATACTGATTTATATTACATCTAATTTAATATGTATACTAATACCAAACTATATTTTGAATTGCTTATTTTTGAATTTTTTTTGTGTTTTTAGAACTGAGGACGAATATATAACATTCGAAACTAGTTTTCAATAAAACAAATTTATAGAAGTGGCAAATAATTTATCAATCCCTATTATATGTATATAATAGACAACAATATATAATATACTACTGGATTATATATAGTACATAAATATATATATATATATATATATATATATATATATATATATGTATGTATATATATACATTGTGTGTATATACATACAATAAAACGAAATTATTGTGTGTTTTTCTTTTAAACCATACTTACAAAAACTCACATGGAGCCTAACTAAAATATTTTTGTTTAATAAACACGTCCCTTAAACAATTTATTAGTAGATTTTATGGGATACAATTCAAACAAAGGCCTTGTAGACGTTGAAGTGGTGGCGTGGACATTACAATATAATGACACCCTTCAGTAAGGCATATGATTGTTGTTAGGAATCGATTACTCCTCCGCAATATCAATCTCGCAACTAATATTCCAAATTTATGTCAGAGTCACGAAACAGCGTGACTGTATTGACCGGAATCAGTGCTTAATACTTCAATATGTACCAGTTTCGAAATATATACAATATGTGTCTGTCTATATTTCAATGTTTTTTCAGTATTATCTACGTGATTAGATACGTGATTAGATAGATACGTCAAGTAGTTAACTCCAGTGATGAATCATTTTCATGTGTGTATATATATATATATATATATATATATATATATATATATATATATATAGAGATAAAAGAACTTTATTCTGGGACTAGGTCCCTTAAGAATAACATAAAGGAACAAATAAAACAGTAACATTATCTGGCCATAAGACTATAGAATACAGACCAATTAATTTTTACAATATCTTCAGTAAAATAAATAAGCAAATAAATAATTTTTTTTTCGAAAAATATAATTAATTTGAGCAAAACAAAAAAAAGAGAAAAAAAAACAAGAAAAAGTAAAAAAAACAAACAGAGAAAATGAAAAATACAAAAATAATGAATTGATTAGCAAAGTTTGTACATTAAAAAACTATTATTCACTTCTGATCCAGATGTTAATCCTAAACTGGAATTTCGCAATTAGAGAGCATCATTTTGGAGAGAAAGAAGGTGTTGGAAATGGAGGGATTTGAATGAGGATATAGAAGAAGCATGCCGGATATTAGAAGGAAAGGAATTCCAAAGGGTAGAGGAGCGGGCGAGAAAGGAGCGTTCGAATATTTTGGTTCTGTGGGAGGGAGTATGGAGGTCAGAAAGGCGAGATCTTGTTTCCAGTGCATGGACCGAGGATTTGAATTGTAGGAGGCCGTAGATGTAGGAAGGATGGGGGTGGTGATAGTTTGGTATAGAAAAGATCCGAGGAAATATTGTCTACGGTTGCAGTACCGGGGTGACCGAGCGGAACCTTGTAAAGTATGCCTCAGCCTGCTTTAGGCAACGCACACTGACCCGGAGAGTCTTAACTCCGGCATAGGAGTTAAAACTCTACCTCATGTAGCTTAATTGGGAATGTGGTTTTCCAGGATGTCAAATAACAGCCCGATCTGGTCTTTTTCGGGTAAAGAAACACAGGTTCTGATCCATCTACTGACTCTGAACAGCCAAAATCCGTGGATCTAGAGTGTTTTGTAACTTTCCTTGAACCTAACTGCTGAATGTACTCCTCTGGAAAAGGCACATTCGAATTAGCCACATTGGAATCTTGTGCCACTGTAGTACGGAAACATTGGTTTGTAGTAACGTGAAGTTGGCTAACCTCCTCCCTTCCTCCATTCCCCCCTTCCATGCTCCAGAAAGCAATATTAATATATAAATTTATGTATATTGATGATCAAACGTAAATGTTTAAAACTACCAATAAATTCGGATGAAAATGTCCCTCAAAAATTAGTATTGATACGATGGGTTAATAAAATTTTAATATATACCTAGCTTAAATCATGCAACATTTGTTCAGCAACCAAACCACGAATTAAGACAGATATAGATAAGTAGTTTTGTGATCCCGAAAATACTAGAAAAAGATATCACAACCGTTCAGTATTGCGGGTACTGTATAACACTATCTCCTTTCCAGTTCCATCATTAACCAATTGATGAACATCTGATATATTAGCTATAGAGAATACTTGTAGAAAACTTTATTCTTGGAGGGCATAAATAAATAAAGCTAAAAAAAAATAAAATAAAGTTTAAATAAATAAATATTATTTTTTTGTATTTTTCTCAGTTATTACAGCCATACTTAGAACGGTATCCTCCCATCCCCCTTAATATAATATAATTGTATATTATCCTAATTTTTATTGATGACAATTATTCATAAACTATTGTCCTATATGTGTATTGGCAAACTATGTGTATTGCCATAACTTTCTTAAGACCTTATAAATTGATATGAACTATGTAATTTTTTTAAAAATTATCTAAGCATATTTTTCTTTAAAATGTTTAAAATCTATTCCAAAAACCTCAAAACATCTATTTTTTCACAACTACTGAACTGAATTCAACGGAAATTCGGAGTGTATATTTAATAACATAAAAACACCAATAAAACGTTAAATTAAATTACTCGTATTATAAAAAATTTCTAAAATTGTTACTACAAGCTTTTGTGTGATATTTATTTATCTTCATCTTGTTTGTTCCTTATTCCCTTTTGTTACTTTCCTTTTTTTCTTTTTACTGTATACCTTTATTCTGGATAATTTTAATTTTAATATTTAGATGTTATCAGTTGTATGTGAGCTCTTATATCTTATTGATACTTTTATTCTTTTTATTCAACCATTTATAGGTAAATGCTTTTTTCTATGAATCTCAGTTTTAATCTATAACCCTGATGAAGGCCTACAAAACCTCGGCCATTGTTATTAATTATCATTAAATAGTTTTTACTATTTTTATTTTATTTTTTACTTTTGGCTAGGATCAAATATTCAATATATAATTTAACCTGTAGTTTAATTAACAGAATTTTAAATTTGTATACATATTTTTAAATAAATTAATTAGATATATTTTTAAAAAATTAATAACTAACACTTGAATAAGTGAGCAAAAGATTACTTCCAATTACTCTTTAGTTATTACATTGTGTCTTCTTTTACAATGTATAGACGTTTCGGAGTTTTGTCTTTATTATCAAAATATACTCTAAAAATTAGATAATTAACTATGCCTAGCATGGTATAGTAATATTTGATAATCAATGAGTTTTACTATTGGATAAAATTAATTGCCTTACACATTATATTAAAAAAATATTGTTATTTGAATCAATAAAAATTATCTTGTTATAATTGTTAAAACTATTACCAAAAACTTAGTCATTAGATCTCCTTGCGATATAGAATACATCAAAATCAATACATTGTAGATTCTTGAAGTATGGAAAAAAAAATATTATAGCTGACACAATCGTGACACGTATATTTTTGATGCAGCAGGTCAATAAAAATGAGTCTCAATTGGAGTTCTCAGTGAGTTGAGGAGACACGTGTGCATTAGATTAACGTTTATGATAGCCATTAATATTATTGTTAATAATAATAACAACAATATAAACTTCATAACCGTCCGACGAAGGAAAATTTAGCAAAACTGTAGAGGAAGAGAGTGGGGACGGAGGGTCGTTAGGCAAAAAGCACTCTGTCAAAGAGACATTAGTTATGGATGGATTATTTGTGAGAAAGCACACACAATATTCCCTATGGTGTTTTGACATCTCTAATATGTGACCAATATCATTGCCACACCGCTCATATCCCAAAGCAAATACTATGTCATTTAGAGGTATATCGTCGTATGTGGAGCCTTAAACAACAGACGATTTACCAGTCAATCCTCTCGTATGTGGCCATTTTTTTACGGAATATACTCAGTTCTGTGTTGCATATCTACTTCATTAGTGTAAAATTAATCATAGAGATGGAAAATTCAAAAAAACAGAAACAAATTCTCGATATTATTATTATTATATTCTATGTTTTTATATCATATTCTGAAGCACATTAAATATACAATATCATTTTTTTGCTAATTAGTTTTACATTATTAATTTTATTATTTTATTTTTTGTATTATTTTATTTTATATATTTATGTTTTAAAATTTTTGTTTTTTATGTGGTTTATGTTATTCTCTTATACATTAATAATGCCTTTTTATTTCTATATTTCTTTAAATTCTTATTCTTCTCTTATAATTACTTAAATATACTCTGTAATAGTTATTTGAAATTATTATTACGTAGTTTTAATTTATATACATCACCCGTCATATGCATAATCTTTCGGCAATAAGTTTCAAATTGTATACATATTGTTAACGTTGCAGTCTCAACAACGCCCGACCTATTAAAACTGATTAAAAAAAATACTATATTTTATTTTTGTAAATTTTATTACAGAACCTGACATCTATAGGATCGGCCGATAGATCAAGGTCCTATTTCATAATAAAGTTCAAAATTACAAGCGCAAGTGGGGAAAGTACAAGTGGAAATGTTCGTTTTTAGAAGTTACAGGTTAATCATCGTCATTAGATAATAATAATTGTATTCATTTTTTTTTATTTATTGTTTTTTAATTTAATATTTTAAATTTTATTGTTAATATAATCCATTTGGATTTAAATAGAAGCCTATATCAGTTATTAAAATTGACAATTTATGTATTAAGGGCCTTTAAAGGACCTCTATCCTCTTCATAGCTAGTTATTTCTAGAAATGGATGTTTATATATATATATATATATATATATATATATATATATATATATATATATATATATATATATATATATATATACAGGGTCCTGGTCGGACAGAATTTCTATTCTTTCTTAAATAAACTTTTAAAAAAATTCCTAGTCTTCCTTATTTTATCACATGATGAAATAAAAATGTTATTGATTTAGAGTTGGCAAATTACTAGAGGATATATTAATGGATAAATTGAAATAATAAGAGAAATATATTTCGCATTACTTAAACAAAATAAATATAAATATAAATATAAATAATCGTAATGATTTAGTTTAATATTATATATTGTTAATATGTATATAATCTTTCTAACGATAGTAAATTATATTGTAATTAAATCCAGAAGGCCGAAACATTGGTGTGATATTGTATGAGTTTTGAATAAAAACAATAAATAAGGAAGGTTTATGGGAAACACACTATTATTGAAAATTAATATTCTTTAAAATTTTAAAATATATTATTTAAACCTTATTCTATTTATGTTCTACAGCAAGGCCTGGAATAGTAAGTAACTGAATTAAATAGTGTATTTTGAACTAGTTTATTTTGAAATATTGTATGTTTATTAGGAGTGATGTACTACCTCTATTTGGTTGGTCTTTTTTTAGACTGTAGTTGTGGGATTTATGTTCTGCATCCATATAATCTTATCTTTTCTATATATTTATTCTGTCCTGATGATTTAGCGAAACATTGACTATTCAGTTATTTTACTAGTATTTGAGACTCAAGTCTCTACGTTTTAAACTTTTATTCATGCCCTATTAATACATTTTTAATTTAAACCATAAAACAAGAAGAAAAATATATTAATATTTAATAGTTATTAATACTAGTAGTGAAAAAAATCATAGACAAGCATTGGCGTTTGGCATTTTTAAATCATATGCATGTATCATGCATGTTCATGCATGTATCATGTTCTGCAAAAAGTGCATATTTTTTAGACAGGTTTGTTTTGTACATTAGAATTTAGTTAATTGTTTTTTTTAAAAAACCAATAAATTATTGGTTTTTGTTTCGTCCCATAAATCGTATTTAAATAACGATGAAAAAAATAATCGAGATTTGTCAATTAATTTTTATTTTATATTAATTAACTTTGTTGACTGCATTCTGATTATTTATTCCATCATAATAACAGCACAGTCGACCAAGCAACATCAAGTATTTAAATAAAATTTTAATTTTAAGGAAGATAAAAAAAAAATGGCTCTCGGAAATATTTGTTTCCCGATTTTTTTTTTGGATCTAATTTTATTTGTAGGCCTAGTTTCTTTCATCTGACCTTATTTATTGTAAAATAAAAATCCATAAGATCTAGGAAAGCGGTAGCATTCCGTCCTCTCCCCCCTCCACACTCCCCCAAGCAAAAGAATCCGCATGAAAAATGATCGAAAAAACGACAAAACTATATTTTGTCGACAAGCGTAAAATTATGTTACCCTACGTTCTAGATATTAGACGAAAATAAATTCTTAAATTGAGAAAGAGTAAGATACACATAAAGCGAGAATAAATCAATCTAAGAAAACTACTGAAGGAACCACTGTCTTAGGCTCGCGCAGAAGGCCTGCCTAGCAAACAATTTACTAGTAAACAATCCTGCACGCCGAAGATACAGAGCGGCTACATCGGGAGGGGAGGGATTTGCAGAAGCACCCTCCTGGGAGGGCACCATAACGGCAGGGCGCAAACCGCCTCCTCACCATAACGTGCCGGCTTACTCCGGAGTCGGTAATTGGCATCTTCTCGTTAGGGCCTGCATATAGGAGCAACATCCAACTGCACCCCTCGGGAATCGACTATTTTTGTGAACAAAACGAGTACTATCTTCAACAATAAGCGTAGGGTGGTAATAAATGGTAGGAAGGCTAGGATGGATATTAAATAAAAAAAACAACAGGCGTTCAAATTTGTCCACGAATGTTATATATCCATATTGGAGTAAGTTTTGTTGACCGTAGATATAATTAAAGAAGTTTGTCGGGGAGTCCGGTCAATGAGAAACACACTAATAAGTATAACTTATTTATTTTATGTCAACGCTTCGGCCTAAGTTTTAGGACTTGTTCAGGGCAGATAGGCGTACAGCCGAGCGCCAACCACTAGTTAAATCGTGTGGATAATGATTTAACTCATATACTTAACAAATAATTTTTAGCAGTAAGTGATTAATGCATCTCAAAAAGTTGCAACAAAAATTTAATTTATTGATTATTGAACTAATAAAATATAATAAAATATTACCGCAGCCTTTTATGTTTTAATCTTCAAATATGTTATTGTTTTAATAACATAATATTTTAATATTATAGTATCTTATTAGATAAAAGCTTTCTCATATTGCTTACAATATACAACATATTAGACTAACTGGCTGCCATAATTTCATTCTTATATAAAAATATAACAATTATAATGATGAATACATCTATCTACATTATTTTTTTGTTTTTTAGCATTTCGTTCGCCGATGCCTGGAAAAAAAGTTCTATTGACTGTTCATCATTCGAAAAATAATTAAATACCCTCAAAAAAAAAGAAAAAAAAAATCATCGAATTCGGAACTTTGCACACGTTTTATAAAGGTTTTTGCTCCTGTTACTATGGAAACCGGTTCACCTTTTTCTAGTTGTTTGATAACTCAAAAACTATATAATATATATATATATTAAATTTAAACGTCTACAACCCTAAATATAAAAAAAAAATTTAATCGGACTAATATTATCTAAGTATAGCAAACAATTTTTGTATAAGATTTTAACCCAAAGTGGTGAGGAATATCTTGTAAATGGACGCATATTTTTTGTACATAACTATTTGGAAGTAGTAGACAGTTTTGTAACGATTAGCAACGTTTAAGCTTTGTCCGAAACATCTGTTTGTTGATTTCCACAACTAATCAATTGGATTAAATGAAAATGAGTTAATTTGTAATAAAGTGGACATATCAAATCCATAAAATGTTGTAAAGAAAAATATTAAAATTGAAAATGTTTATATCTGAATGTTTTTTGAAAATAACAGAGTACTTCACAACGACTTGCATATGCCAACAGTTAACGAATACACAAAGACTCCCTTCAAACGAGTCCATCACCAACTACACATAGGAAAAACTAGACAATAATCGCAACAAGTAAGCGAGAATTCTAGTAGAGATTTAATCTACTACAGTGTTTAAAGTTGTATTAGTGTTCTAAGTCAGTGGCACTGGAGAGATTGTGCTGGTTTTTGTTCTTCGTCATTTATGATATCCAATATAACGCTAAATAGTACGCTATGCGATTCCGCTGATTGTCCGTAAATATATTGGTAAGTGGAAAAGGAATTAATTGTAAGAAAAAGAATGAATAATCATAGGAATTAAGTATTCAAGGAAGTTATGCACGTGCTTAACAAGATCTACCCTTTTTAATGTCCAATCACTCAAGAAGAATAAAAGCATTAAAGCGTTCAAAGTTATAAATTATCCAAATGGTCTTGACAACGAGGATGAGTTCGGGTTTCCAAGACCACATATTGATTATTTATATATGGATAAATAACTAAGGAAGAAGTTGGTCGGGGGGAAGAGGGGGGTGCGGTCAATGAAAAACACACTAATAAGTATAACTTATTTATTCTATGTCAACGCTTCGGCCTAAGTTTTAGGGCATCATCAGGGCACATAGGCGTACAGCCGAGCGCTAACCAACAGCACGGCTGTACGTCTCTCTGCCCTGATTTCCTAAAACTTAGGCCGATGCGTTGACATAGAATAAATAAGTTATACTTATTAGTGTGTTTCTCATTGACCGCACCCCCCAACCAACGTTTTTTTTTTGTTGTTTTTTTAGGGTATCTAATTATTTTTCGAATGATAAACAGTCAATAGAAAAACACTTTTTTCCAGACGTCGGCGAACGAAACCCTAGAAAACAAAAAAATAATGTAGATAGATGTATTCATCATTATAATTGTTATATTTTTATATAAGAATGAAATTATGGCAGCCAGTTAGTCTAATATGTTGTATATTGTAAGCGATACGAGGAAGCTTTTATCTAATACGATACTAGAATATTTTAATATTATACTAACAATAACATATTTGAATATTAAAACATAAAAGGCTGCGGTAATATTTTTCTATATTTTATTAGTTCAGTAATCAATAAATTAATTTTTTGTTGCAACTTTTTGAGATGCATTAGTCACTTACTGCTAAAAATTCTTTCTTAACTATATGAGTTACATCATTATCCAAATGATTTTTTTTTTCTATAAAAAGTGTTTCTGAAGTCCTAACTATAAGAATATTCAAAATCTAATAAAATCTTTGAGATAACTATAATAAGCTAATTTCAATATCTTCCATATAGTAGTAATCAATAAAAATATTAATCACGGAAAAAATAAATAAATTATTGCTTACATTTTATCAATATTATTACATATTACTTTCTCTTTTATTCAATTGTAGATTCCTGGCCATTCCATTATCAAACCATCGCCATTATTTCAAATACCTTCCGAAAATATACATTAGTTACATTAATTATATAATTTACAAAGCATCTTTGAAAATATTAGTAACAATTAAATTAGTATTAATTAAAGCTTTATTGGTACTCTATAATATTAAAAAATGTCAATATTTGCCTATAACGCTAAAGAAATATAGCCAGATGATTTAAAAAATTGATATAGTTTATCAATACATATTTTTTTTAATATTAAAAAAGGTAGGAAATGTTGCAACCGAATCTAAAGAGGTAATTAAAGAATTAAAATCAAATTCCCAATAATAATGGATGTAGCTAACAAATAAATTTAGAGCTATTTTTAATATAGTAAATAAAGAGCGAAATGTAGCTGCTAATTATTGTTCGATTAAGAATTTTTCAATATAAAACTATTGCTATATTTTCTTTCAATTGAAGCCAAATTAAACATTTAATTTGGTTCTGTAACAAATACAAAACCGTAATTTATTTAAACAGCCTCATATATTTACAATCTCACGAAATAAAATTTGTCTTTTAAGATTTTTGCCACCCTTTACCAGATACTTGAAAAACGCTTCAGGGTGTTCATCACTAAATCCTGGTTTAAACTCAATTGAGTATCTGAGGAGTGACTTTACCAGAAACTACTAAAAAAAATTAAGGTTGCACAGGTGGAAGAAAATAAACATCTCCTTCAGTAATTTATTCAAAATCTAATCCGGCCAATGCAACATTCAGCAACATGGAAGCCGTTATTAAGCGCGGGTGGAGAAAATATCCCCTATTGTGATTCAAATTCTCATATACAATTTTTATCACAATAGGAAGAAAATTTAAATACTACAGTTTTATTTTATTTCTGGTTTTAGTTATATTCCTAATTTGTTTTATAACAACTCCGTATTAATTGTTATTGTATTGTCTGATAAAGAATCAGAATAATTATGAAAAAGTCACCACATTTTATTTTTCTCAGTGTATATAAAAAAAAATTTCTCTTCTTACAATAGAAATGCATAATATCTCCGATTTTCTATAACAATAGACTGAATATGATTTTTTTTTCTTATCAATTCTCAAAATCATATTTAGTGATAATTTTGCAATTAATTTTAGTTGGTTTTCTTACTTAATTCAAGAAATAATATGCTTTATTTTATTTTTATTTTTATTACACATAAACGACGTTTTAAGATATTTACACACTTAGTATTACAATAATCGAAATTCATATCATTGAAATAGAGCAAGAGAGAAAACCCATCTAAAAAAGAAAAGGGAGAGAAAAATATATATTATAAAGTATATTACTTATATTTTTTAAATTGATGACATTCTGAAAATACGAATTAAAATACGGTTATATATTCGAATGTGTTTTTATACACTACACAGTACACAGTAAAATACTAGCTAAGCAATTTCATGACAGAAAAATAACATGCATGTCTCGCCTTAAACTCTGGTTTTATTTTTGTTTCTTGCTTAGCTATTTTAACATAAATATGTACAAGCACGTACATATATGGTACCGACTGAAATCAACTTCGTTTCTGCTATTAACCATATATATTTTTTTCTTTATCAATTAGTAATTTCAATATTTTATGTAAATATTGTAATGCATTCTGAAAAATAAATAAAAAAATATAATATAAAAATACAATAAAATATTTTCCAATACGTACTGATCAAGTGTAGATGATGAACGTAACACCGCTAAATTCCGACATGCACTGTCCAGCTAACGGGGATGTTGTACTGCTAAGACAAACCCAAGTGGGCGTGGCTAGTGGCGCATGTGTGGCTAAGTCGACCAATGGGTTGAGGGCTAGCAACCACGCCCCCCGACCTCCAGATACATCGAGGGCTTACAGTTCCGACCGAGTGTGGTGAAGAATGGAACTGATTGCATTTATTAATGTAGACCCCCATTTTGAAGGCTTACACGAATGTTTACACAGCAGTAGCTTGTTCGCTTTTCTCCCCCTTCATGTGGCATATTAAATTTAATGTTTCCCTGTTTAGGATTAGTATAATTTTGAAATGAGTATTAGGCTTAATTTAAATTAATTTCTACCAATGAAATGCATATACCTACTTTCCTCCTTCAAATATATATAATATCATCTTCAAGCTTAAAATTCAGGTATTTAGCTAACTAAAATATTATACATGACAAAAATTAAAGGCGGAAAATTATCATGTAAAGGCGATCATCCTTTAGGTGAAGCAGCAGCAATGCACGGCGAAGTACAGAGTCTTTATTAAAAATAAATGCAATTATTTTTAAATGAATAATTTAATTTTCTATAAAAATAAATTAAATAAATACAATTATTACGATCCATCATGGTTATATTCATAATTAAATCCATAAAATTACCCATTTTCTATCGAAAATAAGTGCAAATTATAACCTAACAATATAAAATCACAATCGGTGTCGCAACTTCGAATAACAAACACAGCAGAATTTTTCGCACCATGAAGTGAGAATTCAGACCACTGTGCGACGTTACAAAGAGACCCCCCAAAAAAACCATCCTAGATACGAATTTTCATAGAAATCGAAAAATACAATTTTTTTCCCAAAATTTTCGCCTTATTCTATTTTTGTTCGAAAATAATATAAATTGTAATAACATCAACATGTCTCAACCAATTCACAGGAAACTTGGGAGTGGTTTAAGGCTCTATAAACTATAAGACCATGTCGGAACCGGAGATATAAAATGAAACGTTTGAGGAGTTTTTTTATTTTACCCTAATTTTTCTTCCTAATAAAGACATAAAATCTAAAAGTTATTGGTATGGATCAGAGATTAGAAATACAGTTTTCTAACGGTTGAAGTAATGTTGAATTTGCATAAAATCTTGAGCAACTATGAATGCACAAGTAAACTATGGACATCGACAGGAAAAAAATCCTCTAGCAAAATCAAGTCCAAAAATGTATATTTTTTATTTCCATGAAAATTCTTATAAAAGGATTTTAAAGGACGCTAAGAACGAATCTGACTTGCTTTTTCTTTTAAAAAAAATTGTTGACCTACTTTACTAGAAGTGTATTTTGGTTTTAGTAATTTTTAGTGCATATAAACTCATTTCATATAATCGACAATATTTTTTTCTTATTTTACACAAAAACACAAATCGATTGTTATATGAAAACTTTAAAATCCATGCAGAGCAAAGGCAGAAAACAATAATATAAAAAATTGTTAAAATTCTATAAAAAAAAAAAAAATGATCGACTCCTATATCGCATTAGTAAGAAACCTCGGACACGAGTCTAATATTTTTCGAACAAGTATCACAAAAAAAAAAAGTTTTATTGAAATCGGTGATGCCACATCCGTAGCCTCCACTTGTTAGCCTGAAAATATGAATATTCCGAGTTTTCCAAAGTTCACGTTGTTCCGTAACTCTCAATAACAGCCAAAATTCAATACTCAATAACCCGCTAAACCTGCTTCCTACAGATAAAGTTGCTATTCTTTAAATTGTAGAGAATTCAATTTTTTATCGATTGTGTATAAGATATTTCAAATATGATGAGGTAAATGTCTGAATGTGTTGAAAATAACGATACTTAGTACGAACAAATTTCTAATGCATAAGTTGTAGTGCGTAAAATTTGGAAATGAAACATAAATAAGAACTTGAAAACTGTATTTTATTTAATTTTTGAATAGGCACTTTTTTGTAAAGTTGGTGTGACAACTTGTATTAGACATATTCAATTTTCAAAAATAACATTCTCATACGTTCCGTACAAAAAATATTCATACTTACAATTAGATAAAAATTAGCTGAAAATGTAGACAGTAGTCACAATGGGATAGAGAAAGCAGGAATACTCCTCCCCTCCTCTCCAAATTGAACTCTTGAACTTCTGGGTCTGATTGAGGTTTATAGTTCTTGGATTTTATTTCGATTGCAACGAGGGTTCACACAAATAATCATTGCAGCAACCAACTCAAAAAATACCCATCACAAGTAAAGATGCCGTCAGTTTTTGTGGTTATAATATACCGGCTAAGTCAGTGTAAATTAGCTATAAGGCTTTAAAAGGGCTAATTATATACAGTGTCATTTTTATTTGGGTAATAAAGAGTGATTTATTTATTTATAAAAATGTTATTAATCCAGTTAATATAAATAAATTATACATGAATTGGAAATGAAATAAATTTTTGTACGCCACATTAGTTGTTAAATGTCATTGGACCTGAGCGAGGAGCCGAAAAACATTTGTTCTCAAGTGACGATCATAGGCAAACAGTACACCCTCCAACACGCACCAAGTCCCCTCTCCAAAGCCTTTTGGCCCAACTTAGGGGGCTCACTGCTCAATCTGTGCGGGTTATATCTGTCAGAATGAAGGCATTCCGTTTCCGTTGGTTAAATCGATCTTAAATAAATATTTTATATTTCTTTTTACTACTATAAAGTAATTGTATTTTTCTTATATAAAGCCAGAGGGATCATGTGCTGGTTTATAGTCCGAATATAGTGAAAATATGAATTCATATTCGCGTTCCAGCAGTTATTTATTAAATTTCGTCTTGGCTGGTTGCGAAATTATGATAGATCAGGAAAAGACAATACAACAAATGTCTTTAATTTGTGACGAATGTTTTGCAGGCAAGGTTTGGGGGATCAAAATGTGATCTTGTTACAAGTAAGGCTAAACATTACCGTAATCGGGGAACAAATTGAACCGTTATTTTTACAAATGGTGTAAGTCCATTTTATCATATATCGAGATATTTAAAGGGTTTTTAAATTAAAAAATTCAAATCCATCCCTGTAAACTACGCTAGCAACAAAACGCTGCTGTGCCAAGTGATGTTAAAGTTTTTCAACATGATCGTACGATACAGTATCTCATTATTCACAGATAGCTAATAAAAAATGAAGAGTTTTTGCTGTTAAATTAACTACCACTACAGGCTAAGGTTCTTTTATTTAGCACCTACTTGGCAAGAAAGTGCTGTTTCTTGGCCAACCGATATACAAGATGGAGGTCAGCATTCACACTCAACTGCTAGGTTTTTTCCATAATCCAATGAAGGTACAAGTACCCACTTTATATAGGCTGGGTGTGCCCTAAGTTCTTTCAACACACAAAGTCGACCCATAATTAATGTACCAGAAAATAGATTTTCTGCCTAAGGCACTCTCAAACCCAAGCCTGGGATATATTTTATAAATGTATAGTTATTGATTTTTTTATTTTTATGATGATAGTAATTTACTATAGTATTATAAATTTTCAATTAAAAAAATAAATATTTTACTTAAGATACATACCTATAGTAAAATTTTATATTTTTCTTTATTATAAAAGTTATTGAAAAAAGAAAATTAAACCCATAGTCCATATCTAAATATATTATCAATGTTGTTTTCCTCAACACTGAATAAACAATATGAAATATTATGTAAACTTAGTTACTGTATTTTTTTTTGTGAAAATCCTTTTAAAAAATCTATAAATATTTCACTTTAATCGTAAAATTGTCTTTTTCCAGAATAACTTTGAAATGGTTTAAAAACTAGTTAATTTTTGCACCCAGCTCAGCCTAATATAAATTTTTTAAAAATAGTTGTGATGATATAATATAAAGTAATAACACTTTTGAATATCTTAACAAAATAAAAAAAAGATGATACTAGTATCAGCCTTGGCATGAGAAATTATAATGATTATATAATATTGAGAAATTAAGATTGCAAAGGGTCCCATTACCAAGAGCTTGACAGGATTTGAATTCAACCTAGAATGGAAATGTCAAGATCCATTGAATTAAATATTCACTGTCAATGCTAAAAAAAAAAAAAATATATATATATATATATATATATATATATATATATATATATATATATATATATATATTAACTTTCCCTAGTGGGAATCGAGCCCATACGGTTCCTACCTTGAACCTTTGGGAGCCTGGTCAGCTGTCTACATTCATTTAAGCTGCATCAAATTATAATCAAAGCAATGACAATTTTTTTATTATCAAAATTATAAGTATTAACCCAAATTTAAATTTTATCCCAAATCAAATACTAAATTGCTGTATTATTGTGGTTTGTTCATGTCTAGGTATGTTCATTTTTATATCCAGTCCAAAACCATCAGGAACAATAGGAAATATATAACGAAATATTCACTTCATTTGTTATTATTATAGAAGAAACTTCAATAATTTCATTTTAATTAATATCATGATTTCTGTTGGAGATTGATCAATATAAAACAAAATAATTAGTTGATGTTTCACTTAAGGAAGCTGGTGGTCCGAACCAACTACTGGGCCAGAGCATTGTGCAGACAAGTGTGTCGACAAAGAAACTTCTACTGACTGAATTGCCCACTACTCAAACCAAAATGTCAGTTTTTGCAATCAATAAAGCACAAACAATTTTTTTTGTTTTGTTTTATGTTGATTTATCCCTGATTCCCATGAAAATATAATCATTATAACTCATCAACAGTCAAGCATCCACCAAACTTAATTTAATTTCTATCCTTTAAGATCTATAATTTGGCTGATCAAGTTTTTTTCCAGTAAATTTTTCTGCATTTATAGTTTAAAGCTACCTTAGGAATAAAATATCTCTTGGCTGTATCGCTAAGCCAAATATTTTTTCTGTTAGTGCTTGACCTGCAAGCTGGGCATCTATTTTCCATAGAGAATCCATTGTCCAAAATTCCCTTCTTTAGATATCATTTAAAAAAAAGAAAGATAGCTGGAATCAAATATCTTGAATAATTTATTGTTAGCAGTCTGGATTGAAACATCCCTAAGGGAAACTACATCTACAAAATTGAAAAACAGTTTTAGAAATAATGTACATAATACATATAAATTATATTGACTGCAATAAAATTGTTAAAAATACATGGCAACATATTACAAACAATTGAAAAATGTAATATTAATATGTTAAAAACAAGGAAAAATTTAATATCAACAGTAAAATAAGGAATGATACTCTAAAATTATACAGTTCAAATATACTACACACAAATGTATCATTTTTAATATTAGCAATCGAACTCATGAACCAATTCATATCTGACTATAATTAAGAGCTATTCTTGCATTACAATACTGTCTTTTGTACTGTGTGCCAGACAATATTTCCACATAAGTGAAAGTCTTTATTATGTTGAGGGATGGGAAACCATTCCTCACTCCCATGTGGATCTTAGAAAATACAGATATCACCAATTCATTAAGTTGGGACAGGCTACAATTAAATGGCACATGTTTTTGGGCAATTTTTTTATGCATAAGAAATAGTTTCCTGTTGCACTTAGCAAGGGTGAAAGTTTAAACTTAAAAGTTTACTAATTGAAAATAGGGTGCAAGAAGTAATTTTTATCTTGATATGCTTTTTCCATGGCTTATTGACTCATTTTACAGTTATTTCTTATTAAAGAAAACAAAAAAAAACAGTCTGTATGCAGCATGCTCATAATAAACTTAATGTGTTATATATAGTATAGAAATGTAGAGGATTATAATTTGTTTTAAATGAGATCAAAATCATATAATAATAAACATACATTATGGCTTTCATAATATAGATCTAGAGACCATGATGGGCTAACACGAACCCAGAATGCCAGATCTGAAAGGGTTTGAGTCCGATTCCCATCTGGGTCAGTTAATCTTTATTTTGTGTAGGTCCCAAAAAATGAAACTTTACACTCCTGGTATAGTTAGTAAGGGGCTGAGACTTATTCTCTTGTCAGGGATTGACAAAAAGGACCACTAGACCCACTTACTGGGATATCTCCACTCACTAATACCAGTACCATAGATCTAAATATCTATAAAATTCTTGTAAAAAGAAACACTACATCTATATGTAGCCAAAATGAAAATGGGTCAATCATATTTTGACAGATATATTTCACCAACACTACTATATTTTATATATCCATACCAGTAACTACCTATATTTTTATTGTAAAATATATATCTCCCACAAATTTGGAGACATTCTCTGATTATACCAAAGCCGCAAAAAAGAAAAACAGTTGACCTGCTATAGACTTTCACCCTATATCACTCCTCTTGTGCATCAGAAAAATTCAAGAAAAAAATTGTAAATCCAAAGTGATAAATAACAGGGAGTTTCTCACTCAGTACCAATTTGGTTTTAGGAAACATCATACCATAACTGAACCTATGCAAATGTTAAAATGAGAAGCCTATTAAAAAGAAGCAGATTATTATTGCTATTTTTTTAGATGTTGAAAAAGCCTGTGATACGATGTGGAGATGGCGAGTCTTGGACATACTAAGATGAAATATTGAAGGTGAGGTATGGAATTACATTATGAATTTCCTGAAATATACAGCATTCAGTGTTATGGTCAGTTCTTCAGAATCCTCAGTTTGCATGATGGAGAACTGCACTCTTAAAGGATCCCCATTCAGTCTGATCCTTTTACAGGTTGCAATAAACGATATAGAGGCAGTATCTGTTAAGCCTGCAAAAATCATCCTACATGCAGACCATATATTGCTATATATATATATATATATATATATATATGAAGCAAATCCATTAAACTTTTACAGTGGAAAACTCAAGAAGCATTGGACAGTATAGAAAAATGGTCGTAGAGAGTGGTTATAGACTATCAGCTAGCAAGACCAGAGCCATGCAGTTCTGTAGGTTACGAGATTGAACATCCAATCTAACATTACAGGTGGGTAGCACTGAACATTTGTTCATTTGTTGACAGTCAGAAATATCTGGGATTACAGTTGGACCTCTTGCTTTAGTGGACACTGCAAATAAAATTACTCAAAGAGGAGTTTCTAAAAGGATTGAATTGCTCAAATGTCTTACACACATGACCTGGGGAGAGGGCAGAAAAAGTCTATAAAACATATATTATGCTACCATCAGAAGCAAATTAGATTAAGGGTCAAGCGTCTATGGCACTGAGTCAAAATAAACTCTACAGATGTTGGAAGATTACACAATTATGCTTTAATAATTTGCACTAGGGTATTGGCAACCTCTCTAGCTAAAAGTCAGTGTAGATGCTGGCAAAACTCTTCTCTATCAGAGAAGGTTATTTCTGTGGACTAAAACTCAAGGCTAACCCTAACGATATAATAAACGAATTGCTTTTCAGTGGAGAGGAAACAGGCAATATAAATGAAAGGGAAAAAACTTTGTAGAAGCTTTGTCTTGAAAAATTGGAAATTCACAATTAAAATTAGACAATGTTTTAGATATGCCAGAAACAATCATTTCTCGATGGATCCCTACCTTACAAAATATAGAGAAATCGATCGCTAGTGGTAAAAAATAAATGATACTCCCAGCTGAAGCACACAAATTATTTCTTGAAATTTTGGAGAAATATAAGGATCTTATACAAATATATATATATATATATATATATATATATATATATATATATATATATAAGATTATACATCTTATATATGGACACATCAAAAATAGAGAATGAAGTGGGATACTCTATTGTAAGCTCTGACAAACAAAAACTGTTCAAAACTGCTGACAAACAAAACTGCTCTATATTTATTGGAGACACATTGCTAATAAGGGAAGCTCTATATATATATATATATATATATATATATATATATATATATATATATATATATATATATATATATATATATATATATATATATATATATATATATATGGACAAACAACATTTTCAAATGGGCAGTGGTAACGGACACCACAATTGCTCTTTTGCCATTGAAAATAACTGACCTAAAACTGCTATGGCAATATAAATAAAAAACACCTGGTGGCAACTAAAGAAAAGTGTAAAGAAGTGGTAATCATCTGGGTTCCTTCACACTGGAAATGCAAAAGAAGTCCCTATAGAAAGAAGTCTCCCAAAAGAAAATAAAGTTGGAAACTTGGAGTGTGCAAGCGAAAATGGGTACGAAAGGATTCAAAACTGAAGGATATAAAGAGTCACTGCTCCAAATGGACAACTTCAAACAGATCATCTAGAAAAGAAGAAACTGTCCTTATAGGTTAAGGATTGGGCATTATGAATTTCCACATGCTTACCTACTAAGAGGACTTGATCCTACATCCTGTGAAAGCTTTTGTGGTCAAAGAACAGTTAAACATGTGTTACAAGACAGTCCCGTATACTCAAGTAAAAGGAAAAAATTAGTTTTCTCATCAACATTGAAGGATAATTTAGATGATGATGAAAAAGCAGGTAAGAAAACATTTAAATTTTTTAAAACAGTGAAATATTAAAACCGAGTGTAAGATAATGGTGTTGTCAAAGAGGCAGGATAGAGGCATCAAAATAACAATAAATAACTCTAATTAGAAAGTTTATGTATGTAACTATTTTTTAAATAGATTTATAGGATTAAAGAAATTCTAGAACTTTGACGTTTTCAAAGTCAAAAGAATATTTGATAAACTGCATTTTGTTTAAAAATGTAACAAAGCAATGCTCCTTTAATCCTTCAATAATACCTCCCTTACAAATATCTATACAAACCCAGCCAGCATTTTAATAGTTAGCCCTGTGAACAAGACAAAAAAGTGAAATCCGTCAACACTAGTGAACTCTCTATAGAAGTAAAAATTAAAATTATAAATCTCTATGAAAATGGCTATAATTTTAGAAAAAGTTCCTGAATGTTGAAAATTAGTTTATCTACCAAGTATTGTACAGTAAACTATCACAAGGTGACAAATTCATTTCAAAATAAAATGCGTATGTAACTGGGTGGGGGAAGTAGCTAACCACCGGAGACGAGTATTGTATCATAGATAAGATCAGAAAGAAACTTTTTATTAATGTTTAATCTATAGCAACTAATATCGCTATATCAACAGGTGTAAGCGTACATTAATTAGAATTGCTTTTCATATAAAATTTTATAAAGGCAGTGATTCTCTGAAATTATTAAACAAAATTCATACTCATAAAAAAAATTGTAATAAAAAAACAATATTACTTTTTTATAATAGGTTTAAATTATTTGTTATATTTAATATAATACTTTAATTTTAAATTAATTTAATTATTTAATTATTTCATGACATCCTTAGGCACTCATTTTGAGAACCACTGATCTATAGAGTGAGCTGTAAAGAAGAATAAAGTTACATCCATCTTTACCAGAATCACTTAAAAAATTATGAGATGTACTGATGTAACTATAAGAACATAACCCTTAGAAAATTTATTTAGAATATTATTAGTCAAAATTACATTTAATGAAAGTCATTATTAATGCTAAAGGAGGAAATACCTCTTATTATCATTGGAATCCAAACTAGGTAATATTCTTTTTAATACTACTATGTACTTGTTTTAATTATATTACCGATTTGTTTCACATGACTATTATTCACTAAAAAATGACACAGTTAGATACATGTGGGTTATTACTGATTATTTAAATTTTATTGCTTGTGTATAGTAATCAAACAAATCTTTAAAACAAAAATATTGATTGATGAAAATCAAATATGTTAAATAAATAACAATTTAAAACGCTGAGGGTTTGGACTAAAAGCAATAACTATATAGAAGTTTGATTTATCTGTATTTGTGACAAATAAAAGAAACATTTATTTATTTAATTATTCCACCTCCTCCTAAAGGTCATTAGTGCAGATGAAAATACATTATTAAATTCTACTGTAAAATTCTGATTTAAGATAGAAAATGCAATAATTTCCTCATCTTGGAAGATTTTTTCCATTGTTGTACCCATCATTAGGTTTTGCATTAGAGAAGATAACTTACTTCACTGAACCATTTAAATAATTACCTTCTATTTTTTTTTTTTTTTTCCAGGTCACCAGGGATTTTATAATAAACACAATAAAATCAGTATTCTTATATGCAACTTTAAAAGGAAACATCAAAGTGATAGTCTTTAAATAATCAAATTTTTAGTAAATTATTCATAAACAATAATAACTAATTTTGTTTTGATACAGCAATCATCCATAGTGATATTTGTGGGATTTAAAGATTATTATATTGTTAATAGCCTGTTAAAATTGAGTGTTTTAGGTAACTATAGAGATTATACAATCAATACATTAAAACACACACCTTAAAAGGATTTTAAATGCTGAACTATTAGGAAAATATCTCATGAGTAATACTAATAACACTAATTAATATCTAGATGAAAATAATTCACTGGGGCTCTTCGGTGATAGTGATAATAATTAATCATGCCAAACAACTTTAAGACATAGTGTATATTTTTATACACTTTAATGTCAATACACCTTATAGCAGAATAACAAGTTAATAATGTAACAACATAATTCAGGGAGTGGAATGTGTCACAAAAGAAAATACGATATAATAAATGACAGTAAACCTCTTCAGGTGAATAGTAATTTAAGCATTTATTTGAAAGGTTGTTTTATAGGAGAAAAAATAGATTATAGGAGTTCCATAAATATGTATTTATCTCATTAAATAAGTATAAACATCAATATTTGTAACTAAACAAAATTTTGAGGAACATTTCTTCCTCAGATACAGTTTTTAAAACATATCATAAACAATCAAAAATGTTAACTAAACTACAGTTTATTAGGTAAGGAACATTAAACATCATAGAACTTTCCTCATCACATTGAGCATGCTAAATGGTAACAAGTAACCATTAGATGATTTTAATTCAATGTCAAATAAACTAAAAATGTATAAGTACTTCAACTACATAAAATACCAATAGATAAACTTAAGAATTAGGGATATCTTTGAAATGCTAATAGTAGTATTAAGAAGTCAGTAGCTACCATATATATACATGCCTTTAAATACTAATCCTTTGGTATAAGTACATTAAAATTTATTTGACAGCTTGGCTTGGAAAAAGTTTCCATCACCAACAGTTGCTTGCTTATTAATTTGTTTATGCATGTCTTTAGAAACAATTTCTTCCAATACCTCACCACTGCCTTTAATTAATCTGTGTCTGCCCGTTTCTGAGTCATAAACCCTTTTAATTATACTCTGCTTCTTTTCCCACTCTTCTTTAGTCATTGGTGCCATCTTCTTACGTTTTTCTATGAGTTCTTCAGGAATATCTGGACCGATCTTGTCAGATTTCTTCTTCTTTTTCTTTTCCTTTTTATCTTTTTTGTTCTTCTTATGTTTCTTCTTTTCTTTAGCCTTCTTTCTACTGTGATCTGAGTCACTATTGCTACCAGATGGAGAAAGATCTTGCTTCTTTTTCTTCACTTTTTTATGATGTTTCTTTTTCAAATGTTCTTCAGAATTGGAATCTGAACTTGAACTTCTTTTTCTCTTTTTACTGCTTTCCCCTTCATGAGCAATGCTTGAATCCTTTTTCATATCTTAATAATTTGTTTATATCATTAATTGTCTACAAGTCATTTTAAAAACGAGCTAATACAAAATTGTTTTCAACTATTCAAAACAAACCACACACACTCTTCAAAAAATCTGACAGTTCTACGTCAACGGACACAATAATAAACAAACAGATAAATTATCTATTAATTCAGTTGTTATGCCAAAGAGGATATCTTACATGATTGTATGTGCCTCTTTGTAATAAGTATCATCTGCTAATTCTATATTTTTAGTTATTTGTTCTTGTATACGGGTGATTTTCTCAAAACTGGGCATATGGAATGTTGGATTTTCATTGAAAAAAATTTTACTTATTCGGCGGTTTTTTTCACACAAATCGTTTCTTGGAATATTCACTAACATGTAGGGCATCCCTACACTGTCAGTCGGAGTGACATCCAAACTGACGATTGGCAGTCGGGTTGATCGTATAACTGCATCTTGTTTCAAATATCGAGCTTTTACTCGAAAACATATTTTTCCTTTCAAATAAAAATAATAGATATACTTTAATCTTTGGAACTATAATGTTTGCTTGATATTCGAAATTTCCTCTTTAAAAACTCATTAAATAGTAGATTTTGGGCTACTTGGTCTGGCTAGAAGTTATTTACCAGTTATTTTTCAAATAATATGCTTTTAAAATAAGTAAGCTCCCTCCCTCTCCTCCCAAGCCTGGACTCTCCTATAAAATGGGGGCCGTGGAGGTGGTTGTTATGGTCTTGGGTTTTTGTAGAAAATCCCATTTATTTTTGTCAGGCATCTCATTTTTTGCCGACTGTTAATATAAAGACAAAGGAATGAAGATTTCGGCTTCAAAATGTGATAACCCATCTTTTACTTAGAAAAAATAAAAAAGCTTTGCCTATAGATTACTAAATCATTCATTAGAAAAAGATGAAATAATAACATATTTGAAATATACTTACAAGATGGTGTTGTTAAACGGCAAAACCATGAGAAGAATGAATGGACATACCACAAATTACTTTCCGTAAGACGGCTATAAGGATACTGATTATTAACGACAAAAATAATAACGCGTTAGGCGGGAATTGCCAGTGTTGCTCGATTAGGAGCAACAATGAATACAACAGGTGTAGGACTGTGACAATAAATTAAAACTTTAGCAAAAGAATGAGAATTTGATGAGGGGCAGGAATAAAATGAGTCGTGGATAACAAGCTCATTTCATTAAAGCATTTTCCTTTCCTTATCTTAAAAGGCTTTCAAAACTGGCACAAATATCATCATGCAAAATCTAGCCTACACATTTCATTGTTCTTACACAGGCTGATGAAAGAAACAAACAGCTACCTCGAACAAGCCAAAGGAATTGTTTATGATTGGTTGGTTTATGATAAATTAAAATTATGATGTTCAGCGATTTCGAGATTAAAAAAATAATATAGCAGTCTATAACATATATTGTCATTAAAATTGATCCGGACAAAAAACGTTGATGTGAGCCACACCAGGAGCATTGGATTCAAAATATACTTAATTAAATTTGAATATTTTAACTCTTAATGAATTAGATGAAATATTGATGAATAATTAATGATTCTTATTTAAAATAACATTAGGCACTTTAGAACGATTAAACTAATTACCTAACAATTCTCGAACTATAATGTACGTATCATGCCAATGTAGTTACGCAGGCGCGTATGCAGAATTTTTTTCGGAGGAGGGGATTTGAATTTTTTTTCGCACGGGATTTAATAAGAAGAAAACAAGTAATCACTTAATTGATTATTATCGCCAAATTGGGCGTAAGTTTTAAGGATAAGAATGAAAATTGGATCAAACGTTGTTATAAATACAAAACGTATGTTGGTAGGTGCAAAAATCATATTTTTTCAATAATTTCGGTGAGAAGGGGATAATCCTCCTGCTCTCTCTCTCTCTCTCTCTCTCTCTCTCTCTCTCTCTCTCTCTCTCTCTGCGTACGTCGTCACTGTACGTATGATACGTTTCAAACTAAAAATAACAATCCTTTCAGTGGGTTACGGTGGAAGGAATATAAATTCTAAAATTACTAAAAAATAAAACAACAATAAGTTCAGAGAGTGCATACCCACAATGTGACTTTCTCGAAAATATGTTGATCCGAGTAATCTGTATCGATAAAAGTAGTTCTCAATCCCAATGCTCTCGTGAGCCGCCTGTTGGTAATAAGTGATCTATAGAATATTGGGCATCTAAAAGCACATTTATTTTCTTGTATTTTTGACAGTCTGTTGAACGGCCAGGATAATATTTTCTTATCCAATAATCCCAATTTATAACGAATTATGCAGTATTATACAATTGTTTATTTTTTTTATAACAAATTATTTAGTACAGAATATTAGTACTTTGAAAAGTCTTATATGTACTTAGATGTATTTACATTATAAAAATAACTGTAGGCCAACACAATCTTGTGATAGGTAGAGTTCGTATCCAGTTGATAAATTTACTTTAATGACGTTCGGTATAGCACATGGTACAGGCAGGCACAATATCTATGCTTCAGAGGTAAGTATACTGTCTTCAGTAATATTTTCTAAGTTTTACAAGAGAGCAAAAATAATTTTCAGATCGCACTTCATTGCTAGTTGTAGATAGTGGTCAATCCTAGTGCAGTGGTTTAAATAAGCATTCGTAAGCTTAGATTTTCGAGTGAAAATATGTTTGATAATTTGTTAAAAATGAATTAACTGATGTATATGACAAAAAACAACAATCCGCATTAATTTTTACATACGAACGGCATTAGAAATCCGTGCCACCCAATTAAAAACAATAATTACTCCATTCATTCTATCAGGTAGAACTTAATTTTTTCTAATTACGACCCATTTTGAGGGAATTGTCGTTCTGGATCTTTTGGCCCATTTTTGATTTGTTCTTGAATAAGAGATTATGCTATAAGTAAAAACCATGAGCCAAGAATAAACTAACAAGATATGAACTAACTGTATGAATACTTTTTGCATGATAAATTTTCTAATGTAGTTGTTAACTTAATTAACAACAACCTTGTTAACGTAATTGGTTTTCATTTAGTACATAATTTCTTATTCAAATACAGACCCAAAATGGACCAAATGATCCGAATTGAATGATAATTGGCTCTTATAACAATGAAATACAATATCAAATTACATTATATGTAGTAATACAATTAATAACTAACATTGTATTATTATGAATAACAAACATCCACATTTTCATATTTTGAATAAGGTTAGAGGGTCTCAAAACATGGCTGCCACTGACCTCCAAAATCATACTTGCGCCACTGTTACTGTTCTATTTCTGGTCAACATCTTTAAATATAATATTTTATTGCAGAGCCACCCGTAATACACAAAGTACTTAATCAGAGGCTGTAATGCATTGGGCCGATGCAAACATATGCCATATCTTTACTTCAACAATATATATTTAGTCAATATAATTTCCATTTGAATCTAAATACTTGCTATATTACAATAAGCTTATTTATTCCAGCAAGAAAGATATTTGCATCCATAAAAGTATACTCGTATTTAATATAGTTCTGGTTTTGAAAGTTTTTCTCCTGTTGGTTTTTGAAAAGTGGAAGATAGGGGGACAGACGCCAGGCGAATGGGGTGAGTGTTGAAGGATTTCGTAACCAACTTGTTCAGCCGTCGCCGCGTTGGGTGTGCAACGAGTGGTCAGGCATTTTCGTGGAGAAGTATCGGCACCTAACGACAAATTAATGTTGGAAAAAGACGTTGCAACATGTAATCAATTTCTTGGAAGCACTTGTCGGCAGTTCATTTGTTCATGAAATCCATCCACGACGGTGTAAAGAGACCAAGACCCAAAATTTAAGGTGCTCTTCGAGAATTCGGAATCCCATTCAAGGTTAACAGGCTAGTAAAGATGACGATAAATGTTCAGTCAAAATTTTTTTCATTGAGTTCTCTTCGAACAAGGTGCTTAGGTGGGGAAACGCATTGGATTGTCTGTTATTCACCTTCGCCCTTGAGAGGGATGTTAGAGCTTCTGACATCCAAACCAGTAGAACGATATTCTCTAAACTAGTGCAGATATTAGGAATAATGATAATATATATTGTTTCTCGGTCTCTCTGTGCACTAAAGAAAGCTCCCAATAGAAGCTGCTCAAGAGAGGGGTCTTGCAATTAAAGAGAGTAAAATCTAAAAAACAAAGCAAGTATATGTGTGCTCATGGTAGTAAAGCAACACATCCCGTTGAAGGATTTGGACCCTTCAAGATTCAGAAGGTAGATCAGGTTACGTTTAGACTCCATTATTAGCTCCGAAAATAATATCTTTCTCGAGATAAATAGAAGGAATCGTGCTAGCAGAAGCTATTTTGGGCTCCGAAAACACCTCATAAGCCAGTTTATTACGAGGAGAACGAATATATCGCTCTACAATACGCTGATTCTTACTGCCCTCATGTATGCTTCAGAGACGTGGACACTAACAGAGCTTATGGAGAATGAAATTCTCATCTTCGAAACAATGATTCTCCGAAAAATATTTGAATCTGTCAAATTTAGTAACAACTGGAGAAGGATGTATATTGAAATAAGAGCTATTTTGGAAAGCGAGTATCATAAACTCATAAACCATGGACGACTGTGCTGGTCTGGACATGTCCAAATTAATAATGAGGATACCCCAAAACATCTCCTGGACGAAAACCTTTACAACCAAGACTCAGATAGGAGGACTGTGTGACTCTGGATGCTAGAACCGTACTGAGAGTAAGAGAGTGGAGACCAGCGGCACAAGACCGAACCACCTGGCGAAGTTCCACCAGATGAACCATGAAAAATACATCAACAACTCAATAGACTGCGTCACCATAAGAAAGGTACTTTAAAAACTCTCTAAACACAGTTAAATCATTGTCATTACGGAAATGGGATGGTTCATAGGATGGGCTAGGCCACCATCACGGCAAATTCGAGATAAAAGCGACGTTGATTTTCGAATCAACGTTGATTCGTCCAATCTCTGCGGGATGATTTTTATTTATGGCAAACAAACATAATTAATATCAATCTTCCGAATCTGGCTATACCATTTAGGATATTTTTCAGAATACTCCCTGCTGTTCTATAACACACCAAAACTAGGACTTACTAGTCGATACGGGTTCTTCTATTCGAGATACTTTTGCCAATTGCATTCCATTTACCTCATTTATTAATTTGTTTATTGGAGATCAACACCATTATTTACTCCAGCTAGGAGAAAAAGAAAGGGTAATCTGCAGGTTATAAACTTATCTCTCGTAAGCGAGAATGTTGACATTTATTCCGTAGGTAAGCCAACAAACGAAAGTTAATCCGCCTAGGCCGGATTCGAACTGACGCCGCTTCTAAACTGGACAGTAAGCGAGCTGCCCTAAAGGCTCGACCATTATTCCGTTTTAATCAGCTGGTGGCGCTACAGAAACATTTGTGTATCAGTTTACCATACTCTAAGATATTACATTCTATATTTTTTTATCTGTTCAATGTCTGTGCAAAGTTCATTGAGAATTAACAAAAGGATACTTATCAAATTCCTGCCCAGCAACGGGACATAGAAGTCTGCAACAATAAACATTTCTTCATCTGAAGTTTGTTTTATGCACTGGACATTGGCTCGAATGTTTTCATTTGCGTGAGATATTAGAATTGGATCGAAAAGCTGAATTTCATTTTTCTAGTGGAACATCGAACTGTGAAAGTGAAAGTAATGTGATTATAGAGCACATGGACTCATTATTTGTCCGTTAGAGTTACGAACGATATTTTTTCGTTAGTTGTTATTAAGTGGAGCGAATTATGATACAAGCTATTAGCCTATGTTTGACAGTGTGAAGGTGAGGGTCTTCATCTTATCGGAAGAAAGATTTTCATCTCCAACTATTAATATTTTGCAAAATTAAAATCATATTAATACAAAGTCAGTATGCACAACATTTACACCAATAATTCCTTTGATTCAATGCAGCTTCGTGATTTTTTTTAGTACTGATTAACCTAATGTGACCATTTGTTTTTCAATGGCATGTGGAGCAGGTGAACACATTTTTTTTTTTATTAATTATATATTGACTTTGTAATAAATGTGTAACTGGCAGGTAAGTTTTTTGCGTATCACGAGAAATATATAACCACACTTCTATATGTATATTTGACCCTAAATATTAAGCTTTCTCTGAGCGCAAAATTTTATACTTTACAACTTTCATTCTATAAGTTTTTTAATTTAGAAGTCTTTTTCATGGAGCATACGCTTGGGAGCCATTAAAATGGATATCTTGGCAAAGTTCGTAAAAATGTTAGCTTTTTTCGTCCATAATCCTGTACCAAATTTGTAATGTTTGGTTTTCAAAACAACAGAGTACGACGCCAGTCAAGGTGAATTTTATTTTAGGGACAAAGGGTACTATCACAAAGAAAAAAAAGAGTAATAAGGAAACTCTTTAATCCTCTTATAATTAAAAAGAGGATTAAACATTCAAGATAGTTCATCTGGAATTATTGGGCACTTCTAAACAACCATAGGAATTAGAAAGAGAGGACACCTGAGGCCAAAAATGATGGAAGAGTTAGAAAGCACATATTTATATGCAGTGAATTGATAAACAATAGCCCAAGATTAAGATAGAATAAGTAGCTAAAGATCTGGTCACTTTATCAGACAAGGTCTATAAAGACAACAGAAAATAAAAGTACATTGCAATTATTATAATAATTAAGAAATATTGTAAAAAGACAATCACTCAGAAATCTATGACAATACTTTATATATATATATATAAATTCTCCTAACTTTTATCCTCTACAAGATAATATTATTACCTTTTTTTTATGGGTAAAATGTATCTTAAAAATTATTGATACTTATTATATTAATATTTTTATTCTTCAAGTTTATTGTCGAGGGTAGGCTGGTTTTTTACTATCTGTAGAACTTAAGCATACACAACATATCTTAAGCAAAAACAACAAATACATATCAATTATGTAGTTCTTGCAACTATGATTAGGAACTCATAATCTTAGAATAATTACTCAAATCAATAAAAAACTATAATACAAAATATTCTAGAAGAAATATCCATGAATTTGATTTTGAACAATACTTTTGAGTCCACTCTATAGCACCTCAATTAAGTAGAGAAATATTTCAATGGCTATAAAGGGATGTCTCATAACTTTATAGTAGAGGAAAAAACTTTTTAAAAATGCAATTTATGTCAATAAACATCAACAAAGTTTTTGTGTATACTAAGGAAGCAAAACAAAACAATGTTTTTCAGTAATCGGATGCAATAATAAATAATGTAGTAATGATTTCTCAAAGAGACATTATTTTAGTAAAAGGATAGTTATGAGGTATCACTTCTTAGCCATCAATTTGCTGAAGTCACAAGAAGCGAAAAAATGAGAGTTTTTAACAATAAAGACACTGAGCTCATATATTGGAAAATTTCTAAGTTTGAATGATACTTCTATTCAGATCCGAAATTATAATGCATTCAATAGCGATGAATCAAAATTCAAGCCTGATCAATTCATCTCTAAAATCATTTTTGTAAAATATAAGACAAACATGATAATATAACCAGTAGTATAATAGGTAACAGTAAAACAACAAAACGTTATATAATTTTGTTGGTAAATCTAGTGCTAAGAAGCAAATGAAGTTTGCCATAAGATAAAAAAACTTCCTTGAAACTATTCTGCAATTATTCTAATTTTCCCACGAACTTCTATTGATGATAAAAATAAAATATTGAGAGGATAATAACTTGATTTTTGTCAATTCTTAGAATAAATAATAAACAGGTTCCATATATAACAGGAATGGAAAAATTCTGAGAAGCATGACAAATGACAACTATAAGAGCTCCAAAAAAAAAAACAATAATTCCCTTAATTGACTGAATAAACGATGATTTTTTTTTTGCACAAATGGTCTTCACACTCTTATATAATCACAAAACTGGTATTAGGGGATAGGGATTAAAAACAATTGAAATACAAAAATGTTTTTTTTTCTTTTCCTTTGACCTAAAATTATAGGTAAGTGTGGTGATAAAATATCAAATAGTTGATACAAAATAAAATAAATTACTTCCCTCAACATAGAAAAAAGCTTTCAACAATTATTTACAATATTCTTTAACTTCTAATTAAATTCCTTAAGAAATTTGTTCAATCTTTTTCCTAATCTTCGAGGATAAGTGTTAGTTTTTATTCTAAAATCAGTGCTGTCATGTATAACAGCTCCATGATTCAACTGATAACAGCAAAGGGCCCTTAAAGGCTGAAGCAATGTTGACCTATAATCAACAGACTCAAGCACAGAAAGTGCTTCAGTTGCAGTTTCCAGCGTCGACAAACAACCATCAGTTGGCTGACTTCGTATCACGTACTCGCTTTTATTTTTCACAAGCAATTTTACCTGAAAAGATTGAAATGAAAAATTAGGATTTTTGTCACATAAATTGTTTAAATCTGTTCTTCATCTAAAATTAATGTATAAAGTAACAATTTTTGAGATATAGGGCACACACAAATTGTTTGGCCCAACTTGCACTTCTACACTTAATCTAATGTTAACTTTTAAACAAGTTTAGAAACCACCTTTTAGGGAATCTCCTTAGTTAAAAACCGAGTCACAATCGAGGCGTTAGCTCGAAAAAGGATGTTTACGGTCAAACGCCCTTTTTTCAGAGATTGCATTTTTAGAATCCTTGATATTCATTTTGTTACTCACAAAAGTTGCATAATTAATCGTTTTATAATTAATAATGCTGCTAGAACTGTTTTAATTAGAGTAGGTTGTGCGACCTTTTTCCCTAGAAAGGCCAAATTGCGGTTTGACATGGATTTATTTTCTTGTTATTGTGAGTTATTTATAACAAAAATGTTGACAAATCAATCATTTTTGCTGCGAGAAAATATTTGTAAAGGTGCTAAACGGAAAGTGTCTAATCTTGATAAGTGTGAGTGCTACAAAAATCAAGTGAAAAGGTAGATAAGTGAGTCTTATCAATCAATAAAATTACCATCTTGTCTTCTTTGCTGCCTATTTTACAATCTACTATCACTATCAACCTAAAATCAAGTGTTTTTCTTATCTTGTGATACACAGTATCGAGAATCAATACCAAAATAAATGAAACCTGATTTTATTTATTGTTACATCACTTACAAAACTTCACATGTTGATTCCTATGAACATGGTTTTCAGACAGACATTCTTTTTCCAGCTACCGCCTCAATTTATAAAGATTTCAACATGATTCAGGTCTGTGGCTGTAAAATAATTATGGTTCATTAATAAACCCTAAACATAGATTTTAACAGTGATTTCTATATATTGGGAAGAGTAAACAAAATTCCAATTTTTCTTGATAATTAAAAAAATTTTTGTTTTAATACAATTTTTAAATATTTTTAAGTATAGAACGTTATGTTCTAACATTTGTTGTCACCTCGAGGCTGGCTGTTAGATTCCTTCACAATAACACTCTTTGGATTTAGAACGGAAAAATTCTACAACTCCATGTTGAACCTCATCCAGAGAATTGAAGGTTTTTCTTGAAGATAGTGAGCTATTGACCAGATCAAATGCTTGTCAAATGGTGCTAAGCCCGGACTGTAAGCAGGGTGAGGGTAAAGCTCAATCTCGCCCAGTTCTGAAATCTTGTGTTTAGCATGTGGTCGGGCATTATCTTGTTGAAACGTAACCCGCTTTCTGTTTACTAATTCTGGATAACGCTGAGTTATAACATAATACATTCTTTGTAACTGAACATTTTAAAGTTATGAATCAATGGTTTGACCTTCTGCAATGAATTCATAATGAAATGTGCAATCGTAATTTCAAAATATAGAGAGCATTGCCTTTTTTTCGAATTGCCCTTACTCAGCGACTGCCACAGCAGATTGATTGCTGTCTAACCACTGTTGTTAGTAGTTTTCAAAAGTTGTTTACAAATTATTTAAAAAAAAAGAAAAGTTTTATGGAACATCCAAAGTTATCAGAGAGTGAAATTAACCGACTATATAAGTTTTAAAATAAATGAGGACTGGTGATTATCAATTTATTAAATGATTGATTACTTACAATAAATATTAAAGAGCAACAGAGAAATTAAAAGTAATTTTTTAAGTAATAGTTACTAACAATAGTAGTAATTCAGTATAACAATTTTTTATCATCGTTTTTATTTAAATTTTTCCTTCCTCCTTGTTTTTCATTCCAAAAACCCTCTATCCACCCATATAAACCTCTTTTAATTACAATGAGATATCATTTTAACACAAATACTTATCTAATTATGAGTATTCACCTTATTTTAACACTAAAACTAAAGTATACTTATAATAAATAAATATAATTTTAAAATTATAAAGCACACTCGTACATAAAATTATATTTAAAAAAATGAACATTAATAAATAAATATAAATATATATGGTATTATATACATGGTATATAAATATGCCATGCCTCTCCACAATTTTTCAACTTATCGGATGCGATCATCTAATGGTGGATGATTCCCAGAGAGTCAAGAGCTATATTTTCAGCTAATCTTTTTATGTCCTTAATATCGGCAGCACCAATAACCTCCATGAAGCTCCTAGTTGTACTTGGACTGTTCTGCGAGCTTCGAGCCAAAGGCCTGTCATGCTGAAGTCTCTTTCTCTGAAACTCTCGCAGAACTTTTCCTTGAGGAAAGGGATAAACTTATCGTAAATTACCTTCTTTTCCCTATCCAGTCTACTTTCCTGGTCAAGGCCCTTACTTTTGTATCTTATAGTAGGATCCAGAAAGATTGCAGACTTACCTGTCTTAGGGAAAGCTACGATGTCAGCAAATCACTTGGATCCATCCACCCGCATCTATGCAGTAGACTTGTCGAAGCAGGCAAGGTATCTGTTTCTAAGGAGCTTCATCAGCTTGTATTTTACTCTGTAGTGACGGCGTGTTTTCAGGAAGGAGTTGTTGGGGTATATCTCTAGCACATGTGCTGGTGTTTCAAGCTCTCTGCTGCATATCTAACAGAGGGATCCAACTTCTTTAATCTGTTCGCTGACACCTAGAACTCCATACAGGAATGCATAATTATATTTAGTTTCAGGGCATTAGACCATTCAGAACCTGAAAGTATTTGTTTTTTATCTGTTTGCTTTTGGGGTCTCTTTAAAATGGCGAACACCAACGTTTGTACTAAAACTGGCATGAGGTTCCAATATCCTACTATGGCTCTCGGTGTTCTCCTTTTGCAGAGCTTCCATATCTCGTCCATGAAAATAATAAACAGGAGTGGACTAAGGCTATCTCTCTGTTTAACACCCTTACAAAATGTAAAAGGTTTTGATGCAAGTCCATTCAGCCTGACAATACCTTTTGTGAAAAAACATATTCTTAGAAAACACCCCATTGTGCAAATTAACAAAGCCACTACACTGCAGATAATGTGGAGCCATTTCTCGGCTTATAGCAAACTGCTGATCCCACACAAACGAAATCAGTTGATAGTGATATCATTGATCCACTTTGTCAAATCAACATAACTTGATAAATAAGCCGCAACAGACTATTTCTGACTTTGAAAAACAGAAAATTCTGGTTTCTGAAAAAAAATAATAGATAAATAAATTATGAAATTATTTTATAAAGATTTTCAACCCTTCAGTGTGGTCGAAGACGAACGTCTTTATGAAGCTTTTCATGCCTTGAACCACGATTATGTTTTGCCTTCCCGGAAAACATTTTCCAAAATTCTGTTACCAGCCGCATATGAAGAAGCGCTACATGATTTAAAAGAGCTCTATTCAAGCAAAGAAGTGGTTACTGTAACTTGATTTACTGTAATTACAGATTGTTGAACATCAATAAATAATCAAAATATTAGGTCAGTAACTTCGCATATTATTAATTTTAAATTACGCATACTCTAAGTTTTTTTTTCATTTCCAAAAAATCATACAAGTGCAAATTTGGCAAAACAATTAAAAAGTGGCTTTAAAATGGGGGATAGAGAGAAAAATTATACTCAGCATGACAGACAATGCAGCTAATATAAGTAAAGCAATAAAAGAAGACTTAAAATAGAAGCACTTCGGGTGTTTAACTCACACTATAAATTTAATAGTAAAAACCGCCTTAGCAAAAGATTCCGTTATTCAGTCGTTAAAAAAAGTAAGACTTATAGTGGCTCATTTCAAGCACAGCTCTACCTCAACCCAAAAATTGATAGAAATTCAAAAACGGAATGGGCTTGTGCCTAAAAAAGCATTGCTAGGTGGAACTCCACTTACGATATGTTGAAACGATTTATTGAGTTGCAGATGTCAATTCGCACTGTCAATTGCAGTGTTAAATAAAAAATTGAACCATCGACACCTGATAAGTAGACTATTACGGAGGATATTATGAAAGCCTTGAACCCAATGAAACAATTGGCAAGTAAGACAAGAAGTGAAAATTCACTAATGCTTCATCTATAATAGTTTATGTTGATGAATTAAATAACTTATTCAAAACCATGGCAGAAGATGAAAGTTATGCGCAACACAAGAGCCAGCAATTGTTAAAATTTTTATTAGAAGGAATCAATTCTCGACTTGGGGACTTCGAACGAAATGACACTTTAATTATAACCATATTTCTGGACTCTCGATAAAAAAATGTGCCGTTTTCTTCAGATGATATTCGAGAACAAGCAAATAGCCTTGTTACAGAGTTAGTAGTCCAGCAAATAAAAAGTGAAGCAGAAGTAAAATTAGATGCCTGCTCTATAACAACCGATCCTCAGGACTTGCTAGGATTCCAGAAGAAGGCTGCAAAGTTCAAGCCGATAGTAAGTGAAAATTTGAGATCAAAGGCAATAATTGAGATCAAGCCATATCTCGAAGAAGAACTTCTTGCTAATAATCAAAATCCTCTCTCTTGGTGGAGGAAAACGGATATAATTTCCATACCCTACAGAAAATTGTTAGAGAAAAGTTTGATCCAATAATTACCTCTGTACCATGCGAGAGGGTTTTTTCTGAAACGACTGCAATATTATCAGATCGCCGATCAAGAATATCACCAGATAAGGTTGAAAAAATAATAATTTTAAAGTATAATTATAAAAGAGGGAGTTATTGTTGACCGTATATTTATATTTAAAGGGAGAAGTTGATCGGGGGTGCGGTCAAAGAAATAGACTTAATAAGTGTGGTCTTATATAATTGTGCCTACGTTTCGGCCTAAATTTTAGGCCATCTTCAGGGCTAAAATGAAAACAAAATAACAACAATGAAAAAAGAGAAAAGAGGCAGTACCAGTAACAGTAAAAATGATAAATGATAAAAAACAGAAAATACAAGTAAGATAAAAAGTATAAAGAATAAAAAGAAAAGGATAACACTAAATTACATAATACAAAAGACAATTGAAAAAATAATAAAATCAAATAAAATAAATGAAATAACAATGTAAAAATTAAAAATTAAAAACAATGCGATATTTACACAGGGAATAGTGAAATATATGAAATCTATTAATTAAAAAGACACATAATATGAAGGTTTGGTAATGTGTAAAGCATACATGCATAGCAAAGCATACAGCATAAATGCATACAGTATATAAAAGCATACAGAGATAGTTGTAAGTTATGCAAAAGATGACTATGATGTTAAAGAAGTTGACATTGCTGTAATTGATTTTTGTAATTATGAGATGAAGGAGTAAAATATAAAATAATGTAAGCCCCAAAAACAAAAATAGATAAAAATCCTATGTGGTGAAGAAAGAAGAAGGATAGAAAAGAATGAGGAGGAGGAAATGTAAAGAAAACGTGATAATTACATACCAGCGAGGCGTGTGGTCTAGCGCCAACTGAATATTAATAATGGATTGCCGGGAATTAGGAAAACTTTATATTAAAATAGAAAATTTTATTAGGAAAACTTAATTTTTGGTTTTCCTAATTCCCGGCAATCCATTATTAATATTCAGTTGGCGCTAGACCACACGCCTCGCTGGTATGTAATTATCACGTTTTCTTTACATTTCCTCCTCCTCATTCTTTTCTATCCTTCTTCTTTCTTCACCACATAGGATTTTTATCTATTTTTGTTTTTGGGGCTTACATTATTTTATATTTTACTCCTTCATCTCATAATTACAAAAATCAATTACAGCAATGTCAACTTCTTTAACCTCATAGTCATCTTTTGCATAACTTACAACTATCTCTGTATGCTTTTATATACTGTATGCATTTATGCTGTATGCTTTGCTATGCATGTATGCTTTACACATTACCAAACCTTCATATTATGTGTCTTTTTAATTAATAGATTTCATATATTTCACTATTCCCTGTGTAAATATCGCATTGTTTTTAATTTTTAATTTTTACATTGTTATTTCATTTATTTTATTTGATTTTATTATTTTTTCAATTGTCTTTTGTATTATGTAATTTAGTGTTATCCTTTTCTTTTTATTCTTTATACTTTTTATCTTACTTGTATTTTCTGTTTTTTATCATTTATCATTTTTACTGTTACTGGTACTGCCTCTTTTCTCTTTTTTCATTGTTGTTATTTTGTTTTCATTTTAGCCCTGAAGATGGCCTAAAATTTAGGCCGAAACGTAGGCACAATTATATAAGACCACACTTATTAAGTCTATTTCTTTGACCGCACCCCCGATCAACTTCTCCCTTTAAATATAATTATAAAAGTTAGTAAATATACTCATATATTTATCTATGTATATTTTACTTCTTCAAATTTAATACATATATTACAAATCATGAATGTTTGTGGTGTCTATATAGCATGTTTTAAAAAAACAAAATTTTATGTTTTGTGTTAATTGTTTGAAAATGTTATTATTTTATATAACCAAATGAATGGTTGATTTTCTAAAATACAGTTTCCTGTATTTCTTATTTATAATTTACTAGACTACAAAATATATTCTTTTAAGATTATATATTAGCGTAAGCATTATTTTGTGTATAATTAAATGAATGTTTGATTTTCTAATCTCTTGTTTCCTGTTTGTTTTTTCTTGTTTAAAACTTTTTTAATGATGAACGATTAGCAATAATATATAAATGTCGATATTTTTAATTTTTAATTGGATATTTCTTTATTTTTTGGGCAACATTGTGTTTTGTAATAATTTTTTTGAAACTGTTGTTATTATTATTATTATATGTATAGCCAAATGAATGTTTGATTTTCTAACTCTAATTTTCTGTATTTCTTATTTGAAGCCTTTTTTATAATGAACATTAATGATTATATTTAAAGGTCCGATGATTGTAATTTTAATTGTATAATTACTTAATTGTCTAGATAAAAAAAAAAATATTTTTTGGTTAATTTCCATGCTATTAATTAAATGTTTGATTTTCTAAACTCTTATTTAATTTTTTTCTTATTTGAATCCTTTTTTATAATCAACAATTAATAATTATAAATAATGGTTGAATAAGAGGAAAAGTAAAATGTTAATTTTTTTTACAAAATTACTAAATATTTATAATAATTTAATAATAATTATTTAAATGCATTAATCGTAATTACACGATTATAACAAACTATTTATTTATAATGATACTCTTGTCAGTGTTTCTACAAAAGTTTGAAAAATAAAGTCAAAATACCATGTTTTTGCTAACATAGAGTCAACAGCCAACACATTATTTCCTTTTTAAACTATAAACAGCATACATGTTAATCAATTACGCTACACAATATGTACTTTTATATTAACATATAATAATAAATTTTATTATAGATTGAAATTATTTTTTTATTTGCATATACGTATTTGTTTAAAAACTTTGTGGCTGTATACATTTTCTCAGTCAACTCTAATTTAAATTGGGCATCTCAAAACAATGTCCCGGGGATTTTTTCCTCCTACTCCTGGTGCAAGGCTGTGACTGAAAGTACCAGCTACTTTAAGGTTGTCACATTTTTGCGTACCTGTTACCTGTTTCAGTATCTGTGACAAAGTAGCAGATTGTTACATTCCGACCCATCTCTAATCCTAAGTACTTAATGGTATCTCTGCCACCTCTCTTCTCAAGAGAGAGCATCGTTGTTTCCAGCTCTTCTTTGTTCATAATGATATTCACACTCTTCTGAGGATTTTTAGCCAAGCCAATCTCCATGACCAAACCAAACACTCTTTCTGCAGCACCCTTGTCATGCACAGAGACAGGCTGATCATCCGTGAACCCTGTGAGGACTACACATTCTTGGTCACTTTTGAGCTTGTTTCCAACTGTCCTAACATAAATCTCTTACCTGTAATAACTGGTGTTGAGTAATAATGGTTGATCTCTCCATCGGGTTCCCCTGCATATCTTAAGTCATGGAGTCAGAGCCAGAGCATCTGTCATCTTCAGAGGGAAGACCTAGTAGTTGTCCTCCAAGTTCAGCCCTCAAGCAAGATCAGAGAAAAAATGTCTCCGTTGCTTCCTCGGCTTCGGTCCGCCTTTTCTTCCTTGTTTTTCCTAAGAGGGGGTCTAAGACATTGTTAGTTGGTTAGATCTCCGGCACTGGGCAGTACCCTTATCGTGATTGGCCAACTAGTTGTATAGAGGGAGGAAATTCTGGGATTTAGTGTATAAATCCCGTCCAAGGTGGGACGATCTCTTCGAATCCATTAGTATCCTCTAATCGAATTTTGTCCTTCCCAGGCCTCCACCATTTTTTCGGTACGCCAGTTGGGATGTCAGGTTGACAGGTTTCCTAAAATTGATTATGTCTTCCCGGACGGACCACCTCTTGCCTTTGTCACACTGCCCACTTCTCGGTAGGTTTTTAAATTAACTTATATCTTATATCTGAGTGTAAAGGGTAGATAAGTGTTGTGGTGAATTGCCTTCCTATCTGCTGGTACCTTACCTTTTGTTCGCACCTTGTGCTTGTTATATATAATTTGTGCCTAAGGATAATATTGTCCGAAAATAACACACTTCAATACATATCAAGCTACAGTAAGATTCGTTAAATGGTATATAAAAAAAATAGGAGAGAAGCCTTAGAAACAAAAAACAAAACAATAAATATTTTTTAATTACCTGCTTTATATTATGTAGAATAGGAGCATTATTATAAATGCCCTTGGCTTGAGGCCAAGTCCCATCTATAATAACTATATTATATCCATTATCTTCAGAATCGACTTTTGGCACAGTTTCCAAATCAACAGCATCTTTTGATGGATACAAAAGTATAGTATTCGACATTTTTAAAATATCTGCTAACCCTTCATGCCTGGAAAAAAAGGAAATGGTGAGGCAGAGAAATATAACATAAAAACTGGTTTCACCCGTAAACGAATTCTTAAAGGCCATAGTGGTGTTAGTCTATGTGGGGTTCCAGCAAAAATCTGACCTGAGGTCGTTTAGCTAACTATTATTTCAAGCCAGACCTGCACAATAACCTTGACCTTCCAACTCGGGTTAGAAGAGGCTGGTAACCTTTAGATCAGGGGTGGCCAACCTTTTCCATACAATGCGTCAAAATTTTCACAGACGAGTTCAGATGCGCTATATAACTTGAGCACTATTAATACCTTCTTACCTTTGAGGTTAGAGGTTATAAAATGGAGATAAGGATAGGATCTGCTTCTCTTAGGAGAGGAAAAGGCAGAACTTAATCAAGCGCAAATAATTTAAGTATTTTACGCCAGTTCCTTAAAGCAGCAATCTACAATAGTCAGAAATTATATTTTTTGTGAGAGGGTGATCGCTTTGTGATGGTGCTGTAGCTGCCACAGAGTCTCGTTTGGCGAAGATAACTCTGGAGCACAATAGTTGGTATCGAGAGCAAGATCAGCTTGGAAAATGGATTTGTCTGTTCTCTCTGCTTGCCAGGAGTCTTTGTCCTAGCATATATTTAATAATCTTTTTAATAGAAATATACTTACAGACACTACATCCAAAGAGTATAGATTCGATTTTATGTTTAAAGCCCATGATATAAAAATAAATATAGGTGCAAAGATGCAATGCGCCATATGTAATCATCCAATGCACCACGGTTTTGTCACTCCTTTAGAATAACCCGCCCTACTTGAAATAAATAAGGACATTAAACTCAATAAACCCACTTTGTCAATCAAATTAAAAAATTTCTCATTACGTCACGTTATAATTGGATCATAAGAAAAGCAAAAGTAATAAAATATATAATCATAAATACAATTAATTTAATTAGAGTATTCTTCTTCTTTCTCTTCCTCCTTAATGCCTTTCAGTGTAGAGATGCCCCCACATCCATGATCTAGTTTAATTTCCTTACACTTTATTGGTACTCTGTCTTCTCTCATCCTACTAATATGTTCCGAACTATCGAAGATGCCAACTCTCCAGTGTTGATTTCAGCGAGGGAATCAATTATTGTTTTTTGATCCTTTAAGAACTAATAATTGTGAGCATTTAACAGGACTTTCTGATTCTACCGGGTATCCCAGTACAGTACATCGCACACTATAACAGTACACAATACATATAAACTGGCATTAAGGAAATCAACAGTACACACCATAGCGTCATCTCCATAGGAAATAGTAGTCACTCTGCCGGCCAAGGTGAAATTACTCACAGACCTGCTATTTTATGGTTATAAGAACATCCTACAGGGGATAATCACCCCTACTGAAGTATTTTGATTCAGAGAAGTAGTATTAGCTTCGGAACTGGACTGACTTATTAGCAAAGATGGTGTAAGAATAAGGATTCAAGATTTGGTACATGAAGTTAATTAGAATATTACAATGTTTTAAATTAAGCATAAAATTAGTTCTGATTTTTTATAAAGAAATATTTTATAACAATGGCGGAACAAAATGTTGCACTCACGCAACAATGATCTGTTAGGTGTATTGTATCGTTGGCTTAGAATAAGAGTGCTACAATACAAAAATTATTGTTTTTGTATTTTTTTTGCTAGGGGAACTTCTGATCACGTATATTTCTTTTAGAAAAATGTCAGATTTTTAGTTCCATTATTGAACGTAATAACAATTTATTAAAGTTTTTGAAATGTTGCCACAATTTAAAAATGATTCATGTTTATTTGAGAAAAAATTAAGATTAACTTTTTTTTTTAACAAATAAAGAAAGTAGAACAGACTAAGAAAATTCTCGACTTGATGTTTTATCAGTGAGTTAGGGGACAGCAATAAATCTAAATAGGCAAACTTCAAACGCTTCTGTAAAATTCCACATTTTCGTATTGTGACACTCTTCTTCCAAGACGATATATAACTTTTTATTTCTAAGATAGCTAGAATGATTTTTTTATCCATGCAGAAATAATAGTGTTTCATGAAAAAAATTATTTTTTATATGAAATGTAAAAGAAAATGTAATCAAAATTTTAGTATTTTATTTGTGGTATGTTTCAAAGCAATCTGAGTGTAATTTAGCATTACATCACTTACACCCATAGTGGATCTAGAATTTGAAGGCCTCCCCTTGATTAGGGCAGAGAGTCGCCACGGGGTTTGGCATGTATGGAATACTATCCAAGAGGAAGGGAAAGTTCGGGGACCCCACAACTATAAATCAGTCTATAATGTATTAATCATTAATTTAATTTTTATATGGTACAAAGCCCCCATGGACTTAGGACCCTCGGTGGTCGCTCTCTTCGCTCCCCCGTGGATCCGCCGGTTCTGTTATGTCTAATAGTTCCTGTTGGAAAGCAACCAATTTTTTAAAGTTCTAGCAGTAGTGAATATGATGAAAAAAAATTGTCTATAAAAAAATAACTACAATTTCAAAATAAGGTACATCTGTTCATCTTTAGATATATTATTAGGAAAAAAACTATAATTAGAAAATTCAGCAATCCAATAACTGGTCTCAATTTGGAAATTTTATCACTTTTATCCAACTTATTGTTAGAAAAATAAACAAATAATAAGGGGAGGAAATGAATGGGCATGAATCTGACTGTATTATCAAAACTTCATATGAATGGCCAACATAGAGTTTGCGCAATATTAAAGTAAACCGGCTATTGTAAATACAACATTTGATTTTATACAAACTTTCACCATAACAATAATAAAAGACAATGTTACAAACAAGGAATCCCAATGATTTAATTATAACAACGGTTAATTAACTAAAATTTAAATCTGAATGCTCATTAGCATTGAAAAACAACCAAATTCTCTTTTTTGTTTTAATTAAAAAAATATAAAGAAAATTAAAACAAAAATTATTTTTATTAATTACCAACCTTAAATAAATAGCTGATGTAATATACAGTAAAAGAAAAATATTTAAATTTATTTAAACAAAAATATGCTAATAAGGAATGTTAAGAAATCACAAAGCTCTTAGAAAGGCAGGGATACTTTTTAAATTTCCTTCCATAATGTTTTCTCCAGTTGGACGCTGAACAAAAATGATTCACAGTTGGTGGAAAGGGTCAAAAGATGCCTAATCAGACGAATCATAGGGCCAGTCAAGGAAAATGGCGTATGGTGAAGAAGAAAGAATGCTGAATTATAAGACCCTTACGGTGATATGAGCATCTCTTCTTTTACCAGGATACAGAGGTTGAAGTGGCTTGCCTAGAATGGATGAAGGCAAGAAGAGAGAATGGAAACTGTTCTGATGGAGTTAGGCTTTGAGGAAGGCCAAAAGGCAGATGGAGAGATAATGTCCTGGAAGATCTCAGGAAATTAGAAAGCATTTAGCAAGCAAAGGACCAAAACAGATGGGACTAAGAGAGTGAGCAGGCCTAGGATCGCTGCAGGCATCTGTTGCTCCATTAAAAGAAGAAGAATTTTTTCTCCAAACCTTCAGCTGTCTCTCTTGTATCAGCTCCGACCATTTCACCTGGCTCATTTTTAATATTCCTAATTCCTTTGTATGTATCATCTCCTAGGGCTTTTATTTTACTTCCAAACAGCATTATGTTTTTTCCCATGATCCTGGTTTAGCTTTTCTCCAAATTCCTTCCAAGATTGCCTCATAGCTTCCTTCGTCCTATCCCTGGCCATCACATATGCTTACCATTTATTAGGGGTTTTGTTTCGGCAGTTTCCTTCCAGATTACCTCATTTCCCCTAATCTGTATCCTCAATTCTTTCTTCCACCATGATGTATGTTTGTCTTTCTTAGTTATCTTTGTCACTTCACAAACTTGTGTGGCTGACTCCAAGATGCTATTTTTTACATGTTTCCACACATCATCTAGGATTACAGTATCTAATTTCTGGAGACTTCACCACAGTTCTTCTTAATATTGAAATTTGTTAAAAGTCACCTCGATCCTGTCATAGGTTTCTGACTTCAATTTGGTTTTCTTTACTACTATTATGCCACTTATATGCATAAATGCATTAATATAATAAAGAAAAAAATTGGCTAACCTTAAGGGTGTGGTCAGAAATAAAGCACACAGTAATGTAATAAACTCTTTACTGTGTGGCAACTGTAAGTTTTACGCTATCATCACGATTGGTTCATAGCCAGTACATAACAGATTCAAGTTTGTTTTATTTTAGACCATATTCCCAACTATCATTGCCTTGATTTTATCCACAGTCAACTATATCTACATAATCATTAATATGATGCATGTGCATTTACTTTACAACAAAATTTGAATTAGTATTTAGATAATCTTATACTTAATAAATTATCAAAAGTCAATAAACAAGGAAAATTTAAAAATCTTCCATTTTCAACAAACTATTAGCATTTGTAAACTATGAAAAATCAATACTGCATGAGCAATAATAAATATTACTTGTTCTGTGGAAACTTTTTCCCTCTGAACACTAGGCATTTTCCTTCAGCAAGCCCCCTCAGAAGCATAGGTGCAGTCCTTAAACAGCGCTTTTCTTCTGCTGGATGTTGAAGGATAATCACCCTTGATTTTATTTTTAGGGGAACTTCAGGCAAGCTACTGCACCAGCATACAACACTTGGCCTGCTGCAATCACAAAAATTTGAAGTAGTTAATTAAAAGTTGTAAGTAGCCTCATATTAAAGGCAACTAAAAATTGGCTACATTCATGAGGGTAGATGTTAAATGAAGGGTCTGGAATAAAACAATAAATTCTATCATGAAATTAAGATAAAAAAATAAGATCTTCTATTCTATTCAAGATACCCTTAACTTTTTTGATGTGCGATGTTTAGAAGATAAAAGTTTACACATTATCCAGCATTATAGTTCAGTTTTGGTATCTAAAATAAAGTTGATCTAGTATTTATGGGGAAAATTATTGATACTAAACCATGAAGCATAGATACAAATTAACAAAAAAAGTTCTGCATAAACAGTACATACTTAATCAGAATTGCAACATCGTTGGTATAAATATTGGTTTCCTCACAAAAGAATCATGAACTTACCCACATTCAGCACAGACCTGTCTCATTTCTGGTGGATCTGCTGGCAGTTCAGCCAAATCCATCCATGGGCTGAGCTCTTCCATATTTTATGAATGAACTCATATGTCATCTAAGAATAAAAGAGACAAAATGAGTCTCAATTTCAAGGAATGGCATTGTCTCTGGAAGATTAGGAGCAGAACCTCATTTCAATATAACCACTCCGGTCGGGTGGTCGAATGATAAGACACTAATCGATTTTATTTATCATCTATGCTATGTAAATAAATAATATTTTTTCACTATCGAAAATTACCTATTATTTTTTAGTATTTCTTATATTAATTTTACTTAAGACGAACATAAATTTCTTGTTATTTGTATTATTTAACAGTTAAAGTGAAAAACGTTTTTATATTTATTGATATTTTTGCTTATTCACAATTACCTTATAAACTGTGACGGTAATAGATTCACAAATTCGTTTGGCATTACAAAGAGGCATTATTATATCTCACGCCAACATTAGAAAAGAAACTAAGAAAGGCGAACAGAAACAATAGCTTGTTGGTTCCTAGCTATGATAAAAGTTAAGCTAGCTTATTTTATATTATGATTTAAATACCAAACTGGTTCAAAAGAAGAAGAAAATTAAATACTGTAACCAAATAATATTCACATATTTGCACCCTATATTTGAACTGACTTTTAATTAAATAAACAAGTATAAAACTCCGTAAAATGGATCTTTGCATAAAACCTATGTATTTAGTCTTTTTAATAAAGAGGAAAAGCAAGAATACATTTGTCTCAGGAACATACTCAAGTTGAAACTTATAATGCGAAATAAAATGAAAAGAAGTAATATTCATACCACACACCCAGAATGAAAGGATTCAACTTCAATCGAAAGTCGTCGTCAATTTTTTTGAGTGGAACTCTAGTCATTCCAGCGAACAACATTGAAATCTTAGATTAAAGCAATAGACAAATGAGGTGATCTAGAAGCAAATTGTTGTGAAACCGGAAAACTCTGTTGGGCTTCTATTCTTTGTATTGTCACATTATATTCTGGATATAACATCAACCGTCGACTCTTAACTTAACATATGTTACATGCCTTAAAATAAGTTTTTATGTACCACTTTATTTAGTTCAATAACATGAATGAAGTGAGGTCTCTTGTGCCGTAGATGACAAGGGTACCGAATCGCATGGTTCTCAACGATACAGACCCAATTTTCTATTGAGATAGGCATGGATACTTCATATTTGTTCATTTGTGTTTCAGATAGGATTTAACCATTCTTGGTGAGTACAGATAATATGTCTACCTTTAGATAACTATGAGAGGAGACCCGATAAAACCTTAATGCCTCTCTTATGAGATTTTTATTCGTATGAACAATACACAAAGAAAATAAATTAAATTCAAGTATTTGAAATACGGGTTAGTGACCTGCTGAGCAGTATTTGTACTTCTTCCACCTCTTATGAAGCAAGATTAGTATGATGTGAAAAGGATTATTGTTCATTGTGTAATCACCTCATTTCAAGTTATAAAAATATTTCTAACTTATGAACATTGGGATACATTGACTGAATACCCGTTTTCTGAAAATTGGCTCATTGTTATTGCGTGGTTGTTGTAAGGACAAATGTAAGTTATGATCGTTTATGTTTATTTCAGCTTTGATGTGGAGTGATATCAGCTTTGATATCACCACGGATACAAGTTGCTGTGACAAGTGTCTCTGTAATTGGATACAAGTTGCAGGGAATTACCAGCCAATCTATAGCAGGTCTAGACTGACCACTACTATGTTATTACTCATTTTATTAGCATCATTCTGCGGTTACTTACTTGTAATATTCCCTGCAAGCCATGAATTCTAAGATCATTACTTGGGGTACATAACCTGGATTCCTTTTTCCTCGTTATTATGGTTTGTTATATATTTTTACTTGTTAGAAGATGTGAGATCCTTTATTTTAAAAAACAATTCATTGCTTCGTTCGCTGTTTCTAATTACCCTTTATTATTTTTTTTTCCTCTTGAAATATGTTTCATTTTCTCAACTTCTTCCTCTAAACACTGAACTCAAATAATTTTTCAGTTAGGTTTAACAAGGAAATAAAAAATGATGCCATTCATGCTATAGTCAATGAAACACGTACACATATCAAATTCGATGGTAAGATCCTAACCTTTTATTACCGTACCTTGAACATAATTATTTGGACCACCAATCCAGTCTTCAATTTGACCAAAGCATAAATCACTATCAACTTTTTTTTCGTCGAAATAAAACATCTTTCACGGAATTCGTAAAAAGTAAAATGTATTTCTGTCCATATTTAAAAAAGAAATATTCAAAATCAAGTAAGTAAAGTACAAATAAGCATTAGAAGAGGAGTTTTATTGTTAAAGATAAATCCGTTCTATCTCGGAAAGGATCAAGAACTGGAAGCCTCCATCGAAACGATTAATAGCGGTCAGTCGTATCCTTATAGCGCTCAGGTCCAGTCCTTTACTTGCCTCTTGAGCTTGTCCGTTATGGAGCATTGGACGGTCTGGAATCGTTCCATTCCCTTTCTTTTAGAAATTAATAATTGTGAGACATCTGACAAGTTATGTTTCATTGTTGATCCAAAGAAAATCGGAACGTTATTGTACATATTCCTAAGCTTTAAAGTTATTTTTTAAATGAACTTTATAATATATATTGGCCGAAATTAAATTCTGTTTAACATGTATTAACCCTACATTATTAACATTAACATTTATTTCACCCTCAAAAAGAAGGAGCACAACTCAAATCCTTATTTTGAAAAGTTTTCATAGTTGGAGACCTATTCTTTCACCGAAAATTCTCAAATATTAGAATCAAACAATAGGCATATCACATGATTTATCTTTCTGAAATTTAACTGGAAAAAATCAATGCTGTATATATGTCGTATTTTTAATGCTAATTTGTAGTAAAACGCACTTAATGAGTAGTACTTAGTCCATTCTGGATCTGAAACATTAGTCCATAAACCATTAATTAGAAACCACCTAACGCTAGTTACGTAATATCCAAATTCGGAAGCAGGAAATAGATAACACTGCAACAAAATAAGGTAAATTTTTTATATAATTTTAGAGATTGTTTTTTATCTTATGTGGAATGCTACCATAAATAGTAAATATACATTTTCTGGACGATCTAATAGTCTATTCCAATCACAGCGAATTCTACTCAGGTTTTCAGCGAAGAGAGAAAAAACCGGCTGGCGCTACTGCATACCCTCAAGTACCGTTTGTTGGCGTCGCACCCGTTCGACTTAGCAACTTGTTGATTGTATAGATACAAGTTTTTTCTCCATTTTCAGTTATTAAATTTCCAAAATTTTATAGTGCAACTTCTGGAAGAAAGAAAGAGGAACGAGAAGTAATTTTGAATTTGAAATTGAAAATATGATTATTTATATAATTATGCTTGGGAAACTTGAAGATTACTTGAACCCTCACTAAGTAATTAAGTTATCTTGTTCCAGAAATAAATTCATAAACTTTTGAATTTAAATATTGTTAAATAAGCCTTTTTGATTGTTTTAAATAAGACAAATAAGTTTATTGTTTTTAAATTAAATTGCATTATTACTATGTATTTATATATTTGATATATATATATATATATATATATATATATATATATATATATATATATATATATATATAATATTATCATTATAATATGGATTTTTATAATGATATTAATTCTTAGCGTATCAACTTGATTTTATTTCTTAAACAAAATTGGTTCTGAAACAAATTGGTAATCATTTAAATATAAGCAACTTTAATTAAGCCTTTAATTATTATTATTAAAAGAGTCACAAATAATTTTATTACAATTTAAAGTTATTTGAATTATTATGGAAGAGATATTTTTTTTCTGTAACTTGATACTTATTTGAATATTTGTTCATAAAGGCTCTACTGGAGTTAGGTGAAGGACAGCGCTAACAATGAACCAATCAGATGCCAGTATTCTCTGTAACTTAATTATCTAGTCTAACTGCCCGGCAACAGTACCAGTCTTTTTCTAAATATTAACTTGTGCGGGACGGGACTGTTACGCTAAGTTTGTTTTAACTTTAAATATTTTAATATTGCAGTGATAATATTGTGTTTTATGCGCTATTTTTCATCAGAGTTTTATGTTTGCAATTTATATAAACTGATGAATTCAAAGAAAACGGCAGATAGAGAATGCCATAAAAAAAAAAAAAAAGAAACTGCCATCTTTTTTCTAATGTAAGTACCAATATTGACCTACTTATAAAAGCAATACTTATCGCATTTTATTAAATTCAAAAATATAAATGCTGTACCACGCCTATATTTCCATATGTATGTAATGTATATTTGTTTTATAAATTAAGATTTAGAGTGCATACAAATATCTGAAACCATAATTTCCGTTTGTACCTCTTTTTTTTTTTGTAGTAACGATCCTAATAAACAATTAGACTTAGCGGTGTTGTCAAATTTTCCAGTTTGTCACTACTTTTTATATTTAAAAAGATATTTAGTCTAAATTTACTGTCACAATTGTTGCCATAAAAAAGCAGTTTAAGGCTCAAAAACTTAAACAAACCAAAATCAGAAGTTATTTTATTAAGGGGTGGCACTTTAAATTATTCATTTCAAGAGAGTAATCCAAAATAGTACCTTTTTGAAAGTATTCAGTAATACAAAGGGAGATAATATTGGTGACAATCTTTTAAATTTAATCTTTTAAATTTAATAATATTTAATTTACAATCCTAACCCCTTGGAATAAGTAGCTTATGCTTAAAATATTCCTCTAAGGATGTTCCTAAAAATTAAACGATGTTTCGGTATTTTTTCATTTCCTTAAAATCAAAACAACTCGGTAAACGAATTTATTTTAACTCTGCGATATGCAAATTATCATATTTGATGAAATCCACCCATTAAATTATGGACTTAAATTTCACTTATGACTGGTGCTTTATTAAAGTTTATTAGAATTGTAATTTCTTATTTATTTCTATAACTGAATGCAATTATTAAAAACAAAATAATATAAACAATACATTGTTATACATTCTCAGTATTTATTGTTAAAATAAATGCTTATGTTTATGGATTTCATAATTATGATTTCATAGTCTGCTTCGTTCAATTTTTATTATTTTTTTTTTATTATTTATATTGCCAGTGTTAAGGAGCTGGTAGCACCATTTTGCTGTGATGTAGCTCTGGGAAAAATGTTCATAATCTATCCACAGTTTTGGATATAAATATGGATTTTCCGCAATATAACTTGGTGTAAAAATATGAAAGGATTTCTGTGTACAATTTTCTGATTTAATTTAATTTCTAAACTCTCTCTCTCTCTCTCTCTCTCTCTCTCTCTCTCTCTCTCTCTCAGTAGCTCAGTGGTAAGGCACTGTTACCATGCTCCCGGGTTCGAGACTGGCTGTGGCAGATAATTATTTATTCTGTCATCAGTCGTGGATCGACCCTGTCGGATCGGGAGACCCTCCTGGGGATTACCCAGTCTCTATAAAGTGGGTACCCTTAATTGGGGAAAAAACCTGGCGGTTGAGTGTGATCTTGGTCAAATAACCTCTTTGAACAACCGTTGGCTCAGAAACAGTACGGTCCTTACCAAGTACTGAACCCAAGACCTTCATTGTAGTGGTACAGGTCCCTCCCTCCCTCCCTCCCTCCCTTCAGATTCGATGATTCGATTCATAGGTTGTTCATTTTTTTAAAAATGTTTTTGATCGTCACTGCATAATGAAAACGTTTCACCCGTCATATTCGATAAAGCCAGCCTTGTATACAAAAGTTAAATGGTGAGCACTTCGGCAATAATGAATGATATTTAATAAGAGTATATAATTAATATAAATAATCAGAACAAACAATACCTTAAAACGCATCTTAGTAGATACAATTAAAGGTTTGTAGGTATATTATGGAAAATGAATTAGTATTTAATTAGTGTTTTTTCCTTGGATAATTTGTTCAGTATATTTTATCAAAATGTTTTTCTGAGATCTGCGAGGTCCAATTTAGTTTAATTTTAAAAATAATTGTTAAAAATTTCATTTGATTTACTTGGTTTTTCTTTAACTGGCCATTTCAAACAAGATATAGGGCGATTCAGGGGAGATTTCAAGAATTTCATAATCCCCCTCTCACTGATCAATATTATTGACAATCCCTCACCCTTTGACATTATCTCAGCTTGTTTCTTATAATAAATTAATATTGATATAATTATCAGGGAAATTTTTTTCTGTTTCTGAAATTCTGCTTTAAAACACTAAAAACATGAAAAAACGGTCATTTTTTTTTTAAATCTCTAAAAGTGATTGGATAGCTATACAAATGTAAATTCGATATGTGTTATCTAACACTCCATTTAACCATTTGATATTTCCGAATTCAATCAAAAATATGCTAGCTTTGAAAAACGATTCATATCAATCTTACATTCCAATTATTCGATTTCATATGAATTAATGATTCCCTAGATCTGGGATTATACTCAATTTATCGTAAGAGGCTTTTCGACCGATCATTTGCATTATAGCCATTACCAATGCCTCTGATATCATAGAACCCAGGTGATATTCGGTTTTCCTTACTTGTTCATTTGGAATTCTGCATTGATTTACTTGATTTTAACTAGATGGTTTTCAATTTATATCGTTCTTTTGTATTATTCTTAGTAACACAAATACATAAGTAAAATCTATTATCGATTTATAAATTATATATGCAGAGATTCTGTAAATATTTATACCTCGTCCTTTGTCCGTATATTAATAAAATATAGCAGTTAGTCAAGATTTTTTTATCGGTTAGAGAAGACTTCTGAATTAGTAATATTTTATGTTTTGACTTTTTACTTCTTACCTTTTGAATGATTTTTATTTGCGGATCAAATGAAACCATTTTAAAATTTGTTAGCCTTACAAATTCATTTTAATTTTTTTTTTTTTTGTCAAATTTGTTCTATTCTGATACCTACGTATGACGAAGTTTATATCAGTAAAGTTAGAAATATAGTAGTAATTTTTTTATTAAACATAATTGGCCTTTATTTTAAACTTTTTAAATGGTGCATTAATCATATTTTTGAATATTTTTAGAATTCTAATGACTAGATATTATTTTTTAAGCCTTAGTTTTACTCACGCGGTTTATTAATTTCTATAAATTTTCAACTGAAAATGTCGATTAAACACAATATTGTGTAATAAAGTATAAGATAAGAGAACGGCTCGGTTACCAAATTACAATTGAAAAGGATATAGCCAATTTATTTTCAACGTATCTTAAAAGGAAGTTGCTGTTTGAAAATAAGGAAATTAATTATTATGTCTTTTGGTATATTGTTTATCATGGAATTATACGAGAGTGTTTCTGCAATAGTTATTTTATTTCAATCTATTAATATAAAATATATAATAATTTTAACTCCGGGATAATTTATTATTATTAAGAGAAATAAAATGGAAAATATTTGTTGGTATTAAAGGAGATTTGTAAATAGCGAGAGATAAAGAGTAGAGTTGATGTGCAAGATAGAGTCAGCAAATCTGGATTTTTGCTATTATACATAATAATACATTTCTGATGACGTAGCTGAGAATCGAACTCAGGCTGCTTCTGAAGAAGCTAACACAGTGTCCTTGGCTTCCCACTATCAACAATGTAATAACAAATTTGATTTAATAACAATTCAAATGGAAATATAGTGCTTAATTTCTACAACCAGTTAACTAAATGCGCTGAAGTAGTTTCAAACTTCCTAACGAATTTATAGTCAAGTTCCCATCAAGCAATTCGTTTAGCATTATTTAATATTTAATATTTACTAATATATTCTGTTTAATATTCAATATTATTACGGTTTAATATTTAATATGACACCAAAAATAGAATGATTAATGTACAAGCCAATGCTTATACTTAACAATAATTATTATTTTACACTAATTGATTACTAATCATTCTATTTTTGGTCCTATTTATATCATTGCTACATTGCTTCTAATGATTTAATTTTCAGTTTCTTTTTTATTTTTAGTTTCTTATTTATTTTTGTTTTTGTCTTTTCAATTTATTTTATTTTTTTATTTATTTTATTTATTTATTATTTTTATATATTTATATAATATTATTTTCAAAATATTAAATTGGAAATTACCTCTAAATTCATAAAATATTACTATGTAAACAACACCAATACAAACATTAATATTCTTAGTTACGCATAATAATTTGTTGATATCAATACATCAATATACTTATTTTTATTTTATTGTTTTATTTTTTTTGTAATATCGACTATTATTATTATTATTATATTCTTATAAATATGTAATCTTAATTGTATTATTAAAAATATTTTATATTATCTAAACTTAGTTATGTATTTTTTTTACACGGTTTTATTAGCTTATTGATCTACTCGTAATCTAAAAAAATGTTTTTTTGTATTTTATGAAATTTTGATTATATTAGTTCCAATTATTTTGATTATATTAGTTTTACGATTAATAGAAATAAAAAGAGAATATTAACAGAATAATAATAAGAGAATACTAATAATAATAATAATAATAATAGAATAATAATAATAAGAGAATACTATGCGCTTCGCATCTTTAACCTTTCTCCTCCTCCCTCGTTTAGGAGATACCTAAAGACTCACAAACATTCATCTATGGAATTTATTTATTTTATAATCTGTTTTTTTCTGAATGTTTTTATTTGATTATTGAAAGCTTTCAAATCAAAGCTTTAACTTTCCATAAACACTAATAAATTAATAATCAGTCAGCGTTTCGCCAATTCAGGACAGAAAAATATAAGATCACATAAATGCAGATGAGAGACTGCACCTCTCACGTCAGCAGCTGAAAGAGTTTAACCAAATTGCGATAGCATGTTAGGGATATTGAAAAAATAAGATATATCAATATATCGATATATATTTTTGCTCGATGTATCGTAATATCGATATTAAAATTTTAGTGTAGAAAACAGATATTTTTTCAGTTTGACAAACAAATAACCATAAAAACTTATGATGTTTATATTTATTGATTCAAGTGCAATTATATATAAGTACATTATATTATATCCGATGACATCTTGATAAATTGTTTTTTTTTTAAATGTTGAAACAGGCCCAGCTTGTGCTAAAATGCCTATTGGTCCAAAAGCACCTATTGGTATAAAAGTTGTTTTATACTGTACAAGAACATTTACTGACCTAACAATAGGATAAAATAAAAACGAAAACAGAAAACAATCAAACGAAAAACCCTGTGAAGCAGCACACACATTCCAGAGAAGAGCTAAATTGAATTTATTCTCCCCTTTATGTTGTACATAAATTTCGTGGTGGTGCGTGGTAGAGTGCAATGTTTCTCGACTGGCAGCAATTCTACCGCCCTGAAAGAGGTTCTTTATTTCAATGTCATCTAGTACACTAGTAGATGTAACGTAATTTATTAACATATAATTGTTAGTTATTATGACATTTACTATATGTGTTTCATATTTGCTATATTTGACGATCGGTAATACATTAAATAGGCTCCTAATAAGTGAATCGTGAGCTATGCGACGGTATTTAATTCCAATATGTCTACATCAGTGGAAAATCTGTAAACATTATAATTTTAGAGAAAAAACTTTTTTAAACCTCCTTTTTTAATAATTAGTTTTCTATTGAAATCTTATTATTTATGACAAAAACAAAATTAATTTAAGAATCCTTTGTTTTATTTTGCAATAGGATTCCTCTACAGAGTTTTTAAATTGTAGATTATCATAATTTGAATAACAAACACTTGCCTACGTCTAATCTCATAATCGGTGTGAAATTTCATTTAAAAAAAAATGATAATCTTCTTATCAATTGATAAGCGGGTGACCATGCAATGATAAGATATTCAAGTAGGAACCTGAATTCGCGGGTCAAAACATGATAATCGATATTGTTTTATCATTGAAAAAGCTTACCTTTTGCTTTATCATTTAAAAAAAAAAATCTTATTTATTGATGGCACTCTACAAGCACAGACTTTAGTTAGCATTTTCTGTTTTTCGCTTTCGTGCAATATTGGATACCTAGGAGACTGGTCGCATGTTTGTGCATGAGCATACAATCTTGGAATCAAAATCCTGATCGACGGTTTTCGAACCTGCATTTATCCCCATCCTCCAAGTTTGATGATCTTGAATTTCACCAAATATTTGCCCGCAGGAACTTCCTTCCAAATATTAGCGAGACGTGCTCGTTCGCTTCGTCAATGTTGGACACTCTGATCCACAAGTTTTATCAACTTGATGTGTGAAATTCTGTTTATGCTTTACTTTATCTTCTATGGTACACACAGTTGTACATACTTCATCACCTATGATAAGTTTCAAGTTAAAAAAGCGAGATAAAACAGTGTTGCAGCGTCAAATAAGGCGCCGTTTATTCAACTTCAACGTAAGGTCGTGATTTGGCTCTTTCTCCTATCTTTATTGAATTAACAAGTAAACAAATAGGAAGGTTCATTTTATAATTAGATGACTCGAAAGGTAAAGTTAGGATGAATGAAATATAAATTTTAGGCCATTTGAGTTTTGTAATTTCTTACGAAATTACATTTATTGGTTTAAGCAACTCGTATTTGATCGTGGGTTGATTTTTATATTTAAAAAAATGGCTGACGGGAATAAATATTATTACTAATGTTTAAATCGAATCATCTGAACTTAGGCAAAAAATATTCAGTACTTTCAATTGGTCTAATTTCGTGGCTTATTCTAGATTGTTTTCTATAAACCTTGCATTAGCTGCAACTAACTGCAACACTAATTTTTCTTTTCTGAGAACTATGCGTGAAGAATTGAGATTTGTTGGAAACTGGGATTGCCAACGACAATGATTATAATATTTATTGTATTTTATAATTATCGTATTGTATAATAAGACTAATTATACTGTTACTTAATGTTTACATTGATTTTATTTTAGGAATTAATGCCTGGTAAAATTTGACCATTGTTTATATAATAAACGTCTAAAAAAAAAAGAAATGGTTGTATATGTATAATATTGATTTTTATTTTTTATTTTACTTTAAGGAAGTGTACAGTATGTAATAAAATCAGCTAAAAATTAAAAATATACTATGATAATATAATAATACGGTTACATGACCGAAAATTTGATGCACTATTTATTGCGTTGGTTTAGTTTAGACCTTGATTTGAATTTTCTCACGAATAGTTTCAATGCATCCCAAAAGAATTTTCTATCGTCTCAGATAATCAATGAGATAATCTATGGTATCCTTTGGTGTAACAGGTTGGTATTCTGGTTGATGAATGTGGATTTCACTACAAACTCATTATTTTTCTAAGGAAACAGATCGGAATTGATGAGTAGCATTCCGAAACTATTCTATACATATACTATATACATATACTAGTACATATGTGTATATATATATATATATATATATATATATATATATATATATATATATATATATGTATTTGGTGTACCGGTCAGATATTAGTATACTTTATCTGACCGGTACACCAACCCATCAATTCAACGAAACTAAAAAAAAAAATAATAAAATTTAGTCGATTGGTTATTAAAGAAGCCTGTCACGAATATTTTTATTTCGTTGAAAATTACTTTTAATTCTGATAAATATTCAACTTTAAAAGAGAGCGGTGTTCTGTGAATATTAAAATTTATTGAAGTGTAGGCTGAAGCCTTCAGCGGTTAGGGAAGGAAGACGCGCGCACCGCCAGCCAATCAGATGAGGGTATTCTCTACAACTTAATTATCTCAATTAAGCTCACTGTCCAGAAACAACTCAGTCTCCTATAAATATCAATCCTATTAATTTCAGAACATATTTTACATTCTACACATTTTATTTAACCTTCCCGAGGTTCTTACCAAGGTTTATGGAAATAAAATTTTATTTTGTTTTGAAACAACAATGTGGATAGTGAACGTGAAGAAACCGACATCCCAGCGATGTCATTATAAATATAAGAAACTTCCTATTTATACTTTCTCCTTATATTTATACTTACTTATGCCTAATTATTTAAATATGTTCCATGTTAATTATTATGTTTACATCTATTATAATTAGTTTAAATATACAGTATTTATTATATGTTCTTATTATTTAATTTAATTTAATTAAATTAAATAATGTTAAAAATAATTAAATAAAAATAAAAATGTTAAATTAAAAATAATGTTCTTATTATTTAAATTTAATTATATGTTCTTATTAATTACTGAATATATTTGGGATATTACACAGTAAATTTTTTGAGAATATTTTTTTTTCAAACTAATTATACAATAAAAAAATCTTAGGTGCGTCCGACCGTGTCCGTTTTTATATATCCACTAAACTCTCACAATCGATCAGTATTGGGAGTACCGTATAGCCGTGTCTATTTCTGTCATTTTATTAGAAAATTTATGAAAATCTGATAGTAAAATATATGGAGAATTCTGGTAGATAACTTTATTGTAGGGTCCATAAAAAAAAAAACTAAATAAATAATAAATAAGTTAATTAATAAATAAATATTCTGTTTTGTATTTTTTCCTTGTGATTAAAATCGTCTATGGGACGGGATCCCTCCCTCCTCTCCCTAGATTTTTTGTGTAATTTTATTCAATTTTTTCTGTATCCCCCCTACATGATCTGCATTTTTTTCTTTCAAAAAAACAGTTTATGTAGATTGAGAAATGTTAACAAAAGATAAATTAGTTAAAATATAAATTATGACACCATATGTTTTTTAGTTATAATTCCAATTAATTAAGCAGAGATAAATTAAAATTGCTTTGGAGTCATTGTTATTATACATAATAAAAATGTATTTCCTCTTCCGTTGCTCTTTATTTCCTGAGCTGAAAATTTTTTAATTTACACACGTAGCAACAATGAATTTCATATTACTAAAACCTTAACGCTATTATATTGTGTTTGTGTGTGTGTGTGTGTGTGTATGTGTGTGTATAATATAAACTTAATATAAATAATAGTATAATATGATAAATATATTATATGGTATATAAATATGTTATATAAGTATTTAATAAATATACTACATATACAAATATATAAAAGAAAAAAATTTACAGTTATAGTTGTTCAAAATAATAAGCTTTTCTTAATTTTAGTTTTACAACTCTTTTCAACATTTTACTTCTGACTTCTTTCTTGACTCTTTACTATTTGGGCCCCATCTTGCTTCCCCTCTTTTAACTGCACTCCATGACCTTACTTCATTTTTACTTTTATATGATTACCTGAGCTATATATGAAATGTATAGTAAGGGGAAGAATAGCGATCGAGAAAATTTTCGAATTCGAGTTTTCAACGGAAATACACGCTTTAAGGTCCCTGAGTTCAAATAACCAAGTCTCCCAAACCAGGTATGTGTATATGTGAACAGCCTAGCTTAAAAACGAAAAGTCGTAAGAAACTGAAACTACGTGTTTAAGGTACGTTCACGGAATGTTACAGCAACTTTTTCGTCAAAATCGACTGGCCGGAAGTGCCACTTTATATAATCAATTTTACACTTTTTTACAATTTCCTCGAGAATATCTCAAACGATTTTGTTAAAACTCGCTGAAAGTCTCCTCCTTAAAGCTCTTTAACTTTTCATGTATGCAGTAAATCAACGAGAAAATACAGGGGAAAAAGTTTACCGAAAAGAAAATTGTATTCTTTGTTATATCACTGAAGATAGGACGATAGTTTTGGAGGTGGATTATTGTGTTATTTCTCGTTTTTCACAGTGGACAGCTTGAAGAATATTGAAGATTATTACATTTTTATCATAATTAGTTCTTGAGTTTTAGCAATACGCGTTTTTATGTTTTATGAGGACAAAGAGAGCTGAATGAGTTATTGAGGACACAGTATATACCTTTGCTCAGCCAATAGTTCTGAGCTTTCTCGATAATCCCATTCAAATGCTCTTTTGATAGGATGGGCTGATCGCCCATAAACTTTACACACCCCAATGTCTCTAGAATATTTTGTAATTCGGTTACCCAATTGAAGGGGAGTCTATAGAATTTTGTATGCTCAATGAGGACAAGATAACTCATTTTGCATAAGTCATCATCTGGCATCCCTAGGATTCGTTGCCACCAACGGAGCATCCTCTTCAGAACTTGGGTGTGAGGCCGTCCAGTTTCTAGTCGCACAAAGCTATTAGTTGTGTTGAGTGGAAGGGGAAGGAGGCTTTTAAGGTATTATAGGTGAGACCCCTCAATTGGTTCTATGCATTCAGCATCCCAAATTTCATACAAATATAGCAGTGTGCATTCCGAGTGCATTCATATAATTTTATTTTTGTTTTCCATGATTCTGATTTACAATTAGCTATGTTGGATTTTGAGCTAAAATAAGAGCCTGCCGGTGAAAATCTTGCTGATGAATAAAAAGGAATTCCCAAATAAATGAATTCATTAATTACAGTGATAGTGTTTTTTTATGTAAGTTAAGTCTTTAAGTTTGGCTTTACGTTATATTTAAGATCTTTAGATGCAGTTTGGGAAGAATTCCGGATGACTACCACACAACTACAGGTTGTTCTCGTCCGCACTGTTTTTTGTTTATCAGACCCCTAGACAGTTAGGGATGATACGACCCTTTTAATGATAATGGATACTTCTCGACTGTTAGGAATACACTAAAGGGTTGTAAATTTTAATGTTGTTATAAAGGGCGGACAGGATCCCATAAAAGGTAAAGGTTAGGAGGGCGTACAAAGTTGAAGACAGCGACTATTCGAACTTACATTCTTGTAATGTTATAATACAACTTCTAACTTATAATGTTCGAATTAACCGTTGCTGGTGTAAAGGTGATTCAGAAGTCTTCTCACAAGTGTCTTTAAGGGCCAATTTAAAAAGAATGTGGAGTAATTGAAAACAATTATTTGAATATTTGAATTATGTATGATGATGAAGCTTGGCATAATTTTGAATTATCTTTTGCTATGGAGAGTCCACCAGTCAATTTGAGATATCAATGATGGATGAATCAATTTACCATTTCTTAACTAGTTTATTTAATTCATTTGTTATGATTTGCTCCTCAATAGTGTGTGGAATTAAGAATAGATTTCCGGCCCAATAACTCATGTCATGTCATGCATGCCATTTTTTAAAAATAACTAAATAGCATATCATTCCAAACTTGAAGTTTTATCAGAAAATTCGTCCAACATTTTTCATTTTCTGTTTTTAATCATAATTCTTATCCAAAAAATAAATCTAACAAATGATGGCATGAAACTTTCATGGCTAGACAAATAATTTTAATTTGAAGGAGAAGCTTGATTGGTGGTGCGGTCAGTGAAGAAACACACAAACAGTGCCATCGTTTTGGCTTGTTTTAGACCATCATCAGCGCAGAGAGGCGTGAGTCAAGCGCCGACAGCCGACCACAAGGTTCTTCCTAAGTTGTTGGTCTATACCTCGTCAGGTCTGTAATATAAGGCTTTGTGCGACAATGATCTAACTAAAAACATCTTAATTAAAAACATTGAGATATTTTTTCTGATTTGAATTTAGTAATTTTGAGTTGGTGGTTAAGGCCATTATTATTTTTAATAAATTCAAATTTCATTTGTAAGTTCCTTTGAATTTTTTATTTATTTAATAATTATTTTAAAAAAGTTAATTAACTGGATCTTTTTGAGCAGTTATGAGGACAATAATGACCAACAGCAGTTTTTTCATTATCGGAAAGAAGGAAAAAAAGTAACATCTCAGAGAAAAAATAAAATAAAAATTGAAGAATATCTGGAGTTTTTTGTTTCGATTACTGCACGTTTATGGTTAAAGAACATTAACCATCAACAACTATAATAAAAGCTTTAACTGTTTCAGGACTGATAAAAGTAAATATATATTATCAATATGTAATGTATTATTATCAGATGGAAGCCAAGATGCAAATATTTCGTAAATGAGTTCACAATCGGCTCATAACAGAGAAAGAGTACCGTGGAAAAGTAAATAGGTTAAAAAAAGTCTGTCATTCTGAAACAGAAAATAAATTGCAATGCTTCTGTGGTGTGTCTACTAAATACTGAGATAAAGTTTTCTGAAACGTAGGATCTTCACAAGCTATGCAGGAGTACGTAAAAATTTCTTCTGGAAAACATATTGACGGGGAGATGTTTCATATTTTTGCTAATTAGTGGTAGAAAACTATTAACTTGTTGAGTACAACAATCTGCCTAAAATTATACTCCAAGCAGTGTTAAAGTCCAGGAAAACGGTAAACCAAAGACTAAAAAATGCAACCATCACAGGCTTGTTCCGGCACGAACAGTGAGTTTCAATGTCTATGCTTGTGCCCACTCGTAATGATGGGGGTAGCGAAACTATTTTACTAGGGAGTTTTACTATTTCTTATTCCCAAGTGTCTACCAATTGATGAGTTGAAAAATTTAAAACTCGAAAAACTTGTCTTTTTCGTTCATGTCCAGAGAATCAGGCCATTAATCGTAAAAATTGTCTAATGACTGGGGCAAGTGATTTATCACTAGCCTATTCTTACTGGGCTCGGTATCCCGAAACTCTCCATGTTTCACCTTCATATTGATAAATCAATTTTTTTTTTAACACTGGCTTCTGTACTATACAGTCTCAAATATCTTTATTTAAAAATAAATGAAGTTTGGTTCATTTCAAAATGAACGGGACGAGTGATACTACTGGACTGGGAAATACAGGACGAGAGAGATGAGCTTTGGAGACTGATTAAGAAATAAAGAGAAGACAGCGGGAGAGAGAGGAGGGATAGAGGGAGGAGAGATGGATTGAGCTGGGAGGGGAGGGAACAGTGCCGCTTCCTAGCGGGCTCCACTTCAGTATCGTTCAGGCTCCGGAGCCAGTCTGTTCATCTCGTGTCTTGTATCACACTCTCTCGTATTCTAGCTACGCTCCTCTCGCTCTCCGAGGCATGCTAGCTGTCTTTAGGCAATTCCTCTGTAAGCAAGATACCGCTTCGGTGAGTAAAGCTCCAAAGTGTACGTGTTGTCTGTAGTTTTGAGTGCTTTATCCTACTATAGTCTCTCCCTGAGGGTGGTATTCCAGTGTTCCAGGTCTATCTTACAGGTGAAAATTATTCTAAGTACTATTTTACCATATCAATATAACCGTAAGGATTTTCTCTGGGTATTTGTTATCTTAACCAACTCCAAAAAGGTTTTTAATTTTTAATTATTACTTTTCACCTTAAACAATAAAATATATGCCTACACCCCTTTAACGAAAAGCATGCATGCGTATTAGAAGATAAATACCATAATATCATTCATTCATATATATTTTTATATTGAACTTAATACTCCCGCCTTAAAAAACAACAGAGAAAAACAATGCTCATATAATTTTGATTTCGCATTATTCATTAATTGTAATCAGGTCCACTAAGCATTTAACACTTAACACGCTTTACACGACTTCTGTTATTACTTATTACTCTAAAGGGCATAGTTTTTATCTTTGTGTACTTATAAAGAGAACGGTGTACGACATTCTCTCCGCCTCCATAAACATTCAGTTTTAATATTGTTAATTTCATAAGAAAACCTACCCAAAAACTAGATACATAGTATTGAAACCTTGTCTCAGTAGACAAAGCTGAAACATTAAGTATTTATATTTAATTTTATGTATTGGTTTTTTTATTTACATGATTTAAACACATTTTTATATATTTTATTTTTATAATTTATTTCTCACAATCAAAACCGCTTGGTATTAGACTGAATCATTCAACATTCTTCAGTTCATTGTTTCGAATACTATTTTAAATATTATTAATACTAATATTTAAATTTTATCTCAGCTTGAAATTAAGGAAATCGAATACTTTTATTGAAGACAGACGTAATGAAACAAATAATCTGCCGGTATATACAAACATGACTTCTTCAAAATAGTGGCATTATAATTCCTAATTTGAAAAATTCTATTCAAGTTTTAAAATTTGTCGAGAACTTTAATTTTCCATCCCTTCCCCCTCCCTCCCAAGAAATGAAATTAGGCCAATGCATTCAAACCTCGCAGTTACAACTCCATTCAAATCCTAGATGTATCGCCGCTCTATCACGGCTTCTCCATTCCACCTTGTTGAACGAAATTAAAAATAAAATTAATACATACAAGATCATTCTCACTTTTAGTTTAAAGTTTATTTTATATAATCATTGGAATGTATATATATGATCGATTAATGGTACTTTATTTAATTATAATTATGCTTTTATTTTGTATTGAATAATGTTCTACATTGCGTATTTTTGTGGCATTAGAACATGGTTAAAAAAAATATATATATACAATAATATTTCGCCTGGATTTCCTGAATTGTTTTGATGGGATAATGCTAAATAATTATAAACGCGAAACCATGAAGTGTAACATCAGATTATGACTAATTGTTTTTGAAAAAAAGTTAATTGAAGATTCAGAATTCTATATTGAATAATTTATAAGAAATTACGAAATAGTTATAGTAAAAAATGTAATGTATAGTTATATCGTTATATATATTTTACATTAAGGTTGAAAACTACATTTTTCTATTAAATTATGAATTTTAATAATTTTTTAGGAAATTAAGAAACACCGGTTTGCAAATAAAGATTATTCCCATTGTGAGTCAGAGAGAAAGGGAAGTCCGTAATATCTAACGGTTTGCCTGCAGCATCTCAATGGTACTGATCTGCCCTTTTGGAAGCGCTGAAATTTTGTTGGAATTGGATGTTTGTTGATAAATATTAATTATTGTTATGTGATGCTCGTTTGTTCAAATGCATTTTGTGATGCTCTGTTCGTCTCTCTTTGATCAAGGTTGGCTAAAGCAAGCAGATGCATCATCCGGCCTGATTGAAATTTAATTGAATTGTTAATTTTTATTAAACCGCTATTGGTTCAAATTTTACTAGTGTGTGTTTAAAAGAAAATATACAATGGAGGGCTTGAGTGAACCCGATTCAACTCATGCCTTGTTGCTCTTCAAGTTTTGTGTGAACAGAAAAAATGGGATTGTCAGAGTAGGATCCGTGGTTTGGCAGACGATTCCTATTTTCAAAAGATTCTGTAATTAGTCAGAGGTGAAGCATAGAATTCTTGAAGCTGTTGAAGCACTGAACAGACCACACGGTTTCCTGAAAATACCGTTAGGTCAAAAATGAGGCACTATTACTATTGCCTGGCTCAGTTGGACAGATTTTTAAATATTCTGTCTTATTAAATATAAGTTGTTTTTTTATTCAGATATCTTTTCTCATACCGATAGGGCCAATTTTAAATATTGATATATTTTTTTTAATAAGTTAGATGTATAGCTGTTCTAAGGCAGTATCATCTTTTGTATTTATTTGAAAAAGAAATTTCTGAATAATTCGTAAAATTACTTATTGTTGATTGAGAATGAGTATTAATATAGGTTTTAAAAAATATTTGTAATGCACACATTGCATACAAAAAAATGTTAAAAATTTGTATTTTAATAATAAGTAAATATTTAAGAAATTACTTTAAACATTTTATGTGATGTTTTTATTTTGCTTACAATCTCGATTTCAATTTTTTTGTTTTTTATTGAAAAATAATACAAGCTGCCACCTTCTAGGGCAATAGGTATTAGTGGTGTATCCATCCGTACCACATATACAGACTAAAGAAAAATAATGATAAAAATAAGTAAAATAATATATGCCCATTATCAATAAAAATGAATAGCTAGATAAATTGAAAAATAAAAAAAAATTAAAATTAAAATAAAATAAAAATAAAAGAATTAAGAATGAGAACGTAATTGTAATTCTTTATCTAAAGTAACAAAACAAAAAAAAAATGAAGTGCTTGAATGTAAAAAGATTTACGTTATATAGGCATATTACTCTACATGAGTTTGTGAAGATCATCTTTCATTACATTAATTGATCTGTTGGATATTTTTCTGTCTCGAAGAAATGAACTGTTAATTACACCAAATATTAATTACAATTAATTACTTATTATAAACCCACCCTAATATCACAGTAAAATAATTTCCTATAATAATTATAATCTTACAATCTTACTTGGCACTTTATCCTACTATAAAACTGTTATATAATATAAAATGTTAATTATAAATTGAATTATTCATTCATCTCTGCCACAGATAATCTCTTCCATAGATTTATGATATTCATTTAAAATAAGTATGATTAAAAAAATTTGATTTGCATTACGGAACAACTGTATTTAATTTTAAAAGTATTTATTAAACATTACGGAAGCTGTGTGGCTCCGCTGGTGTGGTTTGACTGACAGACGCTTTCTGGGTCCACCCAACCCGAAAATATTATTAGGCATTTGACGTTAGTCAGTGGATAAATCTGGCAGTTGGTGAAGAGTGCTAATCATACTTTCTCCGCTCTTCTACCTTCTACCTTATACCTTCCATGCCTCCCCCCTCATAAGATTTATTCAGTGACGCACACAGGAGGAATCAGGGGGACACATATCTTATCCACCAACATAAGATTTGTATTTTGAGTAATATTTTTGACAATCTAACAATAGTTTTTGATTAAATTTTCATGCTTATCGTTAAAACTTAAGCCAAATTTGGCGATTATAGATATAGTAGTGATTATTTGCCTTTTTATTTTTTATTAAATTCTTCCTCCCCCAAAATAAATTTAAATCTTCCGACGAAAAAAAATCGGCGTATACCCAGGGCTTTATTAATCGAAATAGTAATTTACTGATTCTTATTAACCTTAGCAACAATTAATGCTTCGAAATCCGTTTATTACATAATTATACTTAGGTTGCAAATAATTTATAAAATCCATTTTCTATATAATTGAATTACTTTAACTTTTCCCAGAGTATTAATTATTTTAGATAATACATAAATTCATGCTAACATATTCAACAGTTGTTGCGAAGAAGTTGATTCTTATTATTTCTTCATCACTTCTTGACTTTAAGAATATACATGACAAACATTAACAACATGTTTATTAGAAACATTAAATCAAGAGGAAAACTCTTGCCTAAATCGGACAAAATGAACATAGGCCAAGTTTAATAATGAAGGAGGTATGGCTGCATTCTTATGTTTAATCAGAACTGTAAGAATTTGTTTAAACTTTTAGTTAACCAGTTAGGAAGAATTAGTATGGTTGTTGGCCAAAAAAACAAGTGTTACAAATCTCTCTTGAATCATACGTTTTAGGATCTCCTGAACCCCCAAAGTTTTTTTATTTTTTTTAAAAATATTCTGGCCTCTTCTGAATTGTTTTAAATTGAATTTTATCAATATTGTTTTAAATTTTGTTATAAAGAGAATTTCAGAGGTCTATGCATATACGCTCATAAAACATATTTTGAATTTTCTCTTCAGTTCTAAAATTCAAACTGTTTCAAAATTAAATTCAATTAAAGCAGGAGGATTTTATTTATTTGACTATGCAAAATAAAATAAATGTTGTGGTGAACCTAGAAATGGAATGGTATAGATCTGAAAAGATTTAAAAAAGAATGTTGAGTTTCCTTTTTTTTCCCCCAGATAGAAATTCCAAATATATTGGGTACGTGACACATCGTACTTATCAACCTATAATTAGACATAAGATATATAAATACATTTTTTATTTGATTTCCGTTTTAACTTTTTATCTTAACTGTAATATATTATATCTGTTCTTATTATTTCTTTTGTTTTTTTTAATTTTTCTGCTCTTCTCTCGTTGCTCTCATACTTTTCTTTTCCAGTATTTTCCATTTATTAATTAATATAATACCTTTCTACAATTTGATAATGATAATGTTGAACCCCTAGGTGATTGTTTCGAACTAGTGGGTTTGTTTGGGTATGAAGTTTATCATTAAAGGAATTATTTCTATGTCGGGAACAATCGGAAACAAATTGCATATTGATGCATTTATGGATATTTTTTCTTGTGACATAATAGGATTAGGATTATTCGGTGGATTGAGGATTGGATTCGGGTGGAATTCGATGGCTTAGTGGAACACATCAGCTCAACGTCGAATGTACAAATAAGCTTGATAATGGTAATGTATATGAGTTTTTTGTAATAAATTGGGGTAGTTAATAAGTTTGGTGCGTTTATCAAGGAAACGTTAAGTGATCGGAATCTATGAGCATTTTCTTGTAATTTCTAGAAATCAAAATCTCTTTTCGATTTTCAATTTTGGAAGAATTCTGAATCATCTTATAAAAGTTATTATAAACTGAAGAAAATAATTTATTCATTTCCTAAAATATGGTATGTATACTTCCACCTGCGTTATCAAAGGATTTACACATGGTTAAAAAAAGAAGAAAAAAAAAAGGTTATCTGGCATAGACGAGCCATTTATTTTTATAATTATTTTAATTTATTTTATATAATTTCAATTGACAGAGAGGCAAAATAGTTATTTTATTTTTATTTTATTATTTGACATATTTTTCCAACCTGCTTTTAGGTAATATTTGACAAAAAAACTAGTTCTGGCACTTTATAAATGAAATTTTTGAAACTAAAATGTAATTACTAATCTCACACGAGCTCTCTGAATTCAAACCGTTAACTAAGAAGCCTGACATTGTGATGAAGACATTTCGGTTAAATGAGTGATGTATTGAACTGCAATGAGAAGGACTTGAGAGGTTGGAAGGGCAAACGAAATTAAGTACGCACTTAATGACGTCTTGCTCTTGCCTTTGTTAGGCTATAGTGGCATGGCAAACTTTCTTCCTCCGCTGATTGTCAGCAACTTTCAAGAAGAAAGGTTACTGATTGAAGAACTCTGAGCAAGATTGAGAAACCCTTTATATATTTAAACCTCGCTGACAAAACCTCAGAGTTAACTATGATTACAGCCGGTAAGTAGAAGAAGGAATCTGTTATGTTTACTTTAAAGTAGAAATATTGAAAAAAATGTACAAATGGTTGCTGAGACATTCCCTGCAATTTTATTGATGATTTTGCTTTTTATTCTTTATTACCATTCTGAAAATCCTATTATTCATTCCATTTGCATTTAATTTAAGATTATCCACTCACCCGTTTTAAATTCAGTGTGGTAATATTCGTTCCGTGGATCAGCCACGAAATAAGTTTTAATCCTTCTTGGCGAAAATTGAACCCGCTGACAAACGCTGAATCAACACTAAGGTATATCTATTCCTCAATCGTTTATAATAATCAATTTTAAATTAAAACTAACAATTTTACTATATTTGGCATAGTGAATTATAATTATGAAGTTGTTCCATCATTTAAAATGCCTCTCTGTTTTCCTGTTTGTTTTTTTTTTTCCAAAGAAATTTAAAAGCTTTTAAGTTGCTAGTTATATGCAATATATTCCTATTTTCGTTTGTTTCTGGGATTTTTTCATTGGACTAGCTGACTTAAACACATCTGCATATATACATGAAATTATAATAATGGTTTTCCTGTAAGACGGTTTATAAATTAATCTATTTTAGTTTATTAAAAATTGAAGAAATAAAAGAAAATTGTAGTGGCCTTTTTAAGATTTTTAAGGTTGTTATATTTTCTAAGTTAATTACCAAACTTTAATAAATTTAGAATTTCAATGGATATTACTAATATTAATACGTACATTATATGTATGAATATATTTTTTTGTTTTTTTTCGAAATATATTGATCAGATTTTTCAAAAAAAATTTAAAAATTTTCAGGTTTTTTTTTTAATGTAATATTTACCAATTTTCGTTTGTGTATAAGGTTTTTTTTGTTTCTTTTTTAAATTCACACCTGTCGATGAAACAACCACTAAATGTGCTGGCAAAGAACATGTTATCGTGGCATGAAAGCCATGATAAAGAGTTGTATCCAGTGGCTCCTCATCCTATCGTGATGATCGGATATAGTTAGGCTAAGAGATCTCTCCTCCAGCTCCTCTTCAGCCTTCTGCGTGTGTTTTTTTTTTTTTTGGTTGTCCCGGATATCTGTGAAGCGTGGGTCCATATGGGCTTGAGTAAATAAGTGCAAGTGTTCAATATATGTCTTAAGTTTCAATTTTTATCGTCTTGAAAGAAGTGACTATAATAGTTTTAGTCATTGGTTTAGGGTTTTTTGTTTGTTCTTGATATGTGGGCTCCATGTCATTCTTCTGTCAAAATGTCAGACCAAGATATCGAATTTTGACTGTCTGCGGAATTACTACATTGTCGAGGTATATTGGAGGGCAGGTTTCTTGTCGTAGAGTAAAAGTGATATGTTGTGATTTGTCTGGATTAAGTCGAATTTTCCAAAGTTTGTACCAATCATGAAGTTTTGTTAGATGATATTGTGAAGTCTGTGAGGCTTATTATGATGGGATTGAGAGCTTTGAGTTTTAAGCATTTGCTATAACTATCCCAATCAATAAACTCTTCTGAGAAAGATTTTTTTTTTTTTATTGCAGTACAAGGCTTATCCAATAATAAGGTTTCTGTTTTATTTATTTAACATTTTATTTAATTTTTAGAAACGTTATTTTGAGATGAATAGTGACTACATTTTTAATATTTTGGTTTATTATTTTTAATAATGAATCTTTGTAATCGACTAAAAAAAAAAAAATACATTGCCGTGCTGAATCGAAAGCTGAAGTCCGTTTGGTGGTAGAATTAACCGCGAAATAATCCTAATTTAACCTTATTTTAATTCTAAACAACTAGCCTCATTGTAAAAATAAAAATCCAATAATAAACTAAAAACGAAAATCCCCTTAATCTTTTTTGTCTTTTAGTATTTCAAAACACCAAAGGCTCCCAGTATACAATATGAATCTCGTAAAAGCACATTAAAATCCCAATTTATTTTCAAATTATCCATTTCAAAAGTCCTTAATATTTGAAGAATTTTTAAATTCTTAGAAACGCACTGTCACACGTTACCCGTAAAAGACAAAATTAAAAAACGAGTAACAGAAATAAACGTAAGTATATAAACAAAACAATTACAAATAGGATTAAAAGAGTCTAGACTCTATTTTATTAATGATTTTATGATAAATCTTTCATTTTATGACGGTTTTTATTTTTTCCCATGGTCTACAGTACTAAACGGATTTTCGCGAAACTTTACTGGTTGTTTAAAACTTTACTACCACCTAGAAACAGATAGCCTTAACATTAATTTTTGGTAGGCAATCGCGATCTTACGAGAACTTTTACGAAAATTATTGAAATATTTCAAAAACTATTATCTCATAAAACTTCTCAACTGACCTATGAATTTTGAATTTTATATATCAGTATTCTAAGCTTAAAAATAATCATTTTATTTTGAAAAATTCAGAACTTAAATATTACATATTAAAGTGTTACGAATTTTACAATATTTTGTAGCGAAAAGCACCATTATTTTGTTGATATCACAGCCACAGATAGAATGTCGAGTGCGTCAATGGAAAATCTCGATAGAGGATGCTCAAGTGCAGGGAAAAAGATGGTTTAAATATGAGTTTTTATTTTTTGAATAATGTCAAAAACAATACGCTGGCTCCAAAGTCACAAGTCTCTCTAACATGCTCCTCGGAACTTGACATTACCATCAGCCGTTTCTTCCAAAGTGGTGGCCAATTAGAGGTTTTATACGTCCATATCTCAGCCACTTTTGATGAAGATAGAGAAAAAATATAAAGTGCTTTGGAATAATCATCCCAAAGCCTAAAAATAAAAAAATAAAAAATAAATAAAAAGGAATTAAATTTATATATGTAATATATAAACCATAATGTAATAATTTGGAGCGGGTTTTTCATTGGACTAACTGCCTTGATGCATCTTCACTTTCACTTGGGAATATTATAATGGTTGGGTTTTTAAATTAATTTATTTAGAATTGAGTAAATAAAGGAAATATTTTGTAGTTTTTTATTCAATAACTGAATAATTACAAATTTATATTTTCAATCTATATTATTTAGTATGGTCACATACATTATATATATATATATATATATATATATTTTTTTTTTTTTTTTGGTTTATTTGAAATTATTCTTTCCTAATAGTATCCCACAAGTTGTAGCTCATATCTTTTCGGTATGTCCATTTAAGTCAATGATCGGTATAACCCCAAGACATAGGTTTGAAACGGACTCTACACAGTTTCTTGAGTATAACCTGGAGCACCTGCAGAAGGATATTGCAGTCCGCAGTAGAAATTAATATCCAAGGTTATGAGGATTTACGTTTGGCTGACCACACATCAAGTTACGCCACTTAGCAGCAACCGATCCAGTAGGTTATCATTGTAAAAATGATTTCAAGCAACTAAAGAATATTTTTCAACTTTAGTTCTAAGTATTTTTAATTTAAAGACAACTTCACATACTTAAAGAAAATAAATCTTATGCAGATTTCGGTTATGTCACGTGTGGAGTATTCTACCAAAAATTTGGGTCAGATGTTAGAAACGATGTTAAATCCGGTTTTGTATGTATTATAAATATAAATGAATGACCAATAAATTTTAATTTAAAATTTTCTTTCTTTAATTTTTTGTCAAAAACTTTTAAAAGTTGGGTAAGTTTATTTTATTTATTAAAGTATTTTTACTCCATAGGTGTTTTTAAACATTAACAATTAATAGTCACATTTAGACCTTCAAATACCTATATATAAAATTTTGTAGGTTGGTCCTCGGTACTTAATAAGTAATATCCCCTCTATTGAAACGTACTTCACCACGTCACCCATATCTAGGTGACGGGAGCCCTACAGAAGCATAAAGTTGCCAAGTTATGGGTGACATAAAAAGAAATAATATGATTATCGATAATTCTGAAGTTTTTAGAAAATCGACCAATTATTACTGGGTGACAAACCTGTTAAGGGAGGTTATAAGTGAAAACTTGTAAATATTCTACTAAAAAAAAAAATAAACAAATTAAAAAATATATATATGTGCTTGGTAGAAATTTTCCACGTCCAAGATATATTAAAATCATGGATTACTTAATTTTGCTTATGTGATTTTATTGCTATTAAATTATAATTCTTTTTATTACTTTTCTTCCGAAGATATTTTATGTACTCACCAACTAATTTTTTCAATAATGCTTATTATTAATAAAATGTTATTAGCAAAGTTTCAGTACTGCAGTAGACCCCAGACTATGTAACCATTATTATTAGGTAAACATTAAAATACAATACGAAAATTAATCTATAGGTCAGATGTATATTTATATATGTTGAAATTAAATTTATTTTAACTTTAAATAGAATTTTCTTCATATTAATGATTATTTAAGTGTACAAATGTTCGCTCAGTTTTTAATTGCGGTAACAAAGCGATTTTTTTTTGTATTACCGAACTTAGTGTTTTTTTAGCAGAGTAGTCTTTCAACATTTAAAAAAAAATAAAATAAATAAATAAAATAAGATAAGGATTTTGTTTTAAAAATTAATTGTGTATGTAAACAGAATAAAAAGATTTTCAAGAAAAACATAAATTAAAAAAATATTTATATTTTTTTAACTTTACACTATATAGTCTGCATTAGTTGGTTTCTTTTAATGTTTGTTCTGTGTCTATGTTAATTCCTACTGGTTTATTTTCCTTTTAATCTCCACAAGTTTTCAGGACAAAATATAATATCTCAAAAATTCCTTTCTCTGTTGTATTTTATTGACCTTTTAGATTGAATAATTTATGATAGTGTAAATGCTGAAACTAATCAACTCTGTAAAAATATTATTATTAATTTTTTTTTACTGCTAGTTAATCCATTAATTTATTATGTCTGCCAGTTAATATATATGAAAAAGTTCAATTTTTTAATAAATTCTATTTTCCATTTTGTTGTGTTAAATTATGACCGTTTGTAAAGGTTTCACACCCTTTGACATTTAGAATAACGAGACCGTAGTAGGTACTTAGTGACGCCGTCCAAACTTTTAAATGGCTAAGTTAAGGGAAACTCAGTTAGCGCTGCTTTAAAGCATATAATATGTGTTTAAAATGGAGAAAAAACATGTCAGATCCAATTAAAACGACCCTCCACGCAACTTCAGAGATCTTTCTTTCATGTGAATGTAAATGCTAAATACATGAATCCATCCTATCTATGTAGTAGGTTTTTTTTTTTTTTTTTTTTTTTTTTAAATTATGTGATGGTCGAGAAATATGCATTTAATTTACTGACGAGGTCTTTAATTTTTTCATGATAATTTTTTTTTTTTTTTTTATAAGTAAATTAGTAGTACAAGCTTTAGAAAATTCGTGTAGCAACAAATCACTACTCACATCTTTTATGCTTTTAACAATTACTTGCCTATGGAACGTTTTAGAGACGATAGTTCATTATCTTGAACATCCATTAGACAAAAAGAAGAAACATGATAAAATGTGACAAAAGACTCAACAAATAACTGCAAATTCAATGCTTGAAACTGAAAATTAGAAATAGATCCAGAAAATAAAAATTGTTCCTTGCTCAAATCCAGTTAAACATAAGCCTCGCAAATACAGTGTAACATTTCCTAACGGACACCCATCTCTATGGACAATTTAAATTTAGATGTCCTATCCTGGAAGTATAGAAATTAATAAAGTATAGACCTCTTTGCAACAGACATTTCGTGCTCACTAGATAGTTGGGTAGAATGAGAGAGGATTCTAGAAGATGACGGGTTCCTCGGGGAAGTGAAACTTTAAAGCTTATCCCATTACCTCCTATATTTTCGAACGGACAGAATTTAAATACTTATTGTAAGTATTATTGTTATGTTGAGGAATGGAAAAGCCTTTTTCATCTTGACCCTTGTGGATATTTTCGTGAATATCCCTCTAGACATGTAGAGTACCCATAGAAATTTTAGACTTCTGACGAAGCACATCAGACCTCTGGGATTCGCTATAGTAACGACAACACTTTTAGAATTGCCTGATTTAAAAAACATGGGTTTAACATTCACAAAATAAGTGTTCACCCAGTGTCCTGCGATTTTCTGAATCATTATGATAATGCTTTAATGAATCGAGAAATAAACCATTGTTATGACTTTATTTTATTTATTTGCCAGTATTGCATAAATTGCATTACATTCAAAGCATTATCATTAGGTATGAATAGTTTTGTTTTAATAAATGACTTACATAAGTACCAATGTACTAAAATTTTGGTGTTACTATACAATTTAATTAAATGTTACCTACCTACCTACTAAAATTGATTTATTAATATAGAACCTGTATTGATGTGAACAAGGTCATGGTGATGGACTCTATCAAATATTAGATATTAACTCTATACTTGACTACATTGTTTATAAAATAAAATATATAGAATAGAAAAGACTCCTAGATTTGCATTTCCTACATTGCTTAATCCGGCCATGCTTACGTATGTACCTACATATATGTTTTGTCCATTTGTGTTCTTATCCGGGATAAGCTTTAATTTAATTTATTTATATGTCATTACTATTGCGTATCTGTAACTAGCTGCTTCACAAGCGTCAATCAGCGTGTACCAAGTTCATTGGTGGCCCTTTCAACAATTAATTGAGATGACGGCTCTCGAATATCCTCCTCCCCCCCCCTCTTCCTTTAGTAATTATAGTCCCGTATTACTCATTTAAACATAATTACAGTCCCATCTCCTACATGTCGTTTGTACGCATTCAGATTTCGGATTAAAGCCAGTCATGTTGTGTTCATGATGGTTTTCATCTGCGAATATGATTTGAATTTATTGTCATATTATCTGGTTTTGTGTACAGAGTCGTTGGAAAGTCAATGTTTTCAAAAATAGAGAGTCATGCGGCTCAAAAAAAAAAAAATAATAATAAATACAATGCTAATAAATAAATTTTTAATGTTTACCATTTTAATGGATTTTGATAATCATTTATTAAATTAATATACCATTTTTTTTTAGATCGTTTTATTCGTAAATATTGTTACTTGTACCTATCCAATGAAGATAATCTGGTGGGGATTTTAGGAATAAAGCTGTATACTCATTTATAATTATTCAATTATAACAATGCTCTATTTATTTATAATAATTTATATAGTTTTCAGAAAAGATATCGATTTAATTAGCATAATTTTTAAACTACTTAATTTGTTTTAATGTGTTTACCTTATATAGTTCTAAATGACCATTACCTTATATATTTTATTTTTCATCGTATAAGTTATTTTATTTTTATTTTTAATAACATACAAAAATTAATTAGGGCATAAACTTTTTCACAGCATTAAAACGACAGGCTAAAATTTAGGCGTTGAACGGAACTCGCACCCTGTCAACTAGGAAATAAATATCTGTGAATGTTTAGCGTTTTACAGAAAATCAAACAAGAAAATATCTACGGTAAATACGATATAATTAAAAAAAAAAAAAAAAGAAGAAAAGAATTTGTTTCGAATTCCGAATTTATGGTTTAAAAATAACATAAATTTTGTTAAAATATAAAAAAAAAAAAAAAGAATATGAAAGGAATTAAATACATAGTCAAACTGAAGCAAAAAAAAAGTTTGTCAGAAAAATTGTGTTAAGGTTAATATTACAATTTTAGATTAAAATCAGGATTATTATCAAGTTTTAATTAAAGTTTTTTCATACTTATTACTTGCTGATACTAACAATACTGGCTTTCTGCTTGAATACAAAGTTTCCTTACCTTGGATAGTGAGGAAGCAGAATATCTATAAATATGGATAAATAAATTCTCAAATTTTGTATAAAAAATTAATGTATGGACGTCTTTTCCTGAAAAATGCTTAAGCGCTAAAAATTTGAAATTTAGGTTTCAATTTACCAGAGGACTTAAACACCGCCTCTATCGATACATGGAAAAAAAAAAATTGGAAATGGTCTATAAATCTACTATTGATGATGTAAGGACTTTCAGTCGTCACTCTGGCTTTGACCAGTGCTAGAAGCCTTACAGATATATTGTAATTATAAAAGCTTTGCCACTTTAACTCCTACTGCACATAACAAAGAATACATTTTTCTAAAAATGTATTGTTATTTGGTAAAAAAACGTTTCTTGTGTTTCCTATTTAGTTTCCGAAATGACGCTTACGCCTTTTCGATATGTGTTGCATAAGACGCAACAGTCTCTCATATTTTGGATACTTCATAACAAATTTGTCGGAAGAGAGTATGCGTGTGTCCTGAGGATATTGTACATAAATGGGAGAAAAAAAAAAAAAATATGGCGAAGACTCCATTAATAATCAAGGCTAGAGGTTTATTTTTCAGAACCTTGTCTGATAAGTTCCATTTTTCTGAAAAAAGAACGATGTACAGTTGGAAAATCGCAAAATAAAAGCTTACCGTTTTATTTTATTTATAACCTGAAAGGAGTATTTGAGCCTTCCTTTGGTATCTAGTAGTTGTCGAATAGTAAACATTAGTTCAAGGACAATTTTTTCTTTGTTTTCGTAGAGTTGATGTAACAATATAACTTAAAAATCAACAAGGGATCAATTAGTATATCCCGAACAGTTTCAAAATAGATGAGAGCCCCATCGCCATGATGGGCAGATATGAAAAGTTGGTTAAACTAAAGTAAAATAATGAATCAGAAAAGTTTCAAAATGTATCTAAGATACAGTAAAAGGATGTTGATCTTGTACAATAACTATACAAAAATTTTAAAATTGGAGTTCAGAAAAAAAAAATAGTATATCTCGGTTAGAGAATAAATTATTGCTTTTTTCGATATTAATTATAAGATAAAAAGTGAAGTTATTTACTTATTAGTTATTTCATTGTTTGGTGTAACCTTTCATACTCCATTCTTTTTATTTTAATATGTTTTATAAATTTTATAATGCCAGAAGGTATCTACTGCGAATTCTAATGACAATGCTTGGGAAGTTCGGCTAAGATAAATAAGGAGATAAAAATCCTTGATAAGATAAAAGTTTTTTTTTTTTAAATCGATTCGATTTCCAACTGCTGTAGTTTGGACACGTCATGAGAATGGACGAGACACGTTGGCCCCTTCGAGCACTTAATTATTGCCCTGAGAAAAGAAGAAGACGTGGAGTGGAAGACCTCGGAAGCAGTGGATGGAAGGGGTCAGAGAAGAAATGGCTGCTAGAGGTCTGGCGGAAGAAGACTGTTTTGACAGAAGATATTGGAGGGAAGGCGTATTGGGGACCGGGATGTGAGAAAATCGCAAAACCCGATAAATAGATAAATAAAAAATCGATTTCCTTTTTACTTATTAATGATTTTTCAGTTTCATTGAATCTTTTAACGCATTTGCTCGGTTCTATCAAACAATTATAATAATATCAACAAGTGGATTGATATTCCGTTGGTATTAACTATAGTACTACTAAATTTCAAACGTCAGAAATTTTATTAGTTAGAACCCCTTTCATCTCAAGCGGCCAGCCCTCAAATATAGATGATCTACCAGCAACATGTGTTGATGGAAACACCTTGGTGCCGTCTATGTAAAATTTAAGCTGTGACTAATGTTCGTTCTAACAAAAACACACTTTTTGACTTGGACCCTTTTCAATCTGGATGCCTGATGTGGTAATTATTTGTTGTGTTTATTTTTCGGTCATGAACATTCAAATGACATGTGATCGCGAAAGACACCTCGGCCTTTAAATTATCTTTAGAAACCTTTCCCGGATTATGGATTTTTATTGATAACACGATTTACATTTCACGAAAACTACAGTTGAGTGCTTGGTAAGGACATACAGTTTTTTTTTATCAACGGTCTTCCAAGGGTTTGATGTGGTTCTGCACAGTGGCCTTCGTGCGCATGGAGCGGTACACTTCTCTTTAGTGATATAAAATACCAACAGTAACTAAAAATGAGAATAGATTTTTTTTAAAATCTCAACAGAGAATTTATGTTTTAGCAATATTTTCACATTGTATTTTAACTTTTTCAGTAATAAATTTTTTTTTATTATGCTCCACTTTTACGCGCTACTTCCTTTGGCGCCCGGGACGGACCGCCCCCGCCTTGGGATGCCACTAGTTGTGCATCAATGCCTTAACACAAGGTTTTTCCTCTACTTAATATGACGTCCTTTGAGAGTTAGTCACTCTTCACAATGGCCGGAATATCATGAGAATATCTGGGAAATCTTTTTCAACATTAGGTACAGGTGAGGCACAAACTACGCATATTCCTACACGTATTCTACCAATCTCACACAACTCGGCAGGAAGGTCGCCCTTCAGTCGAGTCTCTTGAGTTTCTTCCAATGGGCGAAGTAGCGAGTTAACACGGTTATAACATAAAGTTTGTGGGTGAAGTTGAGAAATGTTTTGAACTTTATAACTTCAATTTACCTTATTGTACAAGTGACGGTTGTAGTGCATTAATTTCGTTTCAATTTTTTCAACCTAGAAATTTGTTTACGTTTTATACAGTTTGAACATTTCAACTTTACTAAATTTTGATTTTGTTTTTTGTTTTATGAAAAAAATATAATAAATATGTTTTAATAATACTTATGCTCATAGTTTCCCAATAAAACTGACTAAAACAGTAAACAATACCAAAGACAAGAAATAGAATAAGACGCAGGGCCGCCGTCAGTAAAGCCCTGACCCAGAGCAAAATAATACATGGATTAAGATTTTATGAAAATGAAAATAAGAGTCTATTTTATGTATTTCTTCAAACTGTAAGTAGAGCGCGAGTCACGTAATTATACGTTTTGCATTGATGGGTGGTAGAATGAGGGAAATAAAGCTATATGGGTTACTAATGCTTATTGTTGCCCTTTCTCATACATAGTATTACCGTTCCAGCTATAATGGAGCACCACAAAACGCCCGACCACAATGAGTTAATAATAATAGTATAATTTAATAATAATTACTTAAATAAAGTGTTCATAATAAATAACAATAGCATAGCTTGAACTATTTTTTATTTATTATTATTTATTTTTTATTTATTATTCACAACACTTCTTGCCTTATTTTCTGTTATAAATGCGAATAATCGAGTTTCAAACCTCGATTTAGTAGACAACATTTTCTTTTTTCTTTAAACTAATTTATAAATTAGGCTAGAGTGTCAGAAGTGACATTATTGTTGATTGAAATGATTTTTTTTTTTGTATTAATTCAACAAATTTTTGCCTTTATAGATTTCTTTAGTGAACTATTCTTGGACTCCTTGGATCTTGTCTCCCCCTGAAGGCGGGCCTGATCAGACTATTCTAGCTCTTGAGCAGCAACAAATAAACGATAGATAGAGTTCCTTTGAATATAAGGATGACACCACATTCTTTCAATTTTTTTTCTGTAATAACGATAGATAATGATAGCCGACAATGTTGCCATGAAACCTTGACTTGATAAAAAAAAACTCATTGGCCAAAAATGGTACAGTGGAGTCTTCGTAATCCGAGATCCGATAATCCGAGTTTCCAAATAAATGTGGTATTTTTTACATTTTTTTTTATTCTATAAAAATGTTATTTCAAATTATAAAAGCATTTTAATAACCTTTTTAAACGTTCGTGATTGTAATATGAATTTATTACGCGATCTTAACATTAAAAAAAAGAGAGAATTTGACCGGCTAACCAGAAGCCCTAGATGTTTCATAAATGAAAAAATTACAAATGATCATCACTACGATTGCGACGACACTGGAATGAATTTTAAACTGATTTTAGACAAAAACTTGGCATCTAATAAAGAACGCTCAGCCCCGAACCATTAAAAAATCAAGGAGAGGATGACCGTTTTATCTTGCTCGAATGCATCTGTGGAGCACAAATGACGCCTCCACGTCATAAGAAAATCTAAAAAAGCTTGGAGGTTTCAAAAACTTTAAATCTTCAGGACCTACCAACTGCTTATCGGGACCAAGAAAGAACCTGGATGGACACAAACGCATTTAAAGAATGTTTTTTTTTTTTGTTGATGAATTTGATCCTTTTTTTGGGGGGGAGGGGGAATTCGAGGCCTGCCGCGTAAAGCATTGCTTTTGATCGATAATGCGGCATCACTTCCTCAAAATGAAGAATTTTAAAATGAAGATTACACGCCCAAAATCAGTCAAGAGGAAAGGTTTTATCGATTATAAAAAGCATTGGCATACGTGGAACAACTAGATAAAAGCCTCCAGGAGTTCTTTTTTCTTAAAAAAATGGAGTATGCACGCAGCTACCAAAAGGAAGGCCTTTTAAAACCAGAGGAAAATAAAGGCTGATATTCGTGTTTGATTTGAAATTGATCTATGTACATACGTTTCAAAATTATGTTTATTATGTTAATGTGATTTTTTTCAATGGCTTATTTAATTTCCGAACATTGTTCCGATAATCCGAGGTGGACTCTGTCCCTTCCAACTTGGATTATCTAGACTCCACTGTAGTTAAAACGAGGGTCACCTTGGATAGAAACAGACTGGTTCGCCTTACAATATTCCCATTGTGAGATAGTTACTAAGTCGGCTGGGATATCGTATCCACTGGCAACTCGAATTGACGATCGGATATCCGTCGTCTCGGTTTAGAATTGTGCAGTGTGAAGGGCCTTACTGTTCAGGATTGTCACTGAAGTGAAACCTTCCTTGTTATTCATCAGGTAATCATGGGCCAAATGGAAGTGCCCAATTCTGAAGCGCGGGGTAACCACCTCTCAGGTACATTGTGCATTGAGGACTACCGCGGTTGTTATAACAAAATAAACTTCCTTCCACAGCCACTCTCGAACCCAGGCGCGGGAGTTTGAAGTCGAGCTACTCCACTCCGCAACTCTCATATAAATGAGTCCTAATTAAGCGAGGAAATGAGTTTGTAATAAACTTTATAAAGTAAAAATAATTATTTATATTTTAACTACCCTTTTCAAAACAATGAACCATACAATGTTTTTCGCATGCAAATAAACTTTTTATTGCGGTTATTGGTTTAGCAATCAGGACCCCGCGTTCTCTCCTCAAACAAAATTTATTTATTGAATGAATGTTCATATGGAACCTCCCTAATGCCCTGAAATATATTTTTAGAAGTTTACCTGTTTCGGATTGTTGGATTGGCAGTTTAGAATTATATTTAGGCACCTCGCAACCGTGGTTGGAAAAGGTTGCAACTGACATTTTGGCTGAAATGAGATTATTGGCGCTTCTGATTTTCCTTTGTCTAATATTGCAGACGCGAAACTAACTTTATCTGTAATCTGTTGAGAAATAGCCATTTTACCTTTAGTGCTAAGTTCTAATATATTCTATATAAGAATAGCAGTGTTATGGTATTTTTTTATCAAACCAACTTCAAAAGTTAATTTCAAACCGTGTAAAGTAATGAGGAGAAAATTGATAAAATCTATTGATATCGGGTAATATTTTAGCACTACAAATTTTCAAACTCGTTTTTATTAAAACTATGGTTAGATCATGCTATAGATTGCATGACGACGTAGAATTTAAAATATTGCGATTTTATTTCATCCTGTAAAAATGTCAATGGTGGTATTCTACTGGAGATGGTCTCCAGCCTACACGACTCCAACGTTATATCACTCTTGTACTTTTGCCAGGGTTATGAAATGAAAAAAAAAAAATAAAATAAATACATATATATATATATATATATATATATATATATATATATATATATATATATATATATATATATATATATAAGAACACTAGACCTCATTTACTTCTGTTTCCTTAGAACTATTGGATCCGATAAAAGTTCAATTGCTGATAACTGAGTCTTAACATTTTTACCAACCTATTTTGTATCCGACCTATAATGCGGTTGCTTTAATGTTATCTTTGATTGCAAGGATGGCAAATAGGTTTTTTCATTTCGTTTACAAATGTCATATATGTGGAGATATCTGGGGTAGTTTCGCAATTGATGACATACTCGTATATTCTAAAGGGTGATGGTTCATTATATTTAACCATTCGTCTCCATCCAAATCTATCTCGAGTTTTTGCATTATAATTTGAGGTAGCCCATTCACTATGCTCTTCTGGGCTTCGGTCTCTCGCTGGATTTCTTGTCAACTTATGTAGCTTCCATGGTGGTGTAAAGAGGCTTCTAACCATATGGCCCATCCGTCTTGACCTCATATTGTGAGGTAGTAACTGTCTCTTCAAATAATCCTTTATACTCCTCATCAAGTAACAAATAAAATTATGAATAAAGACCTTAATTGTGCTGCAAATTAGACCCGATGTAGTTATTACCGCCTTTAATTACAAACTCATAACTGTAATTAGTTCGTAATCTGTCTTCCCAATCTATCTCCGATGACACTCCGAGACGTCCGAAAATAACTAAGCGTTGGTTGTAATTCAAAATAAATTCGGTAGTGAAGCAGTCTGGCACGTTCAACGTGTCTTCCTACGCTGAATGAACCAGGTTCACGCCCGACCCTGTCACACATTTTTCTTTGAAAAGAAGTTAAGTAGACTTTGTCGTGGTCGGGGTCATGTCGGGTCGGAAGGCGGCCGGGCGCTTCCATACACCCTAAAAATGAATACCTGAAGTTGGTGAATACGCAGGTGATTGGAGCATGGTGTTGGTTGCATTGTCTTCTTAAAATAACGTTAGTTCGTGGAATCATTTTTATATGATTTTGTTATAACTTTATGTGGATTTACAATAATTATAATTTGTATTTTAGTAGCAACCAGTTAGTATTCTTTCAGTCCAGTCTGGAAGAGGTTAGAATATTTCGGTTTATGTTATTTTCCAATCACTGGAGGAACATAGTTAAAATTATGTTCCAGCATAACATGTTTATTTTTTTGTTACAGTAAATATGTTTTTAATGTGATATTAACTGGTTTTGTATGTGACATACCAAGCATATGTGATGGTAAAAGATTTTAACCTATGAGCTGTACCAGAAATTCATAAGATTCCAAAATTTTAAATTATATTTGGAAATTACTTAATTTAGGTCGAAACATCAATGAAATGTTAGTGACAAGTATTATGCAATTATTATTTTTAATTTAAATCTGAAGACCTTTCTGCGAAAATAAAATAAAAATGATGAAATATTAAACATGTAAATTCAATTTATAATTATTGATTTTTATGTATTGGGTAAATTGCGAATAACACCTCATTCTCACCATCACAAAATTCCTGCTGATAGGATGCAGTAGTAAATATATTTCTTGTAAAATTTTATTTAAAAAAAAACTAACAAAATATTATTATCTACGGATTAATAAAATCAAAAAATAATATGTAGGCTGTAGATATGAGGTAAAAATAAGATATATACTATGCAATTAATGTTCAATTGCTAATGTAGTAAAATAATTAATTGTAAAAAAATGAATTATTGTTGTTATCTAGATGTCCTGATGACCCATCATCCTAATAGAATAACCTAGAACTTCCAAAATAAATTACGTTAAAATTAATATAGGAAAATATATTATTCATAATGTACCTAATACTTATTCGTATACAAAATTGAGAGTGATTTTTACTTATTTATTGATTTATATTTCTAACTGTAACCAAGATGAATTAAGTCAATGTTTTCTACAGACAATGAATTATCAATTTAAATAAAAAATCAGAGAGTCGGTTTAAATAATTATTCATATCTACAATATATCAATTAACGTATTTAAAATTTTATAAAGTTCTCTTCTTCTCAAATCAAATTGTTTTTTGTTTATTCGTTATTCTGCTTCAGAATTTTTTTCCCTTTTAAACAGTTAGCGTTGACCAGCAATATGTTTTAATAAGAATAATAGTTAAATTGATGTTTTGATATTCCTACACTGTTCTAGGAAGGCTAACCGATACATCGACTGTAATATATAGATTGACTCGTGACTATCGATTGTGAGTGACTAGGTCTGTAGAGCGGCGATATTTAAATCTGTCTACTTTCTGAGTCGTTCTTCCTCTCTCGATGTTCTCTCGTCAATCAGGAATTTATCGACTTACTATATCGCTCGCTATCTGTCATTCCGTCTTATCTTCGGTTCTAAGCCGATATTTTTATTCTTTTTTTTTTGTTTAGAATCAGCGAAATTTTTTATGCTTTTGTTATTATTTACATTTATAATAACCGACATTAATATCTTAATACTTATATCAAGCAGATATGTGAGACGGATAAATAATTATTTCACAACAAAGGATACTCGAATTTGATCCGAACAAAAATTTTGTATTATATGTTGATTTATTGATTGATGTATTTTTAATTATTGATATAAACGTTTTGGGTTTGGTCACACGATTAGTACTTTTTTTTTCTATTGGATTTTTTTTTTTATAATTTATTCAATAAATTCTAAAAGTTATAAATATAATTTTTATTATGTTGGTTTGTTAAAAGTTTTAAAATTGTTAGATTTGGTCTAAACGTTGCAGTAAAGAATATTGAAAAGAAAAAATACTGAGGCGTTTATTCATTTAGAAAGAAAGAAAAAAAACGAAGATAGATATAGTAATGTATTTTAGTGTTGTTTATTTTAGCAGTGATGTAATATTTTAAGAATATAAAGTGAAAGTCTCATTAGAACTACTTTATTAACGTTGTATGTAGGATTATCTCAGCAATATATTTTTTAAAAAATCATCGAGACTTCTTTATCTAGCCATTTCCAGTTAATTAAAGAAGCACGGTAGATGAGATTGAAACTACCAAGGCATTTTCGCACACAAAATTTTCAATTTTCCTTCCTCCCTTGGGACTCCAAGAATTTCCTGGTGATTACCTAGAGGTACACTTTACTGGCGTTTTATTGACCCTTGTGGGTACCGTCTCCCCTTCAGAAAATACAGCGACCCGCCCTTGGGACTGTGTTCAACAACTCAGTCTCCCACAATAGTCTCCAGAGTTTTCAACTTTTAAAATATTCATGTAGCCTTTTTTTTTTTATTTAAGCTCATACTTTAGAAAATGTTGGTAGTATTTATCTCACTTGAAATTATTCCTGTTTTATTTATAACTGTATTGAATAAAATTCATGTGTAAATACTGCAAATGTAGCATGAACGGCACGAAAATTGTTAGCGAATAAATGATGCATTTAAGCATTGTTATAGACTGTTTTTAAATTTCATGGTACTATTTTCTTTTCAAATACATCCCACTTAATGAGGGATCGTTTGGGAGTATTTGAAATATAAGGAATGTTAAAAAGAAAAAAATTAAAAAAGTTAAAATAAATACAAGCCTTAAAGGTTAGAAGGGAATTTCTGCAAATTCCGTTAAATAAAAATGAAGTTCTATCTACTTATTCAATGGCAGAAATGTTATTAGATGTTATTTCAGTAATATTAAACCCATTTATCTAAAAACCTTAAGATCGTTATTTTATTTTTCCTTTAATCTATCTAAAATCTGGAATAAAAAAAAATGAACTTAATAAGACTTGGTTAATCTTCGATAAAGTTTTAAAATGGTTTGATATTGGAAATTTTATTTAATGCCGTTTCTGAATTTTAATAATAATTTGTAGGCTGAATTGTATTTATTTCTAAATATAAAATATAAATCTATAAAAAATATATAAGAGATTTTTTTTTTATCATATTTTTGTATTCTTCATGTTTTAAACGTAAAACATCAAATTAGAGGGAGATGTTAATTTTTTTTTATGGTTTATTAAAAATGTTCATTATTGAAAATAATCAAACAAAACTAAAGACAAATCATATATTTTATCCAATCTGTTAAGTTAATAGGTTGATCGTTTATGACCCTACTCATTAATTTATCTTCAGATTTTTTTTCTATCGCCTACTTATTAGGAGACCTGCACTCTTGCGGCATTCATCAATTTTTGTTTATTCGAAATATTCTACTCAATAAAAAAATATAAAATTTGAAAAATAAAATAATTATAATAAAAATTAACTTTCAACGCAGAGACACTATGCTTTATTACACTCCCACATAGATGAGGCCTTCACCGCGTTCGTTATTGAAGATTAAAATTTATTCGGCTGTCAAAACTTTTGTTTTAACTCAAACGGTACTTCTTCTATTGAATACAAAATGAATGTGGATTGTTAGAGGAGTCGGTCAAAAAAGATTCCAGTAATTAATCTTTAATACTTTTTACTGGAGCAAAACTGAACCCCTATTCTCCTCTTATTAAGAAAAATGGTTCCTCAACAATTTTCTTAAGAAGCTTCCTTGGAACTTAGCTAATGAAAGTTGAACCGAAGCCTGAGCCTGCTTTTCCCGATAATACTTTTCAGCTATCTCAGTCGGGAACAGCACAGGATTGGATTCTTGAGTGAAAGGTGATATTTCGAAAGCAGGAGACCTTTGTGCGAAACTCCATCCGTGCTGCAGAGACCCCAGGATGATCCTACGCTGAACCGATCCAGATCTGTTCAAACATCATCAATTTCTTCTTAATTAACTCCATCAAATATTAGCTCATCGTTCTTTGATATCTCAATCGACCTATAAGAAATTATTTGGTGTATTTTTTTTATCTCCTTAGATTGATAGATTAATTCATTAGCAAAACCTATCTCAAACGATATTTATTTAATTCTGGAGTTGTTTTTTTTATTGTTAAACTGGGTTAATCGGTGTATACATTAATGATATTTTTTTGTTTAAAGGATTCTTTTGTCAACAAATGCTTATGGTTTAAAATCTGTGCAGAAAAACTGATAATGATAATGTTTAACAGTTAAGTTAACCGAGATATGAATCATTGGTATAACTTCAGTTTATTTTATTTATTCGCAAGCATTGCATAAATTGTATTACCATCATTTTCATTACCTACGAACAGTTTTGTTTTAATAAATTACATGCATTAGTACCGATACATTAAAATTTGTTGTAGGTGTAAAATTTAATTAAATGTGGCCTACCTTAACTACCTAACAAATTTAATTTATCATTACAAACCCTGCCTTGAAGTGAATAGGGTCAGAATAATATACTCTATCAAAAATTAGATATTAACTATGTACTTTACTTTATGAGCCTCTATGTTTGTTTATGAGATAAAATGTAGTGAATTCAAAAAGGAAGAGGACCCCCGAGATTTACATTGCCTAGGGACCCATACATGGCTTAATCCGGTCCTGTGTTTGGAATTGCATTAGAAAGACCTCGTGGAAGTTTTGCTTTAAAAAAACTTGGTTAAGATGAATCCATTAGTCTCTTATTCATTATATCTCTCGGAATGCGGAGCGCGCACCCTATTTTGTATAATCGAAGCGATAGTGATTGAAACGGGCATGTGAAGTTGTGGGGAATCAATGTCACTAGCGAATCTCTAAAACGTTAGTTGGTGCTGATGGGTAAAGATCCAAGAGGTAGCCCGAGACATTGGTGGGAGGATTCTGCTAAGGTTGACCTTGCGAAATTGGGTTTTGACGGGAATCGGTGTAGGGAGGTGTGTGGCTGGCGGCAATTGGTGGTATCGGCATCGAACCTTCGGGTTGTTCCAAGCCTTTTAATCAATTCAAGTTTATTATGCACGATGTAGATATCCAGACTGTCGAATAAAGGCAGAGGATGTAGTCATAAATATGATGCGGTTATGTAGAGATTATGTCCCGCTTAGAGGTATATTTAGCCGTGCAGTGAAGCTGAGGAATTGGTTCGGGAGTGGATAAGGGAATTATTGATAATTCCATCGGCGGTAGGGTGTGGTTTAGCTGGGTGAATCGCATGGGACATTTAATGGTTGAGCAGGCGGCGTTCAGTTTGTTTGGAATGCCTACAGTTGGCTTTATGGCTATAGGGTACCCGCCAGCCCCTTGTCCACCTGCTCCCAGCCTTGTAAATCCACGTATTTATTGGCCGAATTCAATTTTGAGTCTCACCGGTGGTTGTATTTCGTCGGAAAACATATTTTCGCCCAGTCGTCTGCTGCCAATATTTTTTCAAGAAAGGTGGTATCAGTATGCTAAAGCTCTCCAGGTTGTTAATATAAAACCATACCATTTCGTATGAATGTGTATCTTTTATGTAAAATCATATATAATACAACTTATTTTAAAATCGATATAAACTTGAAATTATGTGTAAGTATATATGTAACCTGAAGTGCTCAAGATAATATCTTGAATAGACTGAATATGTTAATTTTTCAATTTATTATAATTGTACAAATTAATCCTGCAATATTCAGGCTTGAGGGTGAAATACAGATAGGCCAATCTGACTCAACAATAACTAGTTTTGATTTTTGTGCTATTTAGTATACTTTTGGGAATATAAATTGCAAAAATATATTTTAGAACATTTATTACATTTATATTTAAAAAAAAAATAACGAAGTAGGAAAATATAAATTGCAATAATAGAAAAATACGGACACACAGTTCACACCTACTTCATCTTTTTCCTTCTGGCGATTCTTTAGGATGTACTTCTTCTGTATGTGACAGCTTCATCACGGTAGTCCGAAGCTCGCTTGGAAGGAATTGGAAGTGAATATTTCGATAGTAATGTTGATTTGCCCAAATAGTTTCACAATCTTTTTCCAAATTTAAATTTATGTCGATACCCGGTCGATCTAAAGCTGGATTATTCCTTCTTCTGCAGAAAATAATTATTATTAACAAAATTGCTTAAAAGTGTAAACATTATATATATATATATATATATATATATATATATATATATATATATATATATATATATATATATATTTCATTCGTGATTTTCCAAAAATTAAATTATGCCCAATGTTAAATTAATAGTTAAAAAAAATGAGAAAAATACTGCTGATATTTTTCCTATATCCTTAAAGAAAATTAGGATTTCTTCATGAATATTTAATTGTAAATGTCGATTTGCCCAAATAGTTTCACAATCTTTTCCCAAATCTAAATTTATGTCGATACCTGGTGGATCTAAAGCTTCGGCTATTCCTTCTTCTGCACCAAATAAATAACTCAGATTGTCATAATTTGGTATTGGTCCTTCCTCTATCTCTGAACTCGAATCTTCAAAACAAGTATCTCTTTCATCTTCTGACAAATAACTCCTTCTTGTACTATTGGCGGTGCATTTCTCGAAAAACCTCTTCAGGAGTTGTAAATACGTCATATCGGTACACTATGAATTTAAAAAATATAAAAACAAATAAGAATTAAACTGCAAACGTTCTTTTACATAAACGGTAAGGGTGTACTTTCTGGTCAGTGTTTTGTTGAAGTATAGGTAAATATATCTTACTTAATTTTAAGTACTGAATCATTTCCAGTCAATACTCTGGGGAGAGCAAAATTTCCGCTGAGGTGACTAAAGAGGTAAATAATATCAATCATACCACAGCAAATGATTTTATCAAGCTTTCAGTTATCAGTAATAGAACTCGATTTCATTGTAATATTGATAATAATTATTCAAAAATTTATTTATAATTTTAATGTGTTATGAAGGAAAATAAAAACGCAGGCCTTATACCTGAACCAAGACGTATAAGATGACCTTCAATATTTTAGGGGCACTAAGGAGATTTTAACGACTATACCGTTTTCGTTTTCTCTGTCACTTGTTATCGCTAAGATTAATGAGTTATTCTCTAATAAAGTTATTTCTTAGAAAGCGTTTTAGATCATAATACATCATAATTACACTCAAAAATGTTACTTTGTTTCGAAATTTGACCATGAAAATATTTTTTTACTTTAAAAGCTTAAAAACAATAACAGAGCCAATATTTTTAAAATATTTTTTTTACAGACAATATAATATTTATGAATAAGAAAATAAACAATTGGTTAACTCGGTATTGAATTGTTGATGTTGCTTGATCAACTGTGATGTTATTGTGACGAAATAAGTAATCAGAATGCAGTGAACAAAGCATATTTTTTATTTCACAAGCTGACGTTTCGGCTCCATCGTTTGAGCCATCATCAGGAATATTTTAGTTCGAAGTGGTGACAGAACCTGTCATTTTTCGTTCTGTCACCACTTCGAACTAAAATAGCTCTGATGGCTCACATGATGGAGCCGAAACGTCAGCTTGTGAAATAAAAAATATGCTTTGTTCACTGCATACTGATTATTTATTTCATCATCTTAACTTGGTATTGTTAATCATAAAAATGTTTATATATCTACTATCTTTTAGCAATCATTTATATACGCACTACAATCTATTTCCTGCCAAATCTCAAGGACAAACTTACTTAGCCACTATCTTCATGTCCGAAATTACCCGTTGTATGTTTTAAGGCTGAAAAACAGCTTGATGAAGGACCTTTTTAACTAACTAAAAATTGAAATATGAAGACAGGAAGAGTTGCCGCTGAGTATTTATTAGTTTCTTTCAACTCGCAGATGTATTAGTAGAATCCTCGGCTATCAAATAATAAAATTAAAATCTTAGTTTACTTGATTTTATTACAGCTTTGAATTAATTTAATGTGTTAAAAATAATTATTTTTTCTCCCAGAAAATTTCATTCAGCCTATGCGATTTTTCTTAAACACGGTTGATACTTATATTCTAATGATATTGGAACTCGCTGTGGATTGCTGACGTATAATGGAAAGTAATGAATGTTAACCACTCAGCAATATAGATAGGCAGGGAAGTCAAATCCTTGATCTTTGCATGTGCTCACTCTGACGGGCATGCTGGAGATGTTCGTAAGGTTTAAATTATGCCTGAATTAAGAAGAAATAATGCCACCAGTTTATGTGATTAATAATTCCACCTTATACTTTACACTTACACTTCCACATTATACTGTTCCAACGTCTTCCACATTCTGTGTCAATAATATTGACTTTTAAGCAACTTCAATCTGCTTCCGATGTCTGATGATACCTCGCAATTTTTCATCTTCACGTGATCTTGTTTTGCTCTGGTCTGATCTGTACGCGTTCCTACTTTTCGTTCCGTGCGGGTTGTTCAGATCAAGGAAAGGGGTGGGTGGGCAGCGATCGCTTCACTGTCAATGGTAGGCAATGACCGAGACTTGCAATCATAATGCGCAATATGTGAACTTTCTATTGAAACTGTTGTGGCTAGCCCTTTACATGAGAATTCTCCTTTTATATCCTTTCCCGCCTCACGTGAATCTGTCATCAGTTCTCACAAAATTAAATGCATATTTAAAATGGATTCATATAAATTTATTTTTAGAACATTATCAGCCAGTTTAGTGCATGAAATAATTTATTAAAGCTAGAGCTGAAATTACATTTTTTTTTAATGTCTGAAATTGTTAAAATAACGCATTGTACCTAAAGACAGAACATCCTTGTGGAGATATCGTGTTTAAATCATAATAATTTTAGGAAGGTTCCACTTAAGAACATAATTTTACAATGATGTGTAATAAATTTTATTTTTTATTTGTAGTCAGTCAGCTATACAATGTGATCCTTTTCTATCTTACGTCGTTCATTTTTACTTTGGCTTTGACCCACACAAGTTTATTAGGAATTCAATTTAGTTTAGCCTAAAATTGACTTAATTTATTATCTATATTCCAGTGGACGTGCAATGCTTATTATTTATGTTCTAGTGGATATGTAATGCTATTACCGATGCATTGAGTAGAATTAGTAATATTTAAATATATTATTTCGATAATTCATTGTTTTTTTTTTTAGTTTTCAAGTGATTTTAATAAGAATATGTTTGGATGTATCAGTCTAATTCATTGATCACATTGAAAAAAAAAATAATATTTACTATCGGAATATTTTATTTTGTGTTATTTATAAAATAAATAAACAGCTGTTGGTCGATTATTAATTTAAATAAGAAAGAGGTAGGTAACTGATTGTTATTATGATTTTGCCGCTTGGAATGTGATGGGTTCATTGTCACGATTCTGCCGGTTAGTTTTTGCTCCTAACCGGTGAAAGGTCTGCTACCTACTAAATGGACTGGGCGAAATACGTTCTGCAAAAAAACATAAATAATCCAGGGATTACAATCTATCTTTTTCCCGCATGGATTCAATTGATATTCTTTTAATTATTGTATTTGTTACGTTTAAAAATCAATATATATCAAAATTGACGTGTCTGTGAAGGCAATCAACGAATAATAGGAATTAATAGATAAATTTAAATTATGAAATAATTTTTTTTATACCTGCTGATAATAATAATTGGATAGGAACATAACTGTATTTAATAGAATTAATAAGGATTGAAATTGAAAACATAAGTTTGTTAAGTATGGCACCGAAGTTGGTGGCCACCCAAGGGTGATCCTCCGAACTCGACGTTACCATCAACCGTTTAGTATCAAAATGATTAATAGTTTCATATTCATTATAATAATTCAGATTTTATTTTAATTTTTTGGATATTTAATGATTTGGAAATAATGAATCATAGTGTAATTATTTGTAAATTTTTTACTAGAGAGTAAAGCTATCGATAAAAAATAAATTATAAGTATATATATACACACACACACACACACACACATATATATATATATATATATATATATATATATATATATATATATATATATATGTATATATACACACACAGAGATATATTAGGGTTGTGCCGGTTAGTCGCTTACATGGAAAAAGTTTCATTCTTAATATAATTTTAAGGAATTTGAAATATCTTTGAGAATCTGAAATAACATGGTAATAGATATGAATGAAATTCTGCCATAAAATATAGACATAAAATGTGTTATAGGGAAGCTGTTCTGGGTTATTACTAGGCAGAGTTACGGTAAGGTCGTGGACCCTTCCGGACCCTAGTAATGAGTAATAGGTTTTAGCTGGAGGGAGTTCTATTTTTGTTTAAGGGCCAGCGGTGGGATGGGTGTGTATGGAAGCACTTTATGTCCTGCTACGTCTGTTTAAATTATGTTGTCTCCATTATCATCCGGACATTTTTTTTATCGATTTATGAATTATAAAAGATTATCAATTACTGGAAATAAAACCTGACTGCTACAAATGGATCACAAGCTCCAGAACGTCAAGAAAGGAATAAATAATACTGTGCCGAATTAGGATTGGACATTGTCAGTTTACATATGGACCTTCTAAGACATCTCCCATATGAAACACACACATGCCAAAAATGCAATGATGCCCCATAAACTGTAAAGCACTTACTGATAGAGTGTACCCAATTTGAAAGAATCAGGATAAAAATTGGACTATCGAAAACATTAAAGAAGTGCTGATAGATGAGGAAGAACAATTAATCTCTTTGTTTAAATTCTTGAAAAGTAATGGGTACTACAACAGAATATAAATTGTCCATTGACGCCAATGATGGATGGTAATGGAGGAGAAACTAAATAAAAATAATCATTAAAAAAAAATAAAAAACTTCTAATAATTAGATTAAAAAAAAATTAAAAGGCTTTTGTTGGAGATATCTGGTCAGTATGCTTCAGTGTGCTCTGAGGCTGTTGAAGTTGGCCAGGCTGAACATAAACTTAATTAAACCATCTTACTTTGTTTTAGAAAAATCTAATTTAAATTAATAGACTTAAAACTTAACGCTGCTTAATAATTATTCCCCATGCATGGCGCTTTACCCAACTTCCCAATCACAAACATTGCGCTGAATAACAGGACTAGTAGTCCCGATTTAAACTCCACGGCTTTTAACTAGCAAACCGAATTTAACTAATCATGTCTGCCTGAATCTGTCAATTTATTTATGTTGCAGCATTTATTACGGTATTAAATGTGTTTCATAAACTTGAAAATACGTGAAAAACGACAGCTGGATTGGGGATCCAATTAAAAATAGAACTATAAAGTCTGATTTTATTGCCGATCCTCGCACATCATTCTTCAGTTTGCTTTGACAGCTAGGCTAACACAACTATAATTTAGTATATACGTATTTTTTGCCGAAATAACGGATTGCATCTTTTATTTTATTCATTCGTATTTTCTGGCCTTGGTTTAGCGATTGCATCTGTAAATACAATCCAAGAATGCTTGACTTCGATTCCCGCTACTCCTAAGGAATTTTTCCATGAACTTGGGTAAGAACGGTATCCACTTAGCTTCATGAAGATTAATAAGCTTTCAGAGAGTAAAAATTTGCATGGTTCAGCCTTCTGGTGTAGGTTTACGAAGGAACGTTTGAAAAAGTATAAGGAGGCACTTTTGAATATTTTAAGCAATTATAATATATTTTTTAAATAATACATAGTGCTTTAAAGCTGTATGCTATTATGTATAAATTAGTTATTCAAAAAAATTGTCCTTTTTTTTTTAAGTTTACACAATTTCCATTCACAATTCAAAAAAGGCTTCTTCCAGTAAATGTAGTTCAATCCAATTCAAGTTTACTGTAGTTATTTAAACATAACTAAAAACAGTTATTATATCAAGTTGAACGATTATGTACTTGATTAAAGAATCGTTTAGCGTGTACTTGACTGCAGATTCCTTTGACTAGAGGCTGGCGTTGAAACAATGGGCGTTATGTCCTCTTTGTTCGTAACCCTGACCAAAAAGTAACTGAGACCCCAACAAAAAGTAGAAAAAAAAAGTCGGTTAGTTCTTTTGGGACCTTGCTGGAGTGGTCCAAGGGGTAGGGTCAAGGACGTTGTATCCAGTCACTGCCCAGTTGGAAAGTTTCACTACTTTTAGAAAAATTGAAAAACATTTCAATTATCTATTCCACTCTTCTCAATTAGTTTTCTAGAAATTATTAATTAATGCTTGTACAAAAATAGTACAAGAAAGCCTAATGGTGAACAGTAAAATGACCATGAAACAGCTTCTGGAGAAACTACTAAGATGTAGGTAGCACTCAAATGAAATTTTTTCTCAGAACGGTCGCTTGATCCGCTTCTTTTCAGTTATTGTCAGTAAGCACTTGATGGAAAAACGTGTTTAGGAAGATGGATATTATTCTATGATGGATAAGTTTATGGTGATGTGTTATTTATTCTGGGCAACACAAGCCAGCAACAAATAAAATATTTCATAAAAAATTTAGTTTAGGAAAAATTTAGTGAGTTAGATATAGGATGAAATTAGTTGAATACCGTTACTGAATAATGTTAGACTTAAAAGGCCTGATTATTGTCGCATAAGTGAGATCTTGCTGTAAATTGGGAGCTCGTAAAAGTTGTAAACTAGATCGATGGCTAGTTTATTTCAATTGAGCAAGAAATGAAGGTTCTATGAGTCACTTGTCCAGATAATGTTCTAGATATTGGATCATATCTAAACGAACTAGTAAAATTAATAAAATATTAGGTTGTTGTTTTAATTCTTTTCCAATGATATAATTGTCTTTTTAAAAATGTTGAATAATTTTATTCGATTTAATAATAACTTTAAAAAATGACAATTGTTCCGAGATTTGATTCATATATTGGGAAATTATAACGAAGATAAGATAAATTTTGTTATTATTCCTGTTTTAAATAGGCAATTTTGAGATTTGAATATCTGACCAATTCTTCGAAAGTTACGAATTTTAATATTTAAAAATTGAATGTAATTACCGGGTTTTTTTTTGTTGATAAATTACATTAAAATGGGGTTTTTATTGTAATAGTACCTATTATATTGTAACATATTGTATAAACATTGGTAATATTTGAGATTCGTGTTAAATCACTGCTTTTCTTTTCAGATAAAAATCATTGAAATAGAACTTGAACAATAAAAGATACAAGATAAAGTAAGAAATAAAATTTTATTCAAATAAAAAATAAATGTAATACAACTTGAACATTTTATCAGTTTTAAGTAATCATGGTAATATTTTTTATCATGTATTATTTCTGATACAACCTGATACGTTTTCGATTTTCTTATTTTATACAAAAAGACCCCAAAATTTTTTAACGGAATTTGAATGCGTATAATGTTTTTTATAATGTTTCTCGTTGGCTTTGACTGATAGATACTTTAGAGTGAGAACTATGATAAAAAAGCAATGACGACTTAAACAGAAGGGGTGGGGAAAATAAAATATATACTATTTGAGGTGAAGGAATCCAACAGGTAATAATCCAATTCACTTAAATAAGAAAACAAACAAATTTTAAATTTTCGTTCAAGATGGATTGTTTTTGTATTTACAGTTGCTCAATTATTCGTACTAATAGCTATATTTTAAATTAGCCATATTTTTTTTTGCCAGTGGTTATTTTGGATGGGGAATTTCCTATCCCCTCCCGGTGTATCTGCCACTGTGTTACCATCGAAAAGGCCTTGTGAAAATTCAGAGTAAAATCAACCACGTATTAAAAATACCCCATGTAGCTTTTGTTAGTTCTATTGAAGCGTATAACTTTACTCAGAAAACAAGCCATGTAGTTACTTTTCATTTTCTGAATTTTTATGATTCTATAACATATAAGCTTAAGGAGCATCTTCAACGATGAACGGATGTAGAAATGACGATTTTTATGTAGAAATGATTCCGCGTAGTTGAAGTAATTTCGGAAAGTTTGTGGATAAGTGCTTGTTAAGATTGAATGCATAATATATGAACTGCAAGAGTCCAGAAGCAAGTGCTGAGTGGTTGGAAGATGCGTGGGCCGGTTGGAGTGAGGAGTCGGAGCGTCTGAAGGCTAAAAATATTTGAGGCGGATTCGGTCTCTTTATAGGCCGTAAAGTCATGTCTCAGTCCTGTGACTGATCGTTGACAGTTTGATATATCTTGTAAATATTATTATATAATTAATCTTAGACCGTTTTATGGGAGTGAAAACTATACTTCGTCGAGTGATAAACGGCCAAATATAAAAAAGGTATGAATAGGTTATGTTTATTAATAAAGTAGAGTCTTGATCAGGTGTTATGACCGCGAACTACATATAATGAGATTTCGAAATTTAATCGAATTTAATCATTCAAAACTAATTGCTGAATAAAAAAAAAATGTTAAAGAAAGGGACTTGTTTTCCTTCCAAATATTAATACACCTCTGTCATATTATAAATTGGCAACCAGCAAATTGTCAGATATACATTTAACTATTAAAAATATTATTATTAAATAACTATTTAAATTTAAATTGTGCTAATATTTTTAAGGATTATAAGCGAATATTAAATTAAAACGCGTGTGAAACTTAGACAAAAACGCTGAAGTTATTACACAATTGTTCATTATTATTATTATTTATTTTTTAAGTAGATAAGAACGCTGCAAATGATTACACAACGGTTTATTTTATTTTTTTTTGTAATTCATTATTTTGATTATCAGCAACATTATTAAAAGTGTCTCGGATTCGTTGAATAAAAAAAAATATTATTTTCAATGGTTATCTTCAATCAATTTGCCTTGAGCTCAGTTTTAAAACTGAGTAGGTAGTTTTTTTGTATTTATTTTTTAGACGTTTCGGGGATATTTTTAATTGAGATACATGATTCCAAAACATTTAATATTTTCCCTTTAAAATCATAAATGGTAGAGATATGAGCGTATAAAAACTTTAATCGATCGCCATTTTGATACAAAACAGCGGATAGGGATGTAACGTTCCGAGGATCATTCTAGGGTGACCTGCGACTTTTATGCCAAATCTTATAAATAAAAAAATCGGTCCAGTAGTCTCGGAGAAGAGCCAGTGATGGATTTTTCTTGTTATTTTTTTTCCTTCGATTTTTGAATTTTACGCATCTTGAAACGTAAAATCTCAAATTATGGGGCAGCATTAAATTTGTTTTTCGGTCGATTCATAATTGAAGATTTTTAACCAAAAACTACTTATTTAGTATTATTTAAAAAAAAAAATTGGATTCATAGATATTCCATTTTTATACCTATTAATGCATGTCTGATTTAAACTGTTCGGTATTCTATTATTTGACAAATTTTGATTGGAGTAGTCAATACCCGCCTTAATTAAAGCCTTTTAAGTTTTACATCACAGTTCCAAAGGGATACTAGAAGTTATTTATAAAGTAGTTAGTTTTCAGTGAAAGTTTACATAGTTTGCTAAGTCGTCTGTCTAAAATTGTGCATCGTTTGCTAAGTTGTAGAAGCTTTCGTTAAGTGCGAGAGGTCAAAGTTATTTATTAGTCCAAATAATTTAGTGATTTTCATGAAAGCAAAAGTTCCATCCCCCCACGGGACTAGAAGGGGGGTCGATTCAATTTAATATTCGCTTAATATTTTTTTGTAAGGAATTATTTTTTATTTATTTTCATTTGGTTGACTATCAAAATAATAAAATTGAAATGCATAACGTGAGCAATTTTTACTTTCTAAGAAATAAAATTTGTTTTTATTTTAACTATTATTCGAAATTAGCAATAATGTTTGGTAGTGCTAAATGCAACGAACAGTTTGTACTCCTCTAGTCAAATGTCAATGAATACTATTTTATTCTATACTGTTATATTACCTATAATGTGCATAGTATATTTAATAACGTATTTAGTTGTTGAATGTATACCTGAATTTTTGCAGGTAGGTATTGTTTAGTTAAAATAACAGACAATTAATAGTATTGTTTTTATTTACATGTAAATAAAAACAATCTCTTCTTTAAAAAAAAAAAAAATATTTAGAGAACTAAGCTTATGTATATTTTCATAAATAGACTGAATCGTTCCAAAAAAAAGAAGGAGGAAAAGCATTTCTTTGGCGCCTCAACTTAAGTTAAAGACATTCCTATCTTTTACCTGCAGTAATCTTGTCTTATCTTGGAACCGTTAATGTGTTTGGACATTTTTTGTTTGGCCCGCGCTTAGTGGTTTAAACAGTTCTTGATTATCTATTCAAGATAAAAACAAGAAGTATGAATTGTTCTTTTAATTTAAAAAAAATAAAATTAAATGATTTGTTCTGAATTAAAAGGAAAAAAAAAATATGCAAACTTCAACACATTCTAACATTATAATTTATTAAATGCCTTGTTATATGGATAATTATTCAAAACAACTAATCCATAGACACGAAAATTATGATAACAACAAATGGACATTGTTGAAGTAAAAGATACTTAAAAAAAAATGTTGAATTGATTTATTACAAAAAGTACCACAGGATTGAATGTGGGAAAATATATTTCACAAAATTGTGGACTGTGTTGTTCATATTAGGAAAGTAAAAGATAAGGAATCGGGTCAAATTTTCGATTTCCGATTTATACAGATCTTTATATAACAGAACACTTTCCAAAAAACGCATTGTGGGTCATTGGTGTGTGTGTCTAAGTTACAGTAAGTCTAAGATTACGAACCTTTTTTTTTTTTTTGTTTTGTTTTGTAGGGTAAAGAAAGACTCTAGGCCTGTTGTCAGGGCTAAAAGTACCTAGACATGTGTTTTTTGAATATTAGTTTACATCCAAAACGGAAAGTCCTGCGAGTGGACATTCTGGATATTTGTTTTTAAAAATTATATAGAATTCAGATATAAATAAAATATGTTATAAGAAACATATATTTTTATCTGAATTCTATTTTATTCTTTATAGGATCATATGATTATGAAAATTTAAAGTAAGTGTTTAGAAACGAAAGGAAACTTTAATGAATATTATAATAAATGGAAATATATATTTTCTATTCTATAACAAAGGAACGGAAAATATTTGAATATTTAAAAAAACTGGTGCAAATTTACAGCTCTGAAGGAAAGGCCACTGTTATTTTCTCATTGCATCTGTCCGTTAGGTGATTGTTTCTTTGTGTTAAAATGTGACGGACTGAAAAGAAGTTTGTTTTCAAAGACACAAATGAATAGTTATCAACCGAGAATATATATATTAAATATAGATTTGAATTGTATTTGCATTATGATTCTGATTTTGGATTTTATTAACTCAAATTGACAGATTGAATAAAAATCGGGAGAAGATTTTACACAAATTGAAAGTGCTATTGTAGTTGAGATATAGGAAATCCGCGGACCATGGTATATTGTTTAAATATATTTTTTTTTAATTTATTCTTTATTTCCAGATCGGTTTGGAGAGCCTTGCATGGGTTTTTTTTTTAACATTTAACAATATTTTTAACAATTGGCAAAGGGGGGATATAGTCTCATACAAGAGACATCCTTAACGACGCACATTGCTTATAATTAGGGAATAATATTGGATTTATACGATTCATAAATAAACTATACACACAAATATTAAATAATTTCTAATTAATAGGGAAGTTAATATATTATAATAAATTAATTTGTGAATGACACTTTCCCTTTGATCTATAACTTTATATATAAAAAAACAAAAACATTTTTATAACAACGTTACGACTTTTCGAAGTCCTTCTTCGTCATCAGGATATATGCTTTCTTTAAATTACATTATTCTCTCCCCATGTCCCGACATCTATATAATTTTACTTCGTCAATCCTAGCTGGTTTCATTATTAAAAAATTAATTTGGGGAGTAACTATCCTTTTCCATCTTTGTCACATAAACTGTATAAAACTAAATTAACTAGAACAGAAAATATAATTTAAAGGGAGAAGTTGATCGGGGGTGCGGTCAAAGAAATAGACTTAATAAGTTTGGTCTTATATAATTGTGCCTACGTTTCGGCCTAAATTTTAGGCCATCTTCAGGGCTAAAATGAAAACAAAATAACAACAATGAAAAAATAGAAAAGAGGCAGTACCAGTAACAGTAAAAATGATAAATGATAAAAACAGAAAATACAAGTAAGATATAATTACATAATACAAAAGACAATTGAAAAAATAAAATCAAATAAAATAAATGAAATAACAATGAAAAAATTAAAAATTAAAAACAATGCGATATTTACACAGGGAATAGTGAAAAATATGAAATCTATTAATTAAAAAGACACATATAATAAAATAAAATAAAATAAAATAAAATATAATAAAATATAATTATAATGATAAAATGAAAAATTACAAAATTAAGGCTAAGAAAAATAAAATAATCTTATTTTTGAGAGTTCGTAATTTTTTTCGTTTGTACATGATGCAAGACCGTACATCAGTAATGGTCTTAGTATTATTTTATATATTAGGATAGTTTTTTCTGGTTTTAGATTATATTTTCTGTTGATAATAGGATAGTTTAAATATATATAAAACTAAAAGTCAAAAGAATAAAAGTTTTTATTTCTCTCTCAATTCTCAATTTATTAAAATAAATAAATAAATAAATAAAAAACAGGTGCTTAGAAATATCAAGTAAAGAGAGATTACTTTTCAGTAGAGATATAAGCGTCGTATTTTTAATGTTGAATTTACAAGTAATTAAGTTGTATTATACTTTTACAACATCTTTATTGATCTTTTAACAAATTTATAAACATTTCGCCGTGGTCACGAAAGTATATTCTATGCGTGCTAAACACCTTATTATTCAGTAGACAAAAAAAAAAATTGAAGCTATTGGTATTATTAATGTTTTACATTAATTTTATCAATTCTTTATATTTTATTAGTATTAAATATCTTCATTCCCATGTCAGACTTAGGAATGAGAAAATCACTACTTTTGAGTACAGCAAAAAAACTTAAATTCTTCTGTTTATGAGTGCCGATTTCGACTATTTTAAATTTCTTTGTTCGTGTTGTATTTCTTTTATCTCATAGTTTTATATGTAATTATTGTCTTACCTTTATAATAAGTCGCATATTCGTTACTTAAACCCGAAAGCTTCAGACTTTACGACGTTTTTCGTAAAAATACAACTGCGATTTCAGCACTTCTATTGCCGTAACAGATTCTTACAGGCTGTATCAACCGAAATATTATCGAAAAATGGCAACAACAAAAAATCGAAATTTTCACATTCGTAAGTTTAAAATGGGACTGACAATATGTTCTACATCATTCTCAATTAGTCTTATTTCAAATTAATTTAGACAATAAAAAATATAAAAGCCAAAACATGGCACATAAAAGGATATTTTCACTTTAAAAGCTGAAAATAAAATTCTTCATATTGCAAAGTCAGAATAATAATTACTGTAATTTATCGATATTATTAATAATTAATAAAAAAAGTGGAACATTTTCAGTTTTTATTAAACAATTTTAAGATAGTAAACGATTGGAAGATTTCATAACCAAGTCATTTGTATCAGCAAAATATGTTGAATTGTAGTGTTAATATCTATCTCTATTAATTAGGGATTGATAAATTATTTGCCACTTCTATAAATTTGTTTTATTGAAAACTAGTTTCGAATGTTATGCATTCATCCTCAGTTCTAAAAACACACAAACAATTCAAAAATAAGCAATTCAAAATATAGTTGGTATTATTATACATATTATATTATATAAATCAGTATTATGAAACATTTATGAATTATGAATTTAATTAAGACAAGAAATCAAATACATGTTGGTACTCACCAAGGTTTAAATGGATTATATCAAACAGAAAAGTTTGTACTGGTTCCTTCTCGCATTGTACTAACAATGAACGAGAAATAGGCAGGATGTTTTAGGTAAAGGGTTTAAGGGTCAGGGTTTTCCCAATAATGTCGGTGAGTAATTGTTTTTTCTGTTATTGATGGGAATAATTTTAAGATTGGACTGTTGGAGATATTTATTTGGTCATTTAAGCAAAAATCTGGATTGGATTTGAAGGATTTTATTATTTCAAGTGCTTCATATATATTTAATTTGAGACTGTTTTCAACGTGATGTATTAATTTAACTCCTGTTTATTAATGTAATTAATTCAACTAATTATCTCTATTAAATTAGTATTTTTTTGAGATGTTTATTTGGGATGTGCTGTGTCTTGCTGAATTTATGTGGGATTTTCTTCTTCTGTCCTGATGATTCTAAAATTGGCCATACGGTGACTGTTTATTTATTTATTGATTTTTGACGGACTTAAGGCTTTGAAAATATTCCAATAATTAGAATATTATTTATAATATAATATTATTATTTATAATTTTTTTTAATATGAAATTGTTGTAATATCTGTTTTAATTTAAAGTTTTAAGATCACAAAATCATACTTTCTAGAATATTTAATATGTATTTTAGCTTGCCTAATACAATCATTTCTGAATTAAAAATTATTACAAAATAAATTATTCGCATTTGGAAGCGAAATGAAAGCATAAATATTTTCAAAGATGTTACTTATCAAATGGGTAGAATGCAATAATCCCACATGGTAAATACACTCTTGTACAGATTACACAAGTCCAGAGTGCATTAAAATGGCAGGAGTTTCCTGAATTGGATTGTAGTCTCTTACATAAACTGCAATTCAATAAACTGCAACCTTCCAGATTTCGAAATTGGTTACCAACGATCGACTTTTGTTCTTCCATTTCTGTTGGCCTTTTATTTGTTAGGTAACAGAGGACATAGATGTGCTTCGATATCAAATGGTTTCTTAATAAAATATTTCTGAAACGCGAATAGATCGTTAAATAGATTGAGGCGACTTAAAAATATTAAGTTTCATTCATTGTTTAAACTTTTAACGGGAAGACACATTTAAAAATCTGAAACTTGCCAGAAAAAAAAAAGAAGGAAAAGTAAGGATATTAACGTTTGTTAATCGAATTTGAAAATCGCAATAATGCGTTCGAGAAATTTGGAAGCCTGGCCATCACAATAGTATTAAAATAGATCCGGAAAACAGAGATCCTTTGGTACTTTTAGAAGCGCGCCTTTAGTCACGCACGGCTGTAGGTTACATGCTTATTGCTTAGGCAGGGTTGGTGTAAATATGGGCATCTTTTCATTGTGTAAATTTACAATGTAAAGGGCTCTAGCTATGCCAGTCGAATAGGATACTGAAACACCGCAATGTTCCCTGAGAACTTCAAATGCAGTTATATATTCCACATATGAAGGGAACATATTCTGTCCCCAACATTAGGAAGATAACCACTCGGGAACGCAAAGCAGCAAGGCTGGGAAAGCCCCTGTGACACTCTTCTTGTGGACAGCGATGATGATTTGGATATCAACGATGGGAATACACCAGACTCAAGCGATACAACTTGCATCTTTTTGTGATAGAATTTCTATCAAGACACTCTCCGAGAATGTGGGTGAAATATCCCAAATGTGAGCCCATTTAGATGTGCGAAGATGCGGAGATGTAAGAGCCCATTTATGTTTGCGATTTTTGTAAATAATTTTTGATTGATATTCATTTAAAATTCTCAAATATACCAGTTGCTCTTTTTACCGTTTTGTATTGTTTTATTCAATTTTAAATATCTTTAAACAATTTTTGTGACTTTTTTGGAGAGGGCATCCCATTTTTTCTGTTGCGTTTCTAAAAGGTGTTTTAAATCTTCGTTTTCGAATTGAAATAATTGTTATTAATGAGTAATTGATTCCTATCATTTATTAAACTGGTCATTGTTGTCAAAAATCTAGAATTTTTCCAAAAGAAAAAACTTCAAGTTATAAACAAAAGAGAGTGTCTATATTTAGAACTTTTCTCTCTGTATATATATTTGTGGCTTTTGGTCTTTGAAATACCACAATACAAAGAATAAGACTTAACTTAAAAGACTAACGAAGACCTAGAATAATGATTGGAAAGTTCGGGCATTATCCGAAACAGAACTTAAAAATATTGTAAATATTGGAAAGCGGATAAAGGCTTAAGTTACAGTCTGCAGTCAATATTTCCCGTAAAACAACTCAATTACCGATTCTTCAGGACTTCTCTAAACATGCAACTGAGATTTCTGAAGAATATCTCTAAATTCGCCTGTGAAGAATTGACGAACTCTCTGCTGCTGATCACCATGTGTGCTCATCTTTTTGCCTCAGCTAATCGATCTTACCACTGTTATGCCAAGGAACTTGTTGATGTGCATATTGCATATACTTTGTATATTGCGTATGCTAACTTAAATGAGCTGCTTGGTTTGTTTATTGGTTATGATGCCTTTATGTTTGGTTATGTACTCCAAATAGGGCTGGAAGGGTGGGTTATCCTATATATAGCCAGAGTGAGAGAGCCAAGATTTATTTCATGAAATAAATGTCAATTCTCTTTGGCTGAATACAACCTGAAGCCGTTTCTGTTATCCCAGCACGCTAGTCCCCTATGGCCTCGCATCACGATCTGTGACAATTTATTTTTATATGAAGAGGTGACGATCATCTAAAATATATTGACAATGTAATATTTCAAAACAAAGCCTTAAATAAAATCTCTCTTATACCAGTAAATTAATAAACATTCAACGTTTCGCTATTTCAGGACAGAAAAAGATGAGATACCACTTATGTAAAAATCCAAAACAAACTAACCAAATAGAGATAAGTATATATTAAACTGAATTTGGTTAGCAAACATAACTGGTTAGTTGTGGAGTTTGAGATGCATAGAGCTTTCATTTGGAAACTCCAATAATATATTTTGTAGTCAGGGTCGCCCATAAAAATGTCGGGCATAACGAAAGGTTTTTACTCGGGCCTACAAATACATTGGTATTGACCCCAGCCAGTAGTGGATCCAGGATTTAATTTTTTTTGGAGAGAGGGGAACTCTAACACCGGAGACCTTATATTTGTATTTCTTTCTTTATATCAATGTGAAAAAAAAAATTTTTTTTAGAGAACTTTAGCCTGAAAGCCCCTCCCCCTTGAATCCACTAGTGACCTGGGCTGATTATTGACTTTGATTATTTCAGAAGTTGTAACTCTATAGTTATATGCGTAACTCTATAGTTAAGCAATACAATATATTTAATAATCGAATAATATCTATATATTATGAACAAATTATTATTTAAAATAATCAGTAAAGTAAAGACACAGGCATTTGTAAATTGGGATGGGCCCACAAGTCCCACTAAGAGTCCGGTCCTCCGAAAGTTGTCGGACAATCGAGCCTTATTGGCGTTCCCATTTATAGCAATACAATATATTTAATAATCGAATAGCAAAATATTTTTTTGTTTTATTGTTGTTTCCTGTTATTCACTTACCAAAAGTTTTGTAATATCCTTCGAGCCAATCGAGATGGGTATGATTTCCTCTGGGGACATGCCTACGGTTTTTCTTCTTCTTTTTTTTCTTCCTAACGAAAGTCCTATTAAAGAAACATCCATTTGATTCCGGTTCTGGTTATTAAAGAGCCGGTGGTGGTGGGGCAGCCAAGGTCAACATGCCGGGCTCCTTGGCCTGAGGGCACGCTAGGATCTGGGTTAGTGCCTTCGCTCAGGTGCATATAGGAATCTTAAATATGGAAGAATAATGATTACTAATTGGTAAATAAATTAATTATCTTTTTAATCCTTTGAATTATAATTCGAAATATGTCAATGTACCCCATTCCAAAATTAGTAGAAATTTTATTATTACGTTAACATATTAATGCGGGTCATTTTCAAAATAAATGCAATTTTTCACAGTTCATAAGTAATTTTTGCCGAATACCACAACTTGTCTTAAATTATTAAGAACACATTGAATTATTATATTCTAGTTTAATTCTTGGAGTTAAAAGTAATTTTTCACTCATAGCCTCAAAAATGAAAAAAAAAAAAGATTTATTATAATTCAGATATAAAAGATTATTCAGTATTTTCCGAAAATATTGATGTATAGATACATTTTGGGGGTTCCGGAATTGGAAGGATTTCAAAAAAATATATAGACTGAAGTAAAATCGAGCTTGTGAGGTCACTGTGCAAGCAAATTTATTTTTAGGAAAAAAAAATGAACTCATACTTATTTTTTTTTTAATGTAAGTTGCATTTGTGAATACCTCTAGGCTTAAGATTTAATTAAAATGTCTTAATTCTAACCCCCTACTGCTTCTTAAGGAGGTTCATTGGGATTTTCCTCATTTAAAGTAACACTCATTGAATGTTTTGTTAATCGCTAACTATATGGCTTGGTATTTTGATATTATGCTAAAAAACTAAATTGAATGAATGTTCAATACGTTGCTTTTGTAATAAATTATTAGGATAACACTCATGGAAATGAATTCTGGTCTTTAAACTTTTCTTTATCTACCATTAAACTTAAAAACAATTAAGCCTAGAAAACACACATGTACTGTTAACTGTTAACAAAATAGCTACTCATTGTCACGTATGCCGGCGTTTAAGATGTTATGTTTATTTGATTATATATAAATTTATTTATTATTTCTTGTATTAAGTTTATTTTTTATTATTTCATTTTTTTTTTTGTGTATATGGTATTAATGATTTCTATTAACATTATCCCTGCTGAGACAATGTAATATTACTCAATAAATAAATAGTTTCAGTATAAAAAAAACAACAAAAAAAAACTCATTTCCAACCTAGCAGGACAAAAATTGTTATAAATACCTTTCAATTTTTTTTCATATGTAGAATATAAAATACGAATCATTTCCGAATTATGGATTATTTTATTGTCTCAGAGCTTTTTAAAGGGAATCCTTGGTTGTAAGAATTTTGGAAGTGCGATGAGTGTTTGTGTCTCCTGCATGACCTATTAATTCGAGATCCATTAATTCGAGATCCATATAATGATTATAATTAGTTATAATTACCCTATTTCTCTCTCCCTAGACATGCCACAAGCTATAGGTTACACATTTGAGGTGATTTTATGGCAGGTATCCATTTTTTCAATATTATCAAACCAATTTCGGTGCAGGTGAATCTTCCCTCCTCATACACCCAGAGAATAAAAGAAAATTTGTGAATCAAGTATATTTGCTCTATGTTGGTCCAAAGTATTTTTCTCTCTCGCTTGACAAACTTCTAAATCTCCCTCCACTAGCAGAATAAAAGAATAGTTCGCATTACCTGTGAACACTGAAAGCAAGAACTTTGCTACCAGAAGAATCCACTTGTTGATATATGAAGGATCCTCCATTAGTTATAAAGACTTTGCACGTGTTATTTATAGTAAAGTATTTGTATTCATCCTCATTCCCTAGACCCTATAAATTAACAAAGGTATATGCTTAATTAATTACTCTAACCGTTAATTTATTGTTCTAAAAATTGTCTCTCAATAGAAAGTGGCATTTTTTTAAAAAATTTCAAAACGCCATATTCCCTTAACTATTCGTGGAACTGAATACCTGGTTATTGTAATTAAAAAGGGGCCTACTTAGATAAATTTGAACGTACCAAAAACTCTAAAGTAAATAAATATCTTGATTATATAGATGCTCGAGATGATCCACATTTGTAATATATGTAACCAATTTATATATAATTCATTTCAATATAAATAAATAATTCTAAGATTCATTCTCAACTGGTTTTCGCAATAATTATATATATATATATATATATATATATATATATATATATATATATATATATATATATATATATATATATATATTAAGTAGTTAAATTTCATTAATTGATAACGTTTCAGAATTATTGTTTCCAAAACTGGTTAAGGTCTATGAATTTATAAATAAATCTGTGGACATATCTGATATGTTTCTGTAACGTTCATAAAATAGGCACCTATGGTGTGGTAGTGACAGATCGTTTCATGTTCTATTTTTAGCCCAGAGTTTTGAAAAGTTTTTTTTAGGATTTCCCGTAAGCTAATATAGTTTATTTTAGTGCATCACTGTTTTCGTTTTTTGTAGTTTATTACTAAAATATCGTTTGTCTCCTTTTATATTAAAATATCATTGTGATTATAAGAACCTTATGGTAATATCTTTATGGTCTGTGGTTATTAATTTGTACATTCTTTACCTGTGGACTTGACAACTTGATTTTTTTTAAACTGTTTTCAATTATTCGTGGGAAAGAATTTATTTAAGATATACTTATGCTTTGCTTATTACTCATGCATAATGTTGAGAAAGGAAAACAAGGATTGGGCCATGAACCTGGATCATGCTATATAATTGGGTGTGATTTCAAATTAGATTTTATCTGGTTAAAATAATTTTATAAATAAATTCAGATTTAGATGCGTAAATGCGTTTTGGAATCAAATGCGTTTGGAAATGCAAGTGATTGTAACTGATAAAATTATTTATCACAGACAAATTCTCCCAATTTGAAAATAATTTATTTTGAAGCATGCAATGATATGTTCCAAATGATTATGTACGGATGTTTACTCTCCATTTTACTATGCTTTGGTATGGCATCCTCGCATACCATGGAGTTTTGTTCCTTCATATGAGAAGATTGGAATTTGCCAGTGCGATGAGTGCGCTTAAAATCTGGGCTGGTTGTAGAGCTATGTTATAAAATAACATCCAGTCGATGGTTAAATTAAGGCCTTACAGTCTAGGCGCGATAGAGTAAATATAATCATTTTTTGAAATTAATTGCAACGGTACTTTCTCAACGTGATAATTTGGAGGAAAATAGTAGAAAGAAATGTTTCAGATAAAATCGGTATGTAGCAACACGATGAAAACAAATCATAAAGGTTCCGAAAAAATTAAGTAAAAAAAAATAAAAAATAGTATGTAAAAGCGTTTAAAAATACGGAAAAAACTGAGTTTTAAACAATTGAAGTCGGTCAACAACTTTTCACAGAAAAAATTAATAACCGCGAAATATGACCAGTTTGGGCAGCGGAATATCATGAGGTAGCCGAGGGGAAGTCAAGATATCATGAGGACAGGAGAACATTCTCGAGCACCACAAAGGGATAGAGAGAGCGTTCCTCCATCCTCTTCACATCCCCTCCGCTGCCACACGTTTACTTGGCTCTTGCGATTAACAGCCGTATGTTCAGACACGTTTTTTACGTATTTACTAGAACGCACATATATTTCATGGCAATAGGGTTGTTGAAAAACTCCTTGGAAACAAATAGCACTTGGAAAAATGGCTCTAGGATTATTTTGGTCCTTGTTCAAATCTTTTTTCGGTTTGCGTAAACTTTACAATCGGGGCGCGTTATCACTGGGTCCTCCCGTACTTAACCGAAGGTCGCCGGACTAGCACTCTAGCGCCGTTTGTGCGAACTAACTGCTTTGCATTCGATTGTAGCATTCGTATTCATTGGAATTATTAAAATTATTACTGCTTTAATTAGATATCATTTAAAATTATTAGTGCTATCGACTTCCTCTCATTCATTACATTCGCCCAAGAAATGAACTAAATTCCAACGGATTCATTCCAGTTGAGGTCGGGGTCTTACCTTAATTTAAATTATTAATGCTTTAATTTGACCACAACTATCGACTTACGCTCCCTACGCTCGCTCTAGAGATATACAAACCCCAAAAGTTCCTTTTCAGTTGTGGTCGGGTCCTTACCGTAATTTAAATAATCACTCCTTTAAATTTTTAACAACTTTTCCAGATCACTGGAAGTCGACAGCACTAACAATTTATAAAAAATTTGTAATTAAGGCATTAAGAATTTTAATAATTCCAATGAATACGAATGTTACAATAGAATACAAAGCAGTTGGTTAGCACAAAGGGCGCTAGAGTGTCCTTCGGATAAGTTAGGGAGGAACCCGTGAAAACGCGCCCTGATTGTAAAGTTGTTCTCTTTTTTAGGAGATCATCTATTTTTACATTCTCTCAATTTATGGGAAAAGCTATTATTATTTTTGCATACAATTTTTATTTTAGATAGGCGCAAACAAAAGTCACAATTTAAGCTCCAAAACAAGTTCCTGCGATAATTAAAAGGCCTGTAATAAAATTATCAAAAGTGGCCATATTTCGCGATTTTTAATTTTTTGCGAAAAGTTGTTGATCTACTTCAATTATTTAAAACTCATTTTTAAACACTGGTTTTTTATTTTTTTTATATCTTAACATAACATATTTTTTCATATCTTAAACGTGGAAAAACTATTTTTCGGCACTTTTATGTTGTTTTTTTCAATATGTTGCGACATACCGATTGTATCTAAAACATATAAAATTTGTTTCTACTATTTTTCTCCTAATTATCACGTTGAGAAAGTTCCATTGAAATTTATTTTAAAAAATAAACTATCCCGCCTGGACTATTAGTTTTATACTCCAAAAGCCTCGTATACGGAAAAGTTTTCCTAAATCCACAAAACAATTTCTATAACACTCAATTTTGCCTAAATTAATGGTATTCACTTAAGATTAGATTCTAACGTTCCGAAAGAAATGCAGTTCATTATAATTGTTTGTAGTTTACGATTTCTTTGTCGAAGATTGCTATAGTCATTGCTTTAAATATTCCTTTCCCTTAACAGTGATGGTAAATTTCCCTCATCATCTCTTACTTTTATGCGTAATGTTTCCCAAGGTTTTCCTGTCTCTCCAGCTTTTTTTTTTTCCACCATAAATAGACTACCTGACATTACCTCTCACTTACTTCCTTGATTGATCCCGATGATCTTCGCATTCACCTATTGTTACATCATATTAATTGATAGTGCAGTATATGTGACAGAGACAGTAAGGAAAATTACTCCCCAATTAAAAATTTATATATTTTTTTATATATTATAATCAGCTAGGATTTGACGAAGTAAAATTATACTGATGGCAGGACATTGGGGAGAGAATAATGTAAATTAAAGAAAACAAATAACTTGAAGACGAAGAAGGACTTCGTTATAAATGTGTTTTTAAAAAATATAAGGTATCTATTTATGGGAAGTGTACTTTTCACTAATTAATTTATTACATATTAATTGAGGATTCATCTAATGGGACAGTTAAAGTAAATAGCATCAACCATTGTACGGAACAAAAGAAAGTTCATCGCTATTCTTTTACCGTTTCATAGATTTCTCAATACTCTACCGTCACTTGTATCCTTCCTTATTTTACCTCATTTTCACCTGGCAGTACTATTGCAGAGGGACTAACAGTATATATAGATAGATAGATAAAAGAACTTTATTCTGGGACTAGGTCCCTTAAGAATAACATGAATGAACAAATGATACAGAAACATTATCATTATCTGGCCATAAGACTACAAAATACAGATCAGTTAATTTTTACATTTTCAGTAAAATAAATAAATTTTTTTATCGAAAAATATAGTTAATTTGAACAAAACAAAAAAAAAGAGAAAAAAAACAAGAAAAAAGAAAAAAGAAAATGAAAAATACAAAAATAATGAATTGATTAGCAAAGTTGAAGTTTGTACATTAAAAACTATAATTCATTTCTGATCCAGATGTTAATCCTAAACTGAAATTCCGCAATTAGAGAGCATCATTTTGGAGAAAAAGAAGGTGTTGGATGGAAAAGGAGGGATTTGAATGAGCATAGAGAAGAAGCATGGCGGATATTAGAAGGAAAGGAATTCCAAAGGGTAGAGGAGCGGGCGAGAAAGGAGCTTTCGAATGTTTTGGTTCCGTGGGAGGGAGTATGGAGGTCAGAAAGGCGAGATCTTTTTTCCAGTGCGTGGACCGAAGATTTGAATTGTAGGAGGCTGTAGATGTAGGAAGGATGGTGGGTGGTGATAGTTTGGTATAGGAAAGATCCGAGGAAATATTGTCCTTGTCATTGTAAATGTATATACATACATTTGTTTATTTATTCTGTGAAATGTTATACCAAAGATTAACATAAATGAATACAATAATAGTTATTTCATCTCTCAAGCCCTAAATAGGGTACAAGCGTGCCTACACGAAATGAGCAGCAGATTCGAATCAACAGAATTTGTGGACTTATACTATGTGGTGGATATCTATACGTATAATAAATCTTGATCTTTACACTTTGGCTAAAATAGGTTGATAACTTGTTGATAACCGCTCTTTCTACCCTAATTGAAATCCATAATGGCATAAATCCTACAACAATATTTTCGTATCAATAGGGGATTGTGAGTTCAGAAACTGAAGGAATTTGTGAAATTAAAAGAAATCTATATTGGAAGATTAATAAAATTAAAAAGAGAATAGAAAGGTATAAAAAACAGAAACAGAAGGAAGTTTTGGAGATAAAAACAGATCATAATCGCCATGGAACAGGATGAAGCTTCTTTAAAAATTTTTAGACCAGAAACATGGAGTCTAAGAAAATATATATCTTCTAAAAAAATTAGTCAATCTTGTCTCAAGTCCTTCTGTTTATTTACAGTAGTACTGCCAGATCAAATGAAATGAAATGAAAGGTTATAACCTAGGACTAATATAAATGAATACAATACAACATAATATTTATATGCAATATTGATAATATTAAAAATTAATAATATTTAACAACTTTTCGACTGCTTGAGGCTTATTGCCCCGTCATGCTATCAATCTATTTGAACTAACATGTGTCCATTAGATATCAGATGGTTGTCCGCTCCAATAGATCCAGTTGGCAGGTTCTTAGCTCCGAATACCAATAGACGACGTCACGGTTGGAAGCTTCCCGTCAGCCACAACGTCGTGATATCAATGCCACGCCATGTCTTTGTACTAGACGTGATTGAACCTGGTCTAGTTATCATTTGATCCTTGAAATAATTTTTAGAATTGTTAGATTTGACGGATCATTATCTTTGAATTGTCACAAATATCTATTCTTGAATTATGCCTCGATATTACTGGGTAATATAGGATATAAGAATTAAAAGAGTTGCCTTCCTATACAGTATTTATTTCTATCGACTTTACTCTAAAAGCTGGATTGGAAATAGGTAAAGGTAAATTTAGTATCCTGGGTGTAATAAGCTGAATATTTTAAGAAGTAAAGTAGGTTAGAGGGTATATTCATTAAAAATGAATGGACTTTAAAAAATAATGATTTTCTTCGTATTCAACGAAATGTTCGTCGTTTATCAGTGAGTAAATATGTAAACTTATTTAGGGCTGATGTGCTTCATAAGGTTGTTGCATTGATGATTTCTTGTTAACAGATATTTACATATTGTTTTATACAACCTCTAAATTTGTATTATAGTAATAAAATTTCCATACTAATCAATTTGCACTTCTGCCCTGCTTGATTTAAAAATCTTATTAAACATGCCTGTTATAAAAATTGTAAAATATTGAAATAATCTTCTAGATTTCATTATCCTGTTGGCATTTTTTTCTTATTTAATTTACTTTCATTACGTTCCTCTTCCAAAAATATATTCATATCCAAATATTTAATCCTGATGCCTTATTTTTACTTCTTTTCCTGATAGGAAGGTAGGCATTTTAATCGGGTCAAATTGTCGATGTGCAATTTTCAACGGATCCTATGCGCTTCAGAACATCCAAATAGATTCCAAAAAACGCATTTTCGATCATTGGTATGTCTGATCTTTTGTTGGGCTCATTTGAAAGGTAATTTAATTCAATGCATTAAGGAAATCCGTTAGCTTTTTTTTAGTCTTCCGAACTTGAAAACTACGCATCTCTCGAAACATTCCAAAGGTTTATTAAATGGTCTGTAGATATAAACTAAAAAATAAAATAAAAATCTTTATCGGACCAATATTAGCGAAAGATGCAGCAAAAAATTGTGTTGGACTTAGCACTCAAAACTGTAAGGAATGTGTGAATGAAATTGTTTATAAACACCAGAGTCCTATTTCATTATAAAGTACAACAGCTGTACAAACTGCAAATGGAATTTTAATTTTTAGAGGTTATAGATTACTTATCGTCATTAGATAAAATTAATTGTATTCAATTTTTTTTTAATATTGTGTTTTTTAATATAACTATTTTAAATATTATCGTGTTTCAGCATTTCACAGTGTGTCATAGAAGTATTATCTCATAGGCTCACTAGTAATGGCACTTTTATACTTTATTATAAAACAGGGTGTGTCTATAAAGTTGAGTACAAGATGTTATATAGTAGTTATTTATTTTTAAAACACCATAACATTTAAAATAATTATATTAAAAAACAGTAAGTTTAACATGAACTGAATAAAATTATTATTATCTAATTAGGATAAGTAACTTGTAACCTCTAAACACGAACCTTTCCTATTCCCACTAGTACTTGTGTTCTTGTACTTTATTAGGATATAGGATCCTGATATTTTCATTTGCAATAACATCGAAACCCTCGTAAATAGTCTTTCGCCCTTGTTATCCTCTGGTGATCCGGATTATAAAGATGTTAATGGCTCAAAATCACAACAAAAAAAAATCATGAATTAATAAATTTAAGAGGAATGTCCAATTCGCTTATTAGGCTAAAGCGAATTTGCAAATACAGTATAAATAAATATATTGTATATGAAATGTATTAATTAGCAATTATTAAAACTTTTGAACATTTATTTCATCATTCGTTCATTACAATCTCACTAACATCACTCTTCTATAACATTCCTGCATATTCGGGGTATTGCCCAATCTTCAAGAATATAACAAAAAATGCTATGAATATTCTAAAAAGATTTTTATCATATTATTAACACACTTCAAACAATTTTAAACTATAATCACATTAAAAATACATATGTGTGTACATTTACATCTATTATCTGTTGGTTGAAAATAAGTATATTACTTACAACGTTGACTCCTATATTGTCCTGTTATTTTGTCTTATTATAAAAATATTTATTATTTTCCATTCATTAAATTAAAATGTTAGTTAGTAGGAGCTTATATCAGTCTATTACAATGTTCCATTGGCCTTAAACCTTTCTGGATTAGTCTAAATCTCGTCAACTGTTAACTTATTTATCTCTTCTCCTTACATCTTTCTTTACTGTTATTATTTTTTTATTTATATTTACAACACTATGATTCAATTGATGCTTTAAATTTAATTAATATTATTCTTAAAGGAGCTTGATTGTATATGTTTTATTATAATTTTAATCTATTAATTATTATTTAAACATCTTGTGTCTGTTTTGTAATTAATGGCTTCTTTTATATTTTTAGTTATGTGTATTGCTCCTATTATTTTCATAATGTATTTCTATATCCTATCTATATAATTTTGGGTCTTTCAAAATCAAATTTATGGTTGGCCTTTATGCTATGTTGAGCTAATGCTGTAGCTTCAACCTTTTTACTATTTTTACAATTTATTGATGTGTTGGCTAAGACTAGCTTTAAAAAAAAAACAACAAGAAAAAAATTTAAACAAAGAAAAAATATTTTGTATCGTATTCTATATGTGAAACCATTGTTATTTTATGTTAGATTAAACCTATTGCTACAGAAGCTTTAGAATCCATTGTTTAGGATAATTCCCTTTATTGAAGGGATCAAGCTTGTTTATGTATTTATGGTTTACATGCTGTTTATCCTCCCTGTATAATATATACTTCATTCACGATACTCCATTGTTTGCATCCTCAGGCAAGTGCTCGAATTTCGCCCAATTTCCATATATGATTTAGATATGTCGAGGAAAATACGATGCGATTTACTAGGGATAAACCGGTATTTTAATCTTAACTTTATCGTCTGTGATATCGTTATATTTATCCACACGTAAGAGGCTTTCCAAAAATATTGACACTGAATATTTGGGGATATGGGTGAAGTCTAATACCTTCCAAAGAGCCAATAATCATTTTATCAGCATTACGTTATTTAGATACATAACTACGGATAAAAATATTAAGTAAAAAGTAAATTCATATCTTTGCGGCCAAAGATTTTATCAATAAATTGATGTCATAACGGAACATTCAGTTAATTCTAAGTATTTATTTTCATAAAAATATTTTCATCTTAAATTAAATTTATTATGTTTTCCTTTCCCTTTAGGTTCGTCATTTTTAGAAATCATTGAGTTTATTTTATTTATTTTATTTATTTTATTGAGTTTATTACTTTATTTTGAATAAGTGAAACGATCCAGACTATATAGCAAAATGATTTTACAATAATCATTTATATTATTGCACAAAAAAAAAAAAAAATAAAAGAAGACTATCGCCCACTAGAAATCACATATGGTACTAGATTTATTATTTTTTTTAAATCTTGTTTGCGATGGTATCGAGAAGTCAAATTCAAGCTATCGACTATGAGAACCTCGGAAAAGAGTTCAGAACTGAAAATTTCGCACTTTTTTTTCCAGTTTATGCCCATTTTGACCACGTAGAAGCAATTTTTCGATAAAGATTATTGGATTATTTTAAAACTACATTAAACTTTTTACAATTTGTGACCCCATTGGTCTCTGTTGACCCAATAGTCTATGAGATACAGCTTCTCGAATGTTGGAAAATTTTCCATATTTGCTAATTTAGATGCTTTTCATGTTTCACTATTCACAATCTGCCTTATACCTTCAATAATCTCCCTCAAATGGTCCAGTGAAGTAAAATTTAAATAACATTGGGAAGGAGTGGAACGGAGTGGGGAGGCTGAGGTAGAGTGTGGAGGGAGGGGAGTCAGCGGACCACTAGAATCTTGAGAGAAATTTTCTTGTAAGCAGGAGCTGCAGATTGGTGGAGAAAACAATCTACTTTAAAGAAAATAGATACATATGCTCGAAATGTTCTTTGTCATATGGGAAAATCTACAATTTTATCCAACAGTGTACCAACTGCAAAGCTGTGGGTGAAATAATTTCGTATTTTGACATTGGTGAAACAAATCATCCTAGCAGAGCGAATGATACACTGGGGTTTGCATCTGAACACCATCCAAATAATATTGGCGTTCTTCCATGCTACAGACCATTTTTTTTATGCCAAGTGTGCCCATCTCTAATCTTCAGCATATGTCGGAATTAGTTAACAATATGGTTGCTACTGAATACTGCCCATTTACGACCGACGAATTCTTCACCATTAGGCGTTCAAAACAGTTCTGGTCTGGTGTTTGGTACGAAATGACCATGAAACAGGTGCTCATGCGCTGCGTAAGAAGCTACAATGGTTTAAGCCGGCGTTGTGGCATAACTGAAACCGTGCTTACCCAATGTGCACTGGGGAAGATCTATATCCAATAGATATGTATCTAGAGCTTGAAATTTAATGAAATGAGAAATGAGATCATCACGATTCACCCGAGATGAAGCTGATACAGAAAAATTGTGCGCCTGGTTTATGAAGTGGCCTCAGTTCCCTAGCGGGTCAACTGATTCATGGGTAGAGATGTTGGGAGGAAAGTATGTTAAAAGTGGTGAGGGAAAACTTCCTAAACGTTAAATTCATACATGAGAACAAAGTGGTGTCTCTTTCCTCTGGTTACTATATTGTGAGGTGTCCATTGACCCTCTAACACTGTATTACCGATTCGTTTTGTAACAATCAGATGAGGAATTAAAATACTTCTTAACTTATGAGCTTTCTCTATTCACAATATCTTTATTCACTCAAGAGAGAATGAAGAAGGGCATTAAATCCTCTTTTCATGTAGCATTCAAACTTGTTAACATTGATGAGACACGAGGAAAAACTATATTTGTAGTTGTAGATGGTGGTCATGTACAGTGGCGTAGCCAGAGGGAGGTCCAGGGCGTCCGAACCCCCACTCTTCCCGAAATTACAAAATAGTTTTACTTATTCTTATGTGTAAACAAAAATTCTATATACCTATTTGAATGTTCATTTATATATAATATACCTAGGCATAGAAATATTACATATAGAGAGGTCCACCTAATATTTCCTTTAAAGTATTTGGCTGGATCTCCCTATTCCCTCTCCCCTCCTCCCCCAGAAACGAAATCCTGGCTATGCCACTGGTCATAAACTTCACAAAGTGGTTTGGTCCAAAAGCGTTGGTATCTTCCTCGTTCGAGTTGATAGCTGCCTGGTATGCCTAATATCTCGATGTGGTGGTTGACTGGTGCCCAACAGAGGCTCAAATTAAAGGCACAAGAAGCCCTGAACCTTCGGAGAGCTCACGCACTTTCTTCTCTCGAGGCGATACTTATGAGACAACAAACCTCAAATTTCACAAGAAATGCTTTTATCTACTGAAAAAAAAAACGGCTGAAGAAGATGCCAACAGAATGATCATCACTACAGAAACCGTTAATTTTGAGGTTGCGGTAATTGCAGATGAGAACTGTTTTGCTGGTCTTTCTAACTGGCTTCACAGACCCCTCTCAAAAGAGCACATGCCTCCAGAAGTGTGGAAGAGGCAAAGCATCAGATTTTTTCTATTCTGCCTCCCCATAAACTGCAGATATTCACATCATCCCTTTCACATTTCAGTGGATGTGATTCAAAGTCATGCTTCTTCGGTCAGGAAAAACTCAAGTTTCTGGCAACAGTAGAAAATAATTCAGACGTTATTACACTGACGCTGCAGTGTTTTAAAATTCAATACCCAAGGGGTTGTCCACTGCTCATAGACAAACGGCGGAAAGGTAAATAGTTAGGCTTTGAATACCGAGGCCTCTCCACCCCCTCCGTCTACTCCCTCCGAATGTTGCATTGCCTAAACTTTTACTTCACCATTTGGGAGATATTATTGAAGGTATTAGGTCGATTGTGATTGGTGAAACATGAAAAATAGCTAAAAATTGGCCAATATGGAAAATTTGTCGAATTTGAGAATCTGTATCTCAGAGACTGTTAGGTTTAATTTGCTCTCTAATTGTAGAAAATTTAATGTATTATGTTGTAACAAAAAATATTGAATAATATTTTTCAAAAAATAGCTTCTACGGGGTCAAATGTACGTAAGCTGCGAAATTTCCGCAGTTAATAGTTTTTTAATACTGTTACGAGGTCCTCTCATGTCGAAAACTTGAATTTGGCTTCTCAGTATCATCGTAGGCAAGATAAAAAAAAAGAAGAAATGTAGTGCCTTATGTGACACATGGTATAATGTATTAGGCTATTTGTGATCGTGTAACTTCTGAACGACTTGACCGATTAATGCCATATTCACGCAATGTATTTGTGTATTCGAGACGATGGTTTATAGCTATGCTAGGATCCGATAGGTATCGCTTTAATCAACCTATAAACAAATTCTATATTGGTCAGGTTACGTAGAGGTATTAATGAATATTTTACGTAGTCGGTGGATGCAACGTGCATTAATGCGATTATCGTTCAATAGTCTTGCATTTGAATATGAACCAGATATTGAACATTATCACATTCCAAAGTAGATACATTAATGTATTCAGATACATTCACTTTTGCTATGCATATAAATTTATAAATCAAAGAGATGAATGTGTTGCGCAGCAGGAAAAGTTGTATTGCCTACATTGAATCTATCACCTGATCCATTTAAATCTTTTAATTATTGCCAGATGCATTTATTCTTAAGATATTTGGCTTTATATTAAGATATTAACCTTTATAGTGATAGTGGAAGCACGTCCTTTTCATCAAAGATTTACTCTTAACTTTGCAAATATTACTAATAACATAAATGGGACCATTTTGGTTATTCAAACATTTATTGAAATGTAAAATTCAATTGCCGAAAAATGCAACTTTAGTTACAAAATTGCAGTCAAAGAATTACATTTACGTTACTGTCTTACGTTAAATCTAAATCATACCGGGTGAAGTCGGGACAGACGGCTAGTTAGTTTTATATGAATATAATTATTAAATTACATATATCAATTTTGTTAATTACACAACACAAAAACTGTAGATAGACATTAAATTAGTAATTAAGTAACATGAAAAATTCCTTTAAAAAAATACAGGATAAAAAGAATAGAATTTGTAAAATAAAGCACCGAAGAATGAAAACATCAACTTATTCAATTTCAAATTATTCATGGAAATAAACAATTTATTCAGCTATTCAAGCTCAATACCAGTTGGTTCATAAAAAATATTTTTATAAACTATTTGCTAATAGGATCTGTTCATATGCAATAATATTGAAAACATAATTGATTTTTCTTCTTATTTTTCTTGTTAGAAATATTTGCCTATAAAAATAGCAATTGAAAATAATTTTATTTTTTCAGGTAAGTCCTATATCTAATTTATCAGTGATGCTTTCATCATCAAAGTGAGTATTATATTTTTTATTTTTTTCACAACTTTCGGCATTAATTTCTTCCAAATGGTTCACCAAATACTTACAACTTTTAAGAAAGATAGCCTTAAATACATACATTCAAAAGATAGTTTAGAATGCTCCATACATTATTACGAGTTACAGAACGATTATTTAATCTGGTCAATTTTATATATACGACCAACTCTTGATAACATGACTTAAGGAATACCTACCAACATATTATATTAAAATTTAATTAATATTAAGTTTATTAAAAATACAGTTAAATGAAGCTACAATCATGAATTATAATTTTTTTAGCAGTTGTTTTTCCGTCTATCAGAGCTCAGAATATCTTTTTAATAATTACATAAAAATCACCATATAAATTAATATTAATAATGATAGCATAAATAACATCAGATTAACAATCAACTTTGATGTAATATAATAAAATGTTTGTTTACAACGTTCATGTTTTAGAAACATTTAAAAAAAAAATAATAAATAGACATAAGTAACTGTCTTATTGTACATGTACATAATATAATTCATATTTCTACTAAAACTCAAAGTGATTGTTTCATTTACTACTTATCAACAACCCCAAAAAACTAATTATATTGTTTCAACTTTTTTATATTTAATAAAATGTTTTTCATATATGTAGCTCAAAATTTTTCGAAGGATATATCCGATTATCCATATGTTCAATTGCAGGAAGAAATAAACCCTTTCAAACTCCTTATTTTTTATTTGATACGTTATACAACCTTTGGTAGTCCGCAAACTGGGTCATACTTGTCCATTGCTAAGTCTAATTTTTCTATCATAAAAACATGTATTAATATTATATATAAATATAACAATTCTTACAATTTGAACCTAATTTTTATTCAAATCACAAAAATATTCCAAACATAATAAACTGATATCAAAATCTATATTTTTTGAATTGATTGATGAAAAGTGATTGTATGACGGTGAAATAAAGGTGATTTGTACTATAAGTAATAATATAATTTGTTGTTTTGCATGTGTCTAAATTTTGTACAGAAATAAATTTTGTTACCAGTTTATTATATTTGGAATAATTTTGTGATTAGTTATATATTGTTATTATTAAGGTTCAAATCGTTAGTAATGTTATATATATAGATCTAATTTTGATAATATTAATAAACGTTTTACGTGATATTTTTGCTATAGAAAAATTAACTTGAAAATGAGCAAGAGTGTTCAATACGTTTAATAATTTATTTTTAGTCATGGATTGATTTTCATTTTAATAGTTAAATTCTTCATATTGTCGGGAACAATTATTTTGAAGTGATAATATTTACTAAGTTGTTTGTTTAAACTTCAATTAAAGCTATAAATTATCGTGACTGTTTGTTACAACAGGGCTTCGTTAGGTATGTGATGTGCTAAGGGCTTTGGCCAGACTGACCGCATACTAACTAGGTCAACTACTCAAAGACAAATAAAAAAGTTATTTATTTTTCATAAAAGCCATTTTACTATCTTCAGTTGTTTCAGATTTTATTTTATGTTAATATTAATATCGTTTACGTTTTAGTATTCTTTTTTTTAGTCGCATTTTCCCTGAAAAAATAGACTATTGCAGTGGGTCGGAGTTCGGCGGTGAGCGGCGGGACTGCGTTTTCTATCCGTTTCATAACCTCTAGTGCTCGATTTTGGAAGTTTTGGATATGTCTGAGATATATATATATATATATATATATATATATATATATCTATATATATATATATATATATATATAGATCTAATATATATATCTATATCTAATATATATATATATATATATATATATATATATATCATATTTTTCCCCTGCTATATTTGAGCACATCCAGCGGCCCCCTTTGGGCTAAATGAGCTGAAATTCGGTATGTAGGTGTTTCTTCCAGGCAAAACGATACTATTAAAGAATGGGTAAATTCCAGTTTACAATTACTTAAATTCCAGTATGTTTACCTGAAATTTCGGCGTTTTTAAAGTTTTGCGCATCTCTACAGCTCCACCAAATTAGTTTATAGGGTTGAAATTTTGTATTTAAATTGAGTAACTTTAATTTCAAGTAATTTAAAGCAATTTAAATTTGTATTTAAATTGTATCTTTTAGGGGTCTTAATTTGGTTCTCCCACTCCCTCGGGTTTTCCGATTTTTTTAAAGTTTTGCGCTTCTCTACAGCTCCACCTAATTCAGTTAGGGGGCTCATCTTTCATTTGAATGGAAATTAGATTACCTATAAAACAAGAGAAGTTTCATCGTAATCGGACTAGTACCTATTAGCTATTTCAACTCCAGCGATCCCTGTTGGTTAAGTGATTGAAATGTGGTATGAAGGTTTTCTGTATCGAAGGTCAGCGGAGAGGCAGAACAATATAATAAAGGTATGTGTCAGTTTCGGTATGCTAGGGAACTGTCTTTTTTGTGTCTCAACTTTTTTCCACTCCCTGTTTTTATACTATTTTTATTTTAGTGAAAATGCGACTTTAGTGACAGAGTTCTGCTGCTCTCGGATTGGTTTTTAATATATGTTTCTAAATAATAAATCTCTCAACAAAAAGTATTCACTGCAAATTTTTGCACTCTTAATGCCATTTTTTTTTTTGTGTGTAATATTCTTAATTCGAGGAGTTATATATAAGGATTAATATCCTTAATTCAAGGATTAATAGATAAGGATTAATTTCCTTAATTCAAGGATATTAAAATTTCATGGATAAAAGTAACATATTTTCAGCATCTTAATTTGTTTTGATGATTTATTTTCATTAGTTGTAATACGATTCATAGTTGTTTTTTTTAATCCGGAATTTGCCAGTAATACGGTTGTTCTCAACTTCAATATCGTCCATATTTTTTTTTTTTTAATTTATCTCCATCTAAGGCTTTTTTTTTCTGTTACCGTGTCCTTTTATAGTAAACTTTCAGACGCTATACTTATCACATCTCCGAACTATGTTAACCTTTTTCCTTCTATGGATGTAAAGATGCTCCTGTTTATCTCCGTCAGTTCTCTTATCCTTCCATTACCTACTATGGATGCCAATAAACGGTCGGTTATAACCAATAATCGTAATAAAAGAAAAAAAATATTGAGCAAAAAATAGAAAGTATAAAAAAATAGAAAGATAGGATGCTTGTACCCACATGCTTATACCTCCTTGGTAAAGTCAAACCATTACACGGACTACAACAACTAAATTTCTATTGTTTATTTCACGTTCGCCATTAGCACAGTAAATATTGTTGAGTAGATTTTGAGGTTTAAATATTTATTTTTAGTTTATTGTTAATCATTTTCTTTCTCTGTCTCTTTCTCAGTTTCTTAAAAATTAAAAAAAAAAAATTACATAACAGGAAATTCATATTTTGAAAAAAAAGTAAAAAAAAAATCTAAAATTTTTAAACATGAATGAAAAAACAATGAAAAAATTGCTGTCAATTTAAATAAGGCTCTGCAGCATTATAAAAAATTACTTATAAGTGCCAAACGCGAAACGTGAAAAATTTGCTATTTTTTTTAATTGACAACTAAACTTTGAAAACTAATTTAATTAAACTTTAAAGCTTTAGTGGCTGGAATAGAGCCATTATTCCATTTAATCTCACTTGGGTAATCCTTAAATAGAAAATTTGCATAACTTTAGTGGTTATTTGCGGAGTAGCTCAGGGGTAAGGAATTGTGTTACCGTGCTCCTGGTCCCGGGTTCGAGACCGGCTGTGGCAGATAATTATTTATTCTGTGATCGATCTCAGAAGGGTCTCCTGTGGGATCACCCAGCCTCTATGAAGTCGGTACCCTTAATTGGGAGAGAAAACCTGGCGGTTGAGCGCAATCTCGGCCAAATCACCTCCTTGCACAACCTGAGTAATTGCAATGGGTTGTAATGGTACATTTTTTAATTACAAAACATGACTTATACTACTATGATTCTCACCGTCTTTTTATCGTGGTTAGAAATGAAAGTTAATACCGATCAGTTTTAATTATAGGCAAAATAACCGGAAAAACCGATAACCGATTGTTGTTGTTTTTTCACTATAACCGACATCGCTATTACTCATTTCAGTCTGGCTCTTCTTATTGCTCTTCTACAATATTCTTTTACAGGAGCTGACAGCATTTTACGTAGTCTACCATTAATGACTCATGTTTCCAAGGTAGATGTAGTGGTAGGATCAAATATAGATTTATATATTAATTGTTTAGTTGTTGAATGAATGTTTGTTATACCGATGGTCTCACAGGATAACATCTTAACTGAATTTTTTCCTTAATTTATTTTGATTCACAATTTATAATTTATAACCTCTTATCTGGATGCATCTGTGGCTTAAGAATTGGCGGAAGTCGATTTTAAACTTATTTACAGGATTTCCGCCAATTTTTAACTCACAGAGAATATCAGATAGGTCATCATTCGAGGCCATCCATATATTTTTTGTTATAATTTTCCTATCAGATTTACTGTTTCTCACTGTTTTTAGTTTTATATATATATTTTTTAATCAGACTTTTTAGAGACATTGTTCATGATGAGCTGTTATTTAAAAATAACCAGATTATCACCAATCGTTCTTCCGGTTAATGTAAAAACCCATCATATTGCAAATAATAATGCATTAGTTTATATTTTGTATTTATATATAGTATAGTATAATAAAGTCACTTTGTGCCGAAAATTTGAATGGTACTGAGAACCATATGTCCTTCATCTTCTGACTCCTTCTCTTAACGGTTTATTTCTCGAAAAAAAACTATTCAGGAGTGGTAAGTAGGCACTATCGGTACATTGTGGGTTTAAAATACATTAGAACAAATACGCATTGCTAAAATAGCAAACTTTTTTCACCTAAACGATAAGGGTGGATCAAATTAATCTAAAGTTTTAATATGTCTTGATTTATCACTCGTAGTTTATAAATGCCGTTTACCTGAATAATACGGCTTTATTCATAACTAGACTGATACTTGAAATAAGTCTCCGAAGTTGGATGCTAAAATGCTAAAGGGGCTATATACTTCATTAATACATTTGGCTCGGATCAATCTTAACGTTTGAGGTATATCTATTATATCATTGAATTCTGCTTCATAAAAAACAATTCTGGTGTTTTTTTTAGTAAATAATTTTTTTTTTTTAAATAACTTTTTTTTAGTAAATATGTGTAGAAATAACATTGAATAAGATTACTATTCACTTTCTGATAAAGTGCTATATATTCTAATAAAGAGAAACTTGTTTTCGATTTAGGAGTTTAAAAAAAAAATATACAAAAATACCAAAAAACCTGTCGGTGAATGGAAATACGAATCTGTTATACAGTACCTTCAAAGCTCTCAGCTTAATTAAAGAGGCATTAGGTTTCTAATTTATTGGGCTAAAGATGCGTTCTTTGTAAGTAAGCAATTATATTAATGGGCTAAAAATACCTTCTTTTTAAGTATCCCATAATGTTAATTAAAGTTATACAAAATCTTGCTTTAACTTTTTTTTTTTTTTTAATTTATTATTTCTTGTTTTATTAAAAAAATATCAATGTCTTCAAATTTTACGTTTATAGATATTTATTAATAACAATAAATTAATATTGTTGTATCAATCTTTGTTCTTTGTTATGTTTACCAATATTGATTCCAACTAAAAAACATTTTACGATTACTCTTCAGGATGATGTTAGATTTGTATTTTTTATAAACTGAAGAGAATTATGTTATTTGCCATTCTCTCCTTTTAATATTCTGTAAATGTTCTAACTTATTATGCATCTGTCGATTGTAATTTTTGCTCTTAGCAGCGTAGGGTTAAACAAATTTTCTCCTCGTCCTGTCTGTTCGAATATTGATGGGTTCGGTCCCGTCCATTTAATTTATTTTTACAAAGCTTGCCCAATAAAAGTCAATTTAGGCCAGATTCATTTTTTGAGTGGACTCTTGACTTTTTTGTAAAGCGTGGTATTATGAGAGACTCTGGCTTTATTCGAAATTTTCAGAAAATTATTCGTTTGGTATCATATGGAGCATGAAGATCATTATGGATGAATTCATTTGAGTCATGATTATGATTATCTTGATTTTATGAAGGATTTTTGATTTTAAGGATTCGTTACGGTAGGAATTAGTTGGTTTAGTCCCGTCTCGCAGCTTTTATGTTAAAGTTTGAGACCACTGTTCAAGGTTTTTGATAATATATTGAAAACTTTGGGGTGAAATAAATAGATTATTATTGAGAATTACAAGCATGTCATCGGCATACGCGAGGTGAGGGAGAGAGCAGTGCTCATTTTTTATAACTAACGTGTGTTTTGTAATGGCAATGCTACCGAAAATGTTTTTTTGGAAGTCTCGACGACTTTAAAGCCTTTATAATTGGACCATGAAATAGGGATGTAAATATCGATATATACTTATCTTATCGATAGTTTTTAAATTCATATATCGAAATAGTAGTTCGATTTATTGATTACAAATATCGATATTTTGTGCCTCGGTGTTTGTAATCTTTAAAAGGCGCAGAAGATGGAGGTTTATATTGAATTGAAGGGTAATGAAATTAAATTAACAAATCTTAGAGTTGTAATAGCTTTCATAGCAACAACTTAAAATTAAAAAAATATTAATTGATTAACATTTTAATTTTAAAAAAAACGTACTAGGAGCTAGAGGAAAAAATAATTAAATTATTTAAACATTAGAAAAAATTAAAAAGGATGGGAGAAAATCAATATTTAATGAATTGATAAAATCCTATCAAAGTATTAACATTTATTTTAAAAGACGTGTTATAATTGAGAAAAATAATATTATAAAGAAAAATATCGAAATTGATTATGGAGGTAATTGAAAAAGAGGAATGCAGTGAAAAATAAAATAGATGAAAGCATGATAGGCCATGGATTGACGGAAGAGGAGGCAATGGACAGGACGAAATGGAGAGAGAAGCTTACGGAGTACGGAGGAATTGTGTTGAAGAAAACTTCATATATGAAAAAATACTAAATTAAAAAAAAAAATAATAGGGGTTGCAAAGAAAATAAAAATAACCTAAATTGCACAACATAAACAAAAAGGAAGAAAATCAAAATTGAATTAATAATGACTTGAAACCATTCAAACTTATTATTAACACTTTAATTCAAAACAAAAATAGACTTATTGCTAAGATTGAAAAAAAAAAATTAACTAAACCAATTTTTCTCAGACATTTTTTAAAAAAATATTCTCATTTTGATGTACTTGCCAGTAAGACGGCTTCGATTGCCTGATACTGAAATATTCAATGTTGAAGCCAATCTTGCAGATGAATATTGTGCACTTATGGTCAATTACACACATGATAGGGCTGCTGTTTGTTTTATTCAATTTTTTTTTTTAATCGAATTAAAATTATCGGAAAAAATATCGATATTTCGATAGATATATCCATATTTTTCCCTACAATGAAAAAACTTGTGCGTTATGGAAAGGTTCTTAAATATTTTCAACTATAAAACTTATTTTAAATCTTTAATGGATTGTTATTCTGTTTGGTAAATTATTAGTCTGCTGCAAAAAAAATCTTGACACCATTCGTATTTAAAAAAGCCGGTTTGCCTTACACCTGCTAGCTCTGTTACCTTCCCCGCCCAATGAATAACCTTGTGTTGTGTCAAGGCTTCACTTGAATGACTGGCATGTTTGGCACACTTCTGTAACACTGTAATACTTAACTTATTTTAATTTTTATTGATTATTATTTAGAATCAGGATGTTATTAGAAGATTCCAAAGCAAAAACTCAAGTCTCTCAAATACCAATAAATAAATAATCTGTCAACGTTTTGCCAAATCACATATCATCAAGACAAAAAACGATCTCAAAAACATCGTACTCAATACATCAATACTCTAAAAAATATTAACCAAATAGAGATAGGCTTTTATTGCACATTTCAAACTGTAAAACCTTTTTCAGCTGTGCTAATGTTACCTCTACTTCCCTTCAATATATCGAGGGCGTTAAGATAAAACTTCGTAACCCACAATTTAAAAAAAAAAAAATTACCTTAGCACCCTCGATATGTTGAATTGATTATTGGTTAGTCATTTTACTTTCACTTAGCTCTGTATGAAATATATAGTAAGGGAAAGTAATTCGATAATGAAAATTTTCGAGTCTTCAGCGGAATACTGGTCCGATTCGGTTGATTTTTTTGTTTCGTTTTGTATGGTATCTAATTAGTTTTCGAAAAGACATAACAAAACCACTCTTTTGGACTCAGGGGGCTGAACGGTTAGACCCATTGAAAAGTGCACATACAAATTTTGACCCGACTACTATACCTTCCTTACCTAGTTGCGGTAGGAAGGTAAAAACATGTAAGCAATGTTAAATAAACTGTATCATTACTAATAATGGCCCGATTTCGATGATTCTTTTTTTGTTTTGTGAAAAGTTAAATCGCCCTTCAAATTACAATATACAAAATTTACCATTAAGAGTATTTATTTCGAGCTATGGACAAATAAAATATTCTTTTCGTTATAACTTTTTTAAATGATTTTTCTCGAGAGTGTACTTCATATATGAATATTGAGAGAGCTTCAAGTGAAAGACTTAACCACAAGTTTCATCAAAATCATTGAGCCGATTTTGCGCTAGTCTATAGAAAAACTAGTTTTTCAGATATTGGGCATATAGAGCCCGATCGATTTAGTTCACAGGCTTCAGGGTCCGACACTCTACAAAATAGGAAAATAACAACAAAATCGAACCAGCCATTGAAGAGATAATCGTGACACTGACACACACACAGACAGATCAATGGCCGAAAATTCGTTTTTTGGACTCTAAAACTTAAAAAAATTAAAATAATAAGAAATGAATAAAATATTATGAAATGTAAGATACAATAAAATAGATGAAAATATGTAAGTAAAATAAATAAATTAGTAAAAAAATAAATAAATAAGTTAAAATTAGATATGATTACTAAATTTTGAATATTAAAAAAAAAAAAATGCTATTTTTTACAGTTAGTAACGGTTATAATTGTCTATATCAGACTGTTATGCGTACCACTGGTGGTACACGAACAAGCAAATAAAAGTCATGGATAAAATCATCCGTTTAACATGTTAAATGAGGGATAGCAATTTTTTTAAAACTTGAAATATTATTGAATATATCAATTATGAAATGAATAAATACGGTCTACAATTAATAAAAATGATTCAGGATGGTTCATAGTAAAGGCGAAATTGCTCATGATCAGTGGTAAAGAGTCCAAATTTCTTATTTTCGAGAGATACTCTTTTATCTGCGGAATTTTTGACGTTGTTAACCTTACTGTTATGTTATCTGTTATCAATATCACTTTTGATTTTATTTTCGTTTTATTATTTTCTTAAGCACATTTACTGTGATATACGAGTATATTGTTTTTTTTTTTTTTGTTTGATAAATTTTTGCAAATCAGTTTTGTATTTTGTATTAGTAGTACGCCCTTTTGTCTGAAAAGTGGACATTTTACGCAGACATAATCTTCAAACCCCAGTTCTATATGTTAAAATTGGTCTTTCTATCGTTCAGTTATAGAGATTAATTTATGTATACATAAGATGGAAAAATTAATGTTATTCGCAATGTAGATATATTGGTTTTATTTACTATGGTGTAGACGTCAAACTTATATGAAAATAGTTTAAATTTAAACTATTTTTTGGGATAATTTTCTAATACTTTTACTTATTTTAATTAGTATTTACTTCTTTTTCGGGGAGATTAAGGGAAGCGTGTGTGATATAACTTATCATCTATATGAGAACTTAAACATACTAGTATTACTGACATGCATCTGCTGAAATTCGTGTAATACATTCAAATTATATTGCATGTTTTTATTTCCTTCTGAGCGTTATACCAGACTCTCATAAAATGGATAGTAAGGTTAAGGACAAGATAAATCGAGATGTGCTTTGAAAATTTTCTATTTTTATGCGGTTCATTCATGCATTTGGCAGGGATCCACCTAGGGATGCCACTAGGTCAGTGTTCTTGTTTCTCTGTACTCAAAGAGACTACAAGTGCTAAGCAAGCTAATAAAGTTTATTTCAGCCTTTTCCATGGTCCAGTTGAACTTTCAAAGCTTTAAACTGGCTCTAATAATCCAGCTGAGTGTATTAGACACTCTTGTACCCCTGCTGAACAGGCTAAAGCATCCCCAAGTTCTTATTAATGTGTTCCAAGGTTATTTATATAAGTTAACAATAATAATAATAATTCTCTTGATTGTTTTTGAGGGTTGTAAATTATTAAACTCCAAAAATCTGAGTGGAAGAAATACACAAACTATACCCTTTATTTATAACACACATTTTAATTCAGTTAAATATTTACTGTGATAAATCTATATACATATAAAAATTCAGCATGTGTATGTTTGTAAACTTGAAAAGTAGTCGGTCGATTTTGATGCAGTTTGCACTATCATTTAGTGAATTTCTTCCAAAAGATTTAAATGTATTAAAAATTTTCGAAATGCTCCCAAAAAATAGGCAATTTTGTTATCGTTGTCATGACAACTTCATATATGTGGAAGCAAGTTCACTCCAAAAATATTTAAATAAGAGTGAAACTATTGCGTGGAAGCGTCATTTGTTAAAAAATCGGAGATTAAGGGAAAAAAGGTGTAAAACATGAAGCTTTATTGCCGTTTTGATAAATTTATTATCATTTTAATCCTGTTCCTAGAAAACGTCCTAATGAAATGAGACGAGTTCTAAACAATGCAAAATTGTCATCCCTTAGGCCTTGAAATATTTACAGGCAAAATGTTTGTTGGTAACCGGTTGTTTCGTTGAAAATTCTGGTAGCCACCCTAAGAATTCTAATAATTGAAGCATAGAAATTCAAAAGAGTCTGAAGTGCCTTTAGAAAATGATCGGATATAGTTAGGCTAGGAGATCCCTCATCCTCTTCAGCCTTCTGCGAGTGTTGTCAGGCATACAAGACATACAAGAATTAGTGTGTTAAGATTTCCGTGTAAGTTATCGTGAAATCGTTTGTAGTGGGTCCGAATATGTTCCTTAACTGTAAGCATATTGAGTTCTGTATGTAACGTAAAGTTGCTGATGTACCAAGGAGCTTTGGTGATAATAGTTTTTGACTGAAAAATTTGAAGTTTTTGTTCGTGTGTTTTTTTGGCTGTCCCGTATATCTGTGTTTTTTAAAGTTGTTTGTAAAAGTTTTGTTCAAACTTTGCAGTATGATGATAAATGATGATTAGGAATCATGAGAACAGTTGTTCTGTCTTCTGTTACTCACATTATCTTTTAAAAATGAAACAAAAAACTTGCAATTTGCGAGTATTTAACTTAACTTGCAATTGTTTTCAAGAGCACGCTGTTCAGCTAGTTAATTATAATAGGAAAAATAAATTTATGAGTTTGCTGACGTATAGCGTTATTATACTCTATATTATACGTTATTATATTATATGAATAAAAGATATAATTTGAAACTAAAATTTTAAGTTAGTTTTAAAAACTGCGAAGGAGGAGTTTTCTATAAAAAGTTAATATTTCCACTTCTCAAAAACAAATATTTTTTTTGACAAATTAATATTCTACGCCTAAAATTTATCAAATTTATTTCAAATCTTAAATTTCCTCTTCTCAAATGTTACAAGTCAACATTTTCAATAAAAATTTGGCTTACCTCCATGAGATGTTCCCCTAATAATTTTCCAAAAATGGATATATTAACTTTTGATAGGAAACTCCTCAAATATGGCTGAAATGTAGTCCAAAAAAAAAAATGTTAAATTTGTTAGGAAAAAACTATATATATATGTGTGAACAAGAAATAATTTATTTAAAAACAGTAAATAAATAAAAAAAGTTATATCTTCTTTGTTTCAATTTTCTATTGTTAATTTTCGAAAGAATTTTCTGAAAATGGGGATGTTTTCCTTGAAAAATTAACAAAAACGGAATAAAAGTTAATATTACTCTGGAAGTCTTGAATTGAACTTTATTAAAAAAAATATATATATAATTGTATTTGTTAAATATTTCTGCCATGGCCGGAACAAAGGGAGGGCGAGAGGGTAAAGAGCTTCGGCTGGCAATATCGGGCGAAATTTTATTTTTAGGTAAAAAAATATTTATTTCTGTTTTTTTATTGTTTTGACCTTAATTCAGTAATAAAGTGAGTTAATGTTATGAGATGATAATATTCATTTCAAAATTTTTATTTCCTAAAATACCGTCATAAAACTGTTGACTTTTATTGGAGGGAGTAGGGACGTAAAATTAAGCTTGCCCCCTGAGGAAAATCATGGTTCTGGCCCCGATTTCTGCTATATTGCATAACTTATTTTGGAATTAATAAAGTTATTTACGAATAAAAATTTGGTAATGAATCGTTAATTTATTAAGGAATAAGAAATGAGTACACTAAAACAATATGCTCATTATTTTCACAATAAGGAATAACATATAAATTTACTTTATCCCTTACAACTTAATCATTTTTCAAAATGGATTTGCCTACCTGTTTTAAACTTGTGAAATTTTAATAGGAAAGGCTTTAAACCGAATGATTGGTTTGTTAATTTTTAACAACTGTTTCTAGTTATAAAAGTATGTTTTGACAGCTTTTTTTTATGCAACCTATCAAAAAACATATTAATATTATTAATAACTGAAACAGCTTACGCCACTATTAATTATGCCATTGTGTCTAATTTCTAATGCGTCCCTTCCAAATAATGACATATATTTTAAATAACGATTGAAATTAAATAAAAAAATATAGCTTTATAATGTTACATCCAGCATATATGGACAGATTTAAACATTTTTTATTATAATTAATTATTTATTATATTTACAAAAACGAGTTAATATTTAACTGGCTCGGCCTTGATTAGATTTGAACTCCGCTGTTGTACCGGATTCTTTAAAACACTTGCTCTTATCTTGCACCTTCATGCTATCTTTTTAATTGAATAGACAGTTATATAATATGTTGCAGTAAATAATAATAACCATTTAAAATAATAATAAACATTTATTCAATAAATCAAAATTATTGACATATGTAACGTTTCGGGCACAACCATCCCCATCTTCACTCATTATATTATTCTTAAATAGTCTTAAATAGCAAAAATTTATTGTCAATAGAATTCATGTATATATTTCGTCTAACAAGTTATAAAATCAGAACTATTCAGAATCGTTCTGGCTAGGATATAGATAATAGAAAGACGTGTAAAAATTATATAACTAGCAAGATGAAATGCATATATGTATTCTATTGACAGTAAACTTTTGTTGTTTATGATTATATAAACACAGTACAATGTTTGAAGATTGGAATGTTGTCCCCGAAACGTTACATATGCTAATAATTTTGAGTTATTGAATAAATGATATTAACTGAAAGTAATTTCAACCATTATTATATGAAATGCTCCTGAGTACTTCCCGTAATAAATTGATAAAATAATTTTTTTATCTCGTATTCACTTATGTGGGGTATCTTATATTTAGAGTTTACATTAGTCCTAATTGTCCCATTATCGGTCTTGGTATTTTGATTTATTTCATGTATAATTTTTTGTTTTATTTTACGTATTATTATAAGAAAAAAAATTTCGGACGTTTTCCTTTAAAAATAACATTAATTTATAGAGAAAGATAAATCTTCTAGCCAAAAAAAGTTTTAAATTAAACCAACATAAAAGTTATGCATTCATTCATTGGCAATGTAAAAAATAAAAGAACCAAAAACCAATAGTATATGCCAAATCTGCTGGGGGAAAAAAAGAAAATAAATTCTTCCATTAAAGACATAATTATTACTGAACAAAATGTAGTAACTAAATTATTTCACTATATAAAAAGTTAGATTTCAGCTATACATAGTTGAAAAAAAAGAAGATAAAATAAAAAAAAATAAAATTTCAACTAAAAAACTAATCATTACAACACAGATTAATCAGTATCATATAATATTTATAATTAAAACTAAATCAATACAAAATATTTTTTATTTATAAGTTCTTTTTTTTTACTTTTTTTTGTGGAGAAGAACACAATAAGTAAAAAATGAAAAATTGAAACCCACCGTTATATCTATTTTTCGTATATACTTACTTGTGAGGTATCAACAACAATTTTAAATTACTATCAAAGATTTTTCACTGTTGTGTAAACGAGAGACAGAAAAACACTTAATTCATTAAATGGTGCTACTTTGGTAGGAAGGGTTATTACAACACATTATAGATCAATAAAGACATTCGGTTGTGCAGATATTAAAAAGCATATAATAGAATTATTGTAATGTACCGTAATTATTATAATGTGATATATTATATCGATTTCAAGACGGCTTATGATTTCATCTACCACTGTAGAACATTGGTATCAGAGGCTGTAGAACATTTTGATTTGATGGAGAATACCGAAGAAGTTTGTAAACCTAGATTCACTTTCACCTGTCCTATTTAATTTAGCACTTGAGTATGTCATGAGAAAGGTGATGCGTGCCGAAAATGATCTAAATTTGGATGGTAAAATATGTATGCCTGGGTTTGCAGATGATTGGGTACTGTACTATTAAATGAAGACGTGGAAACTGTAAAACTAAATATAGGTTGATCAAAGCCGGTAAAGAAGGAGGGATCGAAATAAATACGGATAAGATGAAATTTATGGTTAGCAGCAGAAACGGTGGCGCTTTTGGTGAAATAAAAGGAATTCGTTTAAACAAGTTGAGAAATTTAAGTATTAGAGATCTAAGATAACTAGAGGACAAGAGGAAATAAAGGCGGGAAATGCTTGTTATTTTTAGGTCTCTACATTATTTTGCTCGCACCTTTTGTCCAAAAACTTATAAAGCTAGAATTTATAATCAGCGCGGGGAAGATATATAATTTTTTCATGTTATTTTTTTTTAAACTATGTAATATCAGATTTTCCCCTCCCCTCCCTTATAATAGTAATTTCCTTTGGCTCACAAATGTTTCTAAGGCATGTAATGTATTACTCTTGAAAATATGTTGACCACATGTATCCTACCAGGGTGCCGTGAAATTTTTAAATGATGAAATTGAATTAAAAATAAAAGTATTAATTTAAATTAAATTATCCTGAATGAATAATGAATTTATATTTTTTTATTTCAATTATATGTTTTTATTTTCCTACTTAATTTAATTCTAGGATTTATTATTTCATTTACAAAAAAATAAAATATTTTTAGGGGTGCCTTTAATATTGTTTAATAATTTCAGTGTGCCACTAGACAAAAAGTTTAAGAACCTATAGTGAGTGATGTAGACAGCTTATTCCGTCTCCCGGATGATTATTAAATATAAAATATAATATAAGAAGAGGATATAAATAAATAATGCGGTTAAGGATGTGAATTTAAGAAATGATAGCTGTATGAAGTATAGTGGCCTCCCTGGAGCGAAGCAACTGATAAAGGCTTCTTACTTTCCCACCATTGTTCTTCTGGTCAGTATCTTCACCTTACTGATGAAGATAATATTGTATTTATGGCCGCAATGGAACTTCTTCCAGCCTTCCAGAGGTTTCAGTTGTTGACGAATTTTACTCGAGTAATAAAATAAAGAGAATAAATTTGGAAAATTAGCATATAAAAATAATATTCAAGAATAATTGCACTCTTATTTTTATATTTCTTCTTTTGCGTATGTTTCGGACTTTATTGTCCATTTTCAAGACTTAATGTACTTGTAATTTATTCTTATTATTTTTAATTTATTTTATACTTGCATATAATTTTACTCTATTAATAAAATGAGAGAATAAATTGGAAGATTAGTGTATAAAAGTAATAATTTATTTTATTTGAACCAATGATAAAATTCTACTGCATGCATGTTAAGTCATACAAAAATAAATATCAGTACCTTAATGCACAATACTTCCAGATCTATTTTGTTTAAAACGGACATTTTAATATATTTGTATTCCTTGTGAACTTCTACTTCCAATCCACAATGTTCTAAGTCCATTTACGTCTGAACAGCCAATAATATCCACACAAAAATAGTTACAAAATACAAAAACAAAAAAATACAAAAATGATATCGAAATTTGTATTTGAAATTTTGTTTTGGAGTTTCCCAAAACTTTATAAAACTAAATTGAAACTATTGTGCATTAAGTTATCAATATTATTATTGATTCCTCTATTATTATTATTATTTTTTTTTTGGTTTATTGTTAATATTTTACTTCTTTACGAATCATGATTCTGATTTCATTAGGTTAAAATGTTTTCCATATTATTTTTCGTATCCATATTTTCGCACATTTAGTTTAATTGCTATTGATATTTAACTGTCAGTAATAAAACTTCAATTTCATTTAAATTAGTGATATATATATATCACTAATTTGAATGAAAATGAAATTTTGTTACTGACAGGTAAATATCAATAGCAAGTAAACTTTAAATGTGCGAAAGTATGAATATATATATATATATTTTAATCAATAAACTATTGACAGAATTTACATGACTATCAGAGTAGCATGTAATTTATGTAATCTAATGTAACAGTGATATGACTATTTACAATTTTGAATTAAAGTTGATTTTACCTTCATTTGAAATCAGAACTGTTTTTCATCTTTCAAGTATTATTTCGCACTGGTCAAATATTCTTAATTCTGGAATTATAAAGTTAATTAAAAAAATTTAAATAAAATCAATAGAAGAAAATTTTTTAAAACTTATCCTAATTCAATCCATTTTTAACTGTTAGTTCTGTTTTTTTTATCGAATTGCCATTCATGAACTTCATTACAAGAATCTATTTACTATTATCTGCAAAAAATATGTAATACTTGTTTTTAATGGTTGTTGCTTCCCTTGAAACTAGACATTTAATTTAGAAAATATAAATTTAATTATCCAATTAAAAATACTTTTCTTCATTCGGTCCATTCTGAACAATTTTTAAAAAATCTAATTTCCGTTAATGAACATCATGTCAAGAATCTCTTTACTGCCATCCTTAGACTTCTCAAAAATAATCTATTTCACAATGAAAACGCAGTCTTATTTTCTTAGAACATCATCGTAATTGAAAAGATTAATGATAAGTTAAAAGTTGAGAAATAACTTGAAATTAATTATTATTATTTAGAATAATCATTAATTAATATTTAGAAAACATATATTTTATTTAGAATAAATAAATAAATAATTTAATTTATTTATATATTTATTTATATATTTATTTAATTTGAGAAAAATTAACAAGGACTTTGTAACCCTATGTCAGAAGGTTGTGGTGGCGGTTTTAGAAATCCAATTAGGTTGAAACTGGGATATCGTTGTACAAGAGTCATCATATTTCATACTAACATAACGCTGGTAGAATGTATTCTACTGATTGCATACAAATATATGAAAGAGGCCAATAACTAATAAAAGCAAATACAATGATAATACAATTTTAATTATATTATAATTCATGGGCAGTCGACTGTATTTATACATGTGGTTTGTATATGAATCTGGAGATTAATATGTGACTTAAAAAAAAAATGTTTATGTATTTATATTATTTATATAATTATAAAATTAATTTATTGATTATAAATATCATTATATAAGTTTATATAAAATAATAATATTTAAAAAACAATGTTTTATTTTTTTATGACATTTGGTGATCTGAGACTAATTTATTATTCTTATATTAATATTATAGGCTATTATAATGCTTTATACTGCATAAGGGAATTCATTTAAACAAAAAAAAGAAAAGTTGTTGACATAAATGGATACAGAATACATTACAAAAAATCATAAAATTTGTATAGCACTGAACTTGAATTATAGTACTACAAATAACAAGTAAAATCAGTTATCTCAATACAATAAGTATTGATTGTTTCATTTTAACTGTTGCATAAAAATGTATTTGTGAAGCGAAAAAAATAACTGCAACAGATGTTTTTATAAAAAAGATTTTTTGTAACCGCTACGTTTCTCTGAAAATAAATTGATGTAATACTTAAAGATTACAATTTTCAAGTGATTTTGAAGTTATTATATATAAGGATTCGATCGTCATTAAAAATGGGTATTTTGAATATTTATAAAGTTACATAATTATAATTATCTGAACAACTATGGATAATAGCGTTGATTTGTGTTGAGGTATTGAATATAAATAATCTTTTATTATTATTTTTTTTTTTGTGAATTATTTGGAAAAATGATAATTTAATAACTATTATTATTTTAATCCCAACTTTAGTTTTATATTTATCATCCTAATATATTCCTTGTCTTATTTTCTGTCGGTTTCATACATGCATATTATAATCCATATAATATATGGGTTACATATGCATGCTTTATAACCTCAATCCTGAAGGATATACCCATGGGTATTGTTTCTCGTGTGCATTGTCTTTATACGTCATTCACTTTTGTCATTCAGCGCATTAGCTGGTTGTAGTATTGAATTAAAGGAGAAAATTGATATAGTATACGAGTATATATATATATATATATATATATATATATATATAAGTAAATTTGTGTAGTAGGTAATAGTTGAAAATATCAATCTATTCAAACCCTACCTCAATGGTTGATAATTATTAAAGAGATTATAACCTAGGTGTTGATTTACTGAGAGTCAGCTAGTAGCGAATATTCATTCATAAAATAGAATCATAAAATATTTTATTGCTAGTTGGAGACTTTAAAAATCGATTTCATTATTTATCATTTTCAGGTATGGCTGTTTTAATTGTAATTACGTTTTGTATCAAAGAGGCTCATTTTGTATTAATAAAGATTCATTATTTTAGTGAAACTTGATTTGAAGTTCTCTAACCTAACCATAAGGCAAACTTACAAATCGATTTTTAGTCTCCAACTAGCAATAAAATATTTAATGAATATTCTATATGTTCTCTAAACTTAGTACGTTCTCTAACCTAACCATAAGGAAAATTTAATTATATACATAAAGTGAATAATTAATTTAATTATTTAGTATTTTAATATTTGTTTATTCACAATTTAATTATTAAAAAAGAACAAAGCTCAAACTTACAGACGCACGGCTTTGTGTTTGGAATCTTACAATTGTAATCTCTGAATTGATTTTTTTATTGGGGAGCCCTGTCTACACTACACCATTTTGCTCGAAATTAGAATCCTATAGTAAATGAAACTATATCAAACATGTCTATTCTAACCTAACGGAATTTAAAATTTTAGAATGCTATTTGTCTATCATGAAAAAAAAAAAAAAATGTTTGCATTTATTTTAACGAAATTATTTTTGAACTAGATTCAAATGAAAATTTATTTTCAAAATAATGTTCAATAATGAATTTGATATGATTTGATGTTGGGATTATTTAGTAAAAGGTTATTGACAATGTGTACAGTTTATTAGCCTTTTCGAGGAACAGAACTGTTTTTTATTTTACCAATAATAAAGTGGACATTTTTCAGAGTAATATAGGTTAAGTTTTCATTCAAAATATATTTTTTTTGCAGCATACAGTTGATTATAATTGTCCATTGCTTTAAACCAATTAAACAGAGTCCAAAGCAGAATTCCTTGTCGGAACCTGATTTAAAAACTTCGTAGTGACAAACTACACGCCCCGTAGTATACATAAAATCTTAAATAATATTAAAATCCATTTAAAAATAAGAGGATTAATTTATCGAACCGATTCAGGTACATGTTCCCAAGTAGCGCTGTAATATACTGCAATACCATATGCAGTTAAACTTCGTTATAACGCTCCCGTCTATAACGATTTCCCTGCTTTAACTCTTTTTCCTCGGTCCCGCTTCCAGTTGGTATGATTCTCCTATGAAACTCTATTCGTTATAACGATCCAATCTCGGTTATAACGCTCTGAATGATTTTTTTCTTTGAAAAGTTTTACATTAATAACGTTTTGTTTTGTAAATATTATTTAATTTTTAAATACAGTACCGTAAGGAAACAGTAAAACGGTAAGAAACAACAGTTCAGTCGATTCCACCAACGCAGCTCCTTGGAATGTTTAGTTTTTGTTTGGATGAGATCATTTTACGAATCGAACGTTTATTAGTCAAATGTTGATATATTCGACCAATTAATTTAAATCGAAAATATTTTGCAGCCCCTAAAAACATGAAATCGAAAAGATCAAGAAAATGGAACTGCATTAGTAAAAATAACAGATTATTTGAACAATTACTGATGATTCTCTCATATTTTTCATACTTTTCTCAAATGCAAGACGAAACTTATGAACTAATAAATAAATCAGACATACGCTGATTTTAAAAATCTTGAGATAAAAAAAATAAATAATGTATAATTTAAATTAGGAACATCAAAAATGTAGATTCTAAAATGCTTTTTATTTATACGTGGTTTGAATAAATTTATACAACATTTTTAATCGTGTTTTATGATTTTCCGATTATAGCGTTCTTTTTCTCTGGGCACTAGGAGAGCGTTATAATGAAGTTTACATACATTCGTATGTAACACGAATGATATACTTTTTTTTAATTGATTTTTTTTAAGATTTTGGAGTTTGTTAGAACACTAAATTGCCATTGTATTTGAGAATGACCCACGTTTCACATGTGTTAAACGAAGCAGAGCATTTGAGTGGAATCCCTGACCAAAAATGCATTATCTCCTTGAATAGCCATCCATTGACCATTGTTGTTTGACATCATCCGACTGACTGGCTATGTAGTTCCAGATAGAGCTTTCAGAGCCCCACTATTCAAAGGGCTCAAACCATTTACTTCCTCCTGGTATAATGCACCAAGTTCAACACTGCTAACGGTCCTTTAAAGTATCTACTCATGATTTGCAAATTTGAAAAAAAAAACAAAAAAAAAACCTCGTGATGTTTCATTGAAAATAAAAACGCTCTATTTCAAAAATCATGGTTAAAATTTAAACTTTTAATAGCAGTTAGCTATAAAATTTTGATAAATTAGCATTTCGTCTTATTACCCTATTTCTAAACTATGAACTTGGAGATTATTTTAATTAAAAAGCACGGAATTTAAAATATATATATATATATATATATATATATATATATATTAACAACATCCAGTAATGGTGTTTTTTCATTACTTTTCGTACGTAGAATATTTGGCTTGTATTGGCGTATGTATCGAATGCTGAATGCTGTCAAAGTTAAATTGGTGGACAAATTTCGTTATAACGTATATTATTGCCTGAGCATAAGCCTGGCCGTCCAGTGGAACGGTTCCAAGCCGAACGACGAACCGATTTCATCCAACCGGCAGAAGAGCCGAACGAGCGACAACTGGAGCGGCCATTCTGTCGTATAACTAGTTTTACTAGTGCTACGGGCTTATTAAAAAAAAAAAAATCGAAATGGATATGGATATGGAATAATTAACTCTTAATTATTATTGATATTATTTTGTAATTGAAAATATAGTGAAGGAATTGTGGATGCAAATGAAAATAATACTTTATGTTTATGATTTTCATTAAGTAAATTTATACTAAAATGAGGTGATCTTAGCCTAAAAGTGATTATTATAAGATTTTTACACTTTCTATTCAAGAAATAGGGACAAAAAATAAATATTGCTGATGTAAAAGTCAATTTAAAAAAAAAACAAAAAGAACATTACATTCAGGTACTTATTTTCATACCATTGTTAAATTAATTCGTAAATCAATGGTAGACGAAAGCTTTTTAAATCTGTGGAATTGATAGTGTGGTTTCAATTCTATCCAACCCAAAATATTTAAAAAATTTAAATTTATGTACATAATCAAAAGCTTAATCATTTTAATTTAATTATTTTACTTAAGTCGTTCAAACTGTCAATATTTGAAAATATTATATTACGGTATCATAGAGGTGAAACAATATGTGTTTAATTATAATGCTAATAAGTATTATTAGCTGTAATAATGTTAAATTTATTTTTGTAAACTTTCCTCGGGTGAAACTAGAAAACTACCTAGTTCCTTTTATTGCACTTACCAACCGACTGAAACGGCCCGAATATGGGAGGTGATATGTTGTGATATGTGTACGAATTTTTAGTAATAGTTTCATTGTATTCATATTATAAATATTTTGTGCTGATTTTAAAAGCGATTCTTCGAATATGATTTATTAGTTTTGAAAAAATATGATAGAAAGAAATAAAATAAAGCTTTTACGTTTGTTTGTTACTTTATGTATTATTTTTGTTTTTTATTTTTTTCAACTATTAGACCAATTTATAAATGAATATTTTAATATTAGTAATAATATTAAGTTTATAAATTTTTAATTATGGAATTTTGATTTTTTTTATTGTTAATTTTAATTTTATAAATTAACACTATTATTTTATTGTATTTTTAAAACGGTTTTTGTGATGTCTAACATTCATGGAAGTTTCCGTTGAATCTATTTCTCATTAGGATTGTAGTTTCTTTTGCGTAAGTTATCGTAAATTGTTTGCGAAGTGTATATAAATGGTTTATAACGGTGTAAAATTAAATAAATGAAACAAATCTTCTTAAAACGAAAATAAAAATATTTTATAAGCTAAATATTCATCACCACATTAAGGTGATGTGCAGAGACGACCTTGCTCCACGGTCCAGCGACCCTTCTAATTCAGCCGTCGAAATACTAATTGGCAGAAACGTTTGCACGGACTGTTAAAATGGAGTTATTCCGCCACTCTGAAATGTTTTATTATTTTCTCAGCCGTTTTATGATTCCTCTTTCTCAGAATTAGAAGAAAAAAAATCCAGCTCTAAAGGGACCTACACTTCATTGGTTTTATGAAAAGAAAGAGAAAAAAAAAATCTAATCAATTGGTAACGGAAGCATTCAAAAGTCTCTAATAGCAGCAAAGTGCTTAACTTAGTTGTTATAAAAATCTTGGGCATGAAAGAGTTATTGACTTTGAAAAGATTAAGTCCGTCCTCACTTGGCTATTCATTATATAATTTATAATATTGAATATATTTTATTAAATTTAAACCTACAATGTATACGACCTACTTCTTCCATATATTACAGAAAGTAATAGCTCTGAATGTATCAGTCTAAAACTTATAAGACCAGGGTGGAATCAGTCTCATAAATTTGGAAGAAATTTCTGATTTTAATTCCTCTATTCTCTATTATATCAATAAAAATTCAGTGAATACAATGAAAATTCTCATAATTTTATTATACAATGAGCCTTATATGTCCCCTATTACTTCTTCGTAATTAGGTAAGTCTGACAAAAGAGCTATTAAAATAAAATATATTAATAATATTTAGATATTAATAATATTTAAAAATTATGAATCCAGCTCGAAAAAAATATTATTTAAATCCTAGTCTAAACTGTTGTGGTCTGAACTAGCAATGTTGATTTTAACATTAAATTTAAAAATTTACTTTCTCTATAAACATTATCTCTGTCTAATAATTTCTTCAGTTATTTACATTTACCAATTTGAGTTTCATTGGGCTTACAACGAGAATTTATCATGAAAATAGCTGTTATGTCCACTTGGCAAAAAAAACAAAGAATTGTTAGCCATTCCATTCGCTGGTATTGGTCCGGTATGGATTACTTTTTTTTTAAGTTTAACTTTGCAGACCTTTCTATTATCTTTCAAATGAACATCAGAAACGTTCCGGGAAATGCATAGTTTTCAACTTATTCGAAAAAATAAAAATGTGTTTGCGTGGGAATATGCACAGAATACTTTAAAAACGTGTCTACAAAGTTTATTACGCTGTATACGCTATAGAAAATAAAATATTCTTTTCGCTATCACTTTTTCCTTGTATTTTCTCGTTGATATATTACATATATAAATAGCTAAAGAACTTTAAGGAGAATACTTCAGGATGAAAATCGTTAGAGCTATTTTCGAGAAAATTGTGAACTGTTAAATCGATTATATAAAGTTATAGTGGTTTGATTTTGATAATTTTTTTTTTATTTGTAGGGAATTTAAGTGGCATCCAACTAGCAATCAATATTCAGTTTTCAAGGTAGAAGGTTGTCTGGTGAGCAAGTTTATGACTCTCATTACGGCACTGTAATCGTTCTTTTAAAATATTATTTTTTTGTGTGTATAATATTAATTTCACTGTTTTGCCTCCTACCAAAGGCATTTGAAAGTGTGCTTTGGTTGTCGAATATCCGCCTAAGTAGGGCAAGCAAGCTCGAAAACTACCTATTCTCATCCCCGCGCATCAATCAATTCTCATTACTGCCACTCAAATAATTAGGCGTTTTTCATTAGCACTGCACTAACAAATCGTTAAATTGGAATTTGGATTCTATAAAAGTGATTTGAGCTCTATTTTTGTTGCATATTGTTCTTTATGATCCCTCTAAGCCACATGAAAAATTCGGGAATTGTCGAAGATGGTTCACTTGTTCGAAATTCTGTCCCAAATAATCAATTTTTTTTTTTAAATAATCCATAAAACGAACATTGAAAATACTCAATACGCTCTCAATACTCAAACAACAATTAAGCTCTCTCTAGAACCTCAGAAGAGGCTGAATGCGAGTTATGTAGCCAACTTATATGTTAACACCCTTAAAACTTTGCCAGTTAATAATCACTAACTTGGCATTTTGCACAATCTTTTTGTTTACCATTGGTAACATTAGAATTTTCCAGATTGGGGTGAGAAAAAATAAATGACCGTTTCTATGTTTAAAATGAAGTTTATTTTTTCTTACATCTCTGTTCATTCTAATGTTATCTCTGTTCAGTTAATGGTATCAGATCTTTTTAATCCTAATATTAGACTCAATCACATAGTAAACATAATGTCTCTATGTGAGGCTCAGTACTTGCTTAGCATTCTGTCTATCAAAATGGCATTGACGTATGAAATTCCAGTAATCCAGCGACATTACTGGAAAAGGAAACTTTTAGTTGCCGAAACTACGCGTTTGATGCGGAAAGTTAAAGAGGAACCTACCCTTAATGAGTGGACTGCGAGGAGGTGGTTAGCAAATTTTGAAAGTGGCGATACAAGCTTGGAAAGGCAACCGGGTTGAGAGACATCTGTTGTGGAGGTCGAGGCTCTACGACACGCTATTGAAGATGATCCCACTAAAAGTAATCGGCAGCTATCCTCAGAACTTGGTTTGTCACAGTCACTTACACTGATTTGGTAAAGAGAAGAGAGCATGTAGAGAAGTTCCACTTGAGCTCACCTTGCAGCAAGCCGGACGCCGTGTGAAAACACGCCGATTGCTCTTTCAAAATCCAAGTGGCGAACGTTTCATTAAAAGTATTGTCACCTTCGACGAAAAGTGGATATATACCTCAGGGCCGAACACAATAATCCTAAAACATCAGGAACAGTGGATAGACCGGTGGCAAGGAGAGTCAATTTGAAAAAAAAGACAATCAGTTTTTTTTGGAATTTTAAGTGTAATCCACTACGAGTTTGTTCTGGAAGGACGTTCTCTCGATTCCGAGCTTTATTCTGAACAGCTGCAGCGAATATACGAAGTTTTGGAGAGGCGATATCCGACATTGGTGAATTGGAAGAATATTTTGCTGCAGCAGGATAATGCCCGGCCGCACACTTCGCGACACACGAAGTAAAAAGTTGCTAAAATGGATGCCGTCGAACTTCTACCGCACCCAACCTATAGCTCTGATCTTGCGCCTTTTATCTTTTCCGAGCAATGGCTCTCTTTCTTATGGGGAAAACATTTCAAACATTGGAGGAGGTAAAAATTGGAGTAAAAGACTTTTTCCAGTCGAAACCCAAAGAGTGGTACAAGCAGGGAACCGAACAGCTGGCTTCTAGATGGCAACTAACCATAGAACCTAAAAGACTGTATTTTGAAAGTTATAAGAAATGTTATGTAAAAACTTTTTTTTAATTGAAACAGTTTTTTTTTTTACCCACTCCAATATTAGTTATTAAATCATTGCTGTTGTTGAATCTACCGGATTTTCTTGAGTTTTCATGTAATTACACAATCAATAACAGTTCTGTAACTAATGATCTTGGAATGAGTCCAGAAGTTTGCGATCTTAACAGCATTCTTTGGATTCGCTGATGACCCTGAGTTGAGAATACCTTTATTAGCGTCTCATTGTATTAAAAAAGAAAGAAGAAAGAAAATAAAAATAAATAGCAGATACTTTGACCTCAAAAAATAACGGTCAATCGGCTACTTTTTTTTAGTACAATTCTTACATTTTTTTTGTTCTCTTATATAACTCAACCAGTTCTCCTTGGGTTTTGGGCTGGGCAGGCATGTTCAACATCCGTACACAAGAGTCTAAAACAGTGCCCTTTTCTTATTGCATAAAAAAATTGAAGTAAATTTATCCAACATTTTATACTTTGTTTATATTATATACTAATGTACATTTATTCTAATGTAACCATGTATAGTGGGTTAACTTTTAATAAAATTGAAATATCAAAAATAATTCATTCGAAAACAATGTACTCACATATTTGAAATATTTTACTAAAATATCATATTTAGAATGATATTTATTTTGTAAAAAAATTTATTAGGATTCATTGGTATTTTTTAAATAAAATTTAAATTGTTCAGAAAGAAATTTTTTTTTTAAAAATGTTAATAAAATATGAATTATCATTGTTGTTAAAAAGGGGTTGTAGTAGCTATTTGTCCCTATTCGATTTTAGGCTCAAAAGCAGTGAGATAGTCTCCCTTCCTGTGGTAGTTTTTTCACACAAACAGGGAACCCAAAATATATCTTCGCGTATGGTACGAATAAATACCTAAAATAATGGAAGATTGTATTTAACTGTCTGGTAGGTGTTTGAACTGGACAGAAATAGGAACAAAACCAATGATTTTTTTTTTTTACTCTGAAATATCTTTGTATTTAATTTTATCATCGAGGTGTAATGTATTTGAGGGTTACAAATTCCTCTGGAAGGGAAAGATGTAAGATATCGTTCACGGTGGATTATGGGCGCTCACATTCCTTACCCCTTAAACTTTTAAATAGTTTCCACTTCAACACTTATATTCAAAATCGGCTACTTATTTATCTTCATTTTTTATTCAGTTTCTCACAATTATTGTTTTAAAATAATTGTCATCGCTTTTTTTTTGATCCTCCAATTGATAATGAAGCATCAGGTTTTGATGTAAGAAAATGTTTTTGAGTTATATAATTAGATGGGTAAACTGGTTTTATAACATCGTGAATCATTTTCCTACATATTGAGGAAAATTTATTTTGTAAAAGTGTATTTTTTTCCTTATAATTTCAACACGTTTTATTTATATATTAACAGCTAAAAAAAATCTGAATATTAAAATTGAGGCAGTTACATATTTTCTTAGTAAAAAACAAATAACATACAGAAAAATTAAAAAATATTATATACCTGAATAAAAGAGGGAGAATTTCGTAAATCCAAGTCAGTATATATCTAAATAACAGTATTTTAACACAAGTCTTTAATTTTTTTTTACTTTGATTTGATTATTGATTACCAAGATTTATTTTTCTAACGCTGAACAAAGTCAACGGATTCGGTAGAAGAAACATTTTACAGGTTTTTTTTTACTTCATATAAAGAATTTTTACCTTGAAAACTATTTTTTTTTTATTATTTGAAAACTAATTTATTGCAAAAAATAATTAAATTATTTAAACCAATTAACGCAATACTAATCATCATGGTTATGTCCTTGCCAATTTCCCGTTTATGAGGACTTCGCATTTTCCTTGACAGGTTTCTTCTCAAAGCCGTCGTTGGAAAACTTCTTAAGCTCATCTTTTCCCCGATGGAGTGGTAAAAAGTTATCGACTGCTATTTTCCTCCTGTATCTTAAAAATCACGACCATCAACCCTTCTTTTCAATAATTTATTTTTTTTTTATTTATTCGGTTTATTACAAACATTATTGTTTCCCGATCCCCAGACTCGTCGCTTGCCAGTTTTTCCTGTCCGACCAATCCTCTTCTTGTAGACCTCTAGCTGCCATTCCTTCGTTGACATCAGCCAGCCATGTTTTCCTCGGTCGCCCCCTCTTTTTCCTTGACTCTGCCTGATATAAGAAAATCTTCTTTGGCCACCTCTCTTCTCCCATTCTCATCAAATGACCAAACCATTGAAGTCTCCTCCCATCGTTCAGATTCGGGTCAGCAGCCCGCTTCTTGTAAAACAACCAAACAGATTTCAGACCCAGAAACAATAATAAGCAGTAATATAATAGGTCAGGAAGAGGATGTTTCATTAATTTTATATTTAAGAAATATACGATGGAATTATTAGAAAAAAATGTAAACCATGATTAAAATGAAAATTAGGGAACGTTTGCCCTTATCAGGAATAATTAATTATTCAAATTAAAATAATTATAAATATCTCTTCATTTTGACAAAATTTCTTCTATTCATGTAATAGATGTTACTATATTTTAAAACATATTTATAAAAACGAAATAGTAATTAGAACATTAATATAGTTCTCTAAAAAATATGCTGTGTATTATAACATATCAATATATATTTCATTATGATATTCGATATTGGATAATGGAAGTTCTAATTAATCAATTTAATACCAAACTAAACGACCAAAAATTATTAGCAAATTTTGTTTATATATTAAGTCAAATATAATTTCTTAAAAAATAAAACAACTTTTTTTAAATGTAATTAATGAATATGGTACGGAACTATTTAAGTAACAATATGTTATTAATTTGAGTTGAAGGCAATAAATGTCCTACGTATATCATCTTGGCCAACCGACTTGAATTCTGAGATATCCTGGATTACTTGATATAAAAAATGTATCCTCATTGTGTGTCATTTTAGCAGTCTTGATAAAAGGAGAGTGAAAAATAGTTATCGCACTGATATAAGAATAAACATTTGTTTCAGAGTTTTCTTCTGCATGAAATGGCCCTGAGCCATTTGTCTCAACTCTGCGTAACTCTAGAACTTCTGCCTAAAATCGGTTTCTTACGAAAAGGCACCATGGTGCTCTATTTATCATTTAACGTTGACAGAGCTTTCTCACTATTGTATTCTACAATTTATATCAATTACTGATTGAAAAATAATAATGTATATAAATTTTAGAATTTTAAAATATTTAGGTGTCTTTGAATTGCGTTAGGGAAAAAAGCAAAAAGTTCTTAACAAAATTAATTATATTGTAAATAATCATTAAGTTATAAGAACTTCTAAGTTTAAGTTCGCAGTTCTCGAAAACAAACAAAAAAAAATTATAAGTTTCATGCTTTATATGAATCAAGTTGATCGGCGTTGAACCAACGGATAAATATCGAAGAGGTTCAGAATTGTGTGCGAATTCTGTAGTACTTCTGAGTTGTGGCGAGATTTCGAGCATATTCAAATATACGGTTTCTTTGCCCGATTTTCATATTCCCTTGTTCTTTAGTATGTAAATATTCATAAAAAATAAATAAATTCATTTTACTACTAGCTTAAACCATAAAATATACTAGTTTATTTTACATAATATATTTCACTCCATTGTCCCTTTATATTATTTACTGTTTTTAATCCTCTATTTCCGTTATATATTTAATCTGTATGACTAAGAATTATAAAATTACTTATATAGAGAGGTTAGCTTAATACTTGACTTATAATGGAGAAATAATTTCACTCCATTGTCCCTTTATATTATTTATTGTTTTTAATCCTCTATTCCCGTTATATATTTAATCTGTATGACTAAGAATTATAAAATTACTTATATAGAGAGGTTAGCTTAATACTTGACTTATAATGGAGAAATAATAATTATTCTGTCATAAAATTTAACTAACAAAAGTTCACGTCAACTGTCATGAAATCTGATAGCCAGAATTAACAAGACTATTGAGGAACTAAAGAGAAGAAAATGTCATGTTTCAAAAATTTGATGTTGAGAAAAATGAAATTTAATCATTTTTTTTATTCCTATTTTAGACTGAATCACTCAATTTTCAACTTCTAAAAACTACCATAATTTAAGATTTAGAAAAATTAATCGAGGTGCTTATGTATAAAGGGATATTAAAAATATTCTTAGAAGTGAAAAAAATCCCTATTTTTCCTAAAATGTCACTTACCACGCACTTCCACTTAGCTCTTCTTTTATACTTCTTTCTTTTCATAACGGATTTAAATCTTCTCTAACATTAAGGTAAGATCAATGCCTCAAGATTTTTTTATTTATAAAACATTTTATAAAATATTTCGCCATCTTAAAAGAAAAATTGAGTCTCCCAGAGGGTTAGACGGCCACAGAACACGCAATTTTCAAATTGTGATTAAATTAGGTTCTTGAAATTTATGCATGGATACTGAAACACAATAATAAAGGATATACAATAAGAAGAGACTGCCGTTATAAAAGTTCGTATATCTGCTTAGTAGCTAAAGTAAAGATTTCATTATTATAGGGTAGTGTAAAAGTGTTCGCGTGTAAATGAAAATTTATCACACACAGACATTCTTGAATAGCCCTGAAAAAAAGATTTAGAATGGAAAGCCTTTCCTCAAAAGATTTCATGTGCGTGTGTGATCATTTCTACATGGAATCAAAATCTTGCAGATATGGAATTACATGATGATGGGTGGAATTAAAAAAAAATAATCTTTACTGTGAGACAATGCCCTTAAGAATAAAAATATTTAAAAAAAAAAAATTCGAACTCGCCAAAACAATTTTAAACCAGGGATCTCAAAACAGCGCGCACTGCACCGTCCAGCACAATCCAGCGGTACAAAAGTCATAAAATTTATGGAATATATTTGTTATAAAATTTAATTCTTAAGTTAGATTAGGGCTCAGGGATATTAGAAATAACCGTCTTAGCAGAGTGCAAAGCCACCAAACCAAGATAAAAAAATAAAGTGTCGATTCCTAATTCTTATAGGTCCTCTTAACTGGTGCTATATATTTGTGATTGCTAGTGTCAACAGCTAATAAATTCCACAACTTTAGGCTTAGATTTTTTCTAAAATATGGATTCAAACCCTAGAGGTAAGCTGTTTTAAAATGTTACAACTGAATTCATAAAAAGTTGCGGTAGATTTCTAAATATTTTTTTTCCAATCGAGTAGAAATTTAATTGAAGATCACTAAAATACAAATTTTAAAATGTTATAACGTTCTCGGAACGTCTGAGAACTTCACAATATATATATTTCCTGTTTATACCAGCCATATAGTTTACATATCTACTTAATTCAACTGCATCATTTTTCCTCATTTGCAATTATATAATTTTGTTCATTTTAGTTGCGAAATATGTGATTAAAAGAAGTGAAGTGTATTTTTTCAAGGGACCAAAAAGAAATTAATAGACCAGATACAAGAGTGCAGTGATATATTGTATAAATATTTAAAAAATTAAATCAACCTTCGGGATCCTTCTAAATGTTAAAGAAAAGAACTCCTTCAATGCTTACTTTTGTTTTTTAAAGTCCTAAAGCGAAACTGGATTCAGTGTAATGACGGCTTTATTTACCAAATTACAGCGGAAGCATAAAGAAATGGTTAGGTGAAGAAATGAAAATTTCAAACCTGGCTCTACCTGATCTCAATTTGCCTTAAACCTCTATTAGCAGGCTTTAAAAAAGTTCCAGTGAATGCGTTCCCAAATCAAAACAAAAAGCCGCAAGGGAACTCTGTTAGAAAAGAGGGATGGATGCTGGATCGATGATGAAGAAAATTTTGATTTTACCAATAAGAACTGGCAGGAATTTTTTACAAAAATATCTAGGGCACATACATACAAAAGGAGATATTTTTCACAATTTGTTTATATCCTCTGATCCAGTGATTTCATATGCCAGATTACTACCTCTATAACAATTTAGCTGCTCTAAAGAAGTATTGCAACTTATTCATATATCGAAGATACAAGATTATAACAACATTATAAGTTGCAGCAGTGATAACGAAAGTGACTTGGGCATTTTAAGTAATATATCACTGTAATTTTTGTGTACATGCTAAGTTTTGGTAAGATGATTTATTAATTTATTACAAAGGTTAGTTGTATGAAAAACTTTGTTTTGTTTTTTTGTATTTTTCTGTTTTTTTTTTTAAATTTACGTGATAAGGTATCTTCTGAAATTCATCTTTTAATTGCGTTAAAAACAATTCTGAATTAGAATGACCTTTTTCCGACTATGTAAAAATAATTTTGACCTAAAAAACGCAATTAATTCATTTTTATTGGCTTTTGTTCCCTTTAGATTGCTTGGACAGCCCAATGTGCGGTGGGCCGCATGCGGCTTCTGAGGTAATTTTTTGTGACCCATGATGTTCTGAAATAAAGTGAAAAAAAAAAGAAGACAGTTGTAAAGTAATTTTATCTATTATTACACTGAATTCACTTAATTACATAATATCTTTTAATATCCTGTCCATATTTCTGAATCCTCACTTTAAAATATCAATTTGAAAAATTTTGTAAATATCATGCTGCCCGCCGCATTAATTGAGTTTGACATGCATGCCTTAAATCATTACTGAACAAAATTTTATTTAAATCTTCCACTATGTGACAAACGGTATCCAATATTTAAACTTTGATTCTTCTTCATTTAACTTTATTGCCATTATATAATAGTTCTGAGTGGATAACATGCAGTTGACACTTTCATCTCATTCGTTTAAAAACAAATAAAGAATACATGTCATAGACACAATCTTTTTTGCTAATGTTAAATATTCTTCTTCTCAGCTTGGAATATTATCGATCTGAAATGTTACAAAAAACCAAAGCAAGCCGAGACATATTACAGACACCTCTTGTTTTTACCTGGAGCGAGATTCGAGATACCTTACAGAGAAGGAGGGAATTTTTCGGCCACCAAACAGGTTGTATCATCTACCTCGTTATTTTTCTTCTGTCAGTCAAAGACCTCCCGATCCTGACATTCAGTATAAATAATTAAACACATAAAAATCTGGATATTTAGACCATTAATAACTAATATTTAATTACTTGCAATTATTTTATCATAAGGTCTACGCTATATTGTATATATTTTTATTTTATTGTTATTTTAAGATATTGGACGAAAGTTGACAACACATTATTTAACAAACAATGGTGCTAGATGCATGCTCCTTTTCTATTCAACTGGTTATTAAATCTAGTGTTAGTTAATTTTTTTTTTTAAATATGGTATTAAAAAAAATAATTTTTAACCTAAAACGGATATATTTAAATTTTAAAAAATACCAATGAGTACTAATAGATATTCCTAAAATATAAATATCATTTAAAAGTATTAGTAATTTAAAAAAAAAATAGTATTAAAGAAAACATTTTTCTATTTTTAAATGTTGATTGGTCTCAAGACAAGAAAAGCGTGTGTATTCTTCATAGCGTATTCTTAGATTACAAAGTTTTGGCTCAAAATAAATTCATTCTCATGTGTTCATATCTATAAATAAATAGCATTAATCAATCTGTAGTTTAATTACAGGTAATTTAATTCTCCTTGCTGTGCTTATTATGAAGTCCCCGAAAAGAATTAAACACTTTATTGGCGAATCCAACTTTAAATAACAGATTTATTGAATTAATTATATTACATTATACAAAACTTTGTGAAAGTTTCGGGGTCATTTCCCCATCATCAGACTGCAGTATTTTTTACAGTACATCAACATTTACAATAATATTGTAATAAATTATATATAATAAATTATTGCAATATCGTCTGAAATCCAGTAAATATATATATATATATATATATATATATATATATATATATATATATATATATAAATATATATAGTTTAATTTGTTATCTTAATTTAGTCATTGTTTATGCACAATGTTTTCTCTTCTATGTGTAACAATCCATTTCACTACTTCTTCCTGTTCATTAATTACAATATTTCCATAGGAATGTCTTGTATCATCTCTCCCCTACCACAACTGTGACATATTTGACCTTTGCATATTTTTGTTTGGCTGTTATGATGCATCTTCTTACCTCTCACACATTTAATTCCTATTATTGGAAGTTAAATTCGCCAATGAATTTTAAGAAATTGAACGCAAGGAAATAGTTTTACAACTCCTTGAGAGCATGGAGTAAGGAGCTTGAAAACGCCTTATTTTCAACAATGAACATTGCTGCGTGGTAAAATGTTGGTAATAGCACAATAAGAAATTGGTTTGGAATTTATGAAGATGGAACAGTCGGCAAAAGTTATTGGAGATTTACATGATTTAAATTCTCTCTTGTATGGAATCATCTAGATCAAAATGAAGAAAATCTTACAGAGATTTCGTACATTTTGATGAAGGTTTAGCGGTAGCGCCTCCGCCTGAAAAGGAGATGAAGATGATGTGCCGACGATTAGTCCTGATATGGTGAAACAATAAATCTACAACGAGCGTTATTTCTTAACAAAATCAGATGTTGGTGTTTAAGTATTTTCTGCTCTTAACCATACTTAAAAAAAGCATTAGCAAGACTTATTTTTGAGGATTACACCAGCAGAAAAGAATCTATTTTTTTATTTATCAAATGTAATATTTTAATGCTTTGTTGTACTAACAAAATCGTTTGTATAGAAATACGTGTTAGTATAAGTTTGTGTTAATTTTGTTATTTCGTATTTTTTATTTTTACTGTCGATTATTGAAAATATCGAATTTCAGTATATCGACATGCGTAGTTTTAACTCTCGGGCCCATTACTAAACGAATTATCGGGATTCTACTGTATGTATATTACATTAAAAATAAGGTTTGTGATTTTATTAGGTTGCAACTCGGTAGTTTTAAAAAATAAAAAAAAATATAATATTTTTTGATGATGAGTTATCTTTAAAGTGTCGAATGTGACAAAACTCATTTTTCATATTCGTTATTATTACAGTTGCTAGCGAGACGATAAACTCGATGGCTGAATGTCGAAAGTGTGCATCGTTCAGAAATATCGTAGCTTCACAGCAGAACAATATTATCTGCAAATTTGGCTCTTTCTGTTTTTTATCATTCAAGATAGTTCAAAGTATTGCGGATTCGAAGCAGAAGTAGCCTGTTTCTATCTATAATACTTAACCATAAACTTGTGGTGTCCACGCACTTTTTTTATAAAATTATTCTCATGACACAGATCTATTATTCAAATTTTCTGCCAAGTTTAGGGATATGTATTTTTTTTTGTAAAAATTATTAAATTAAAAAAAATGTAAAGAATATATATATATATATATATATATATATATATATATATATATATATATGTATATATATGTATATATTTATTTATTTAAAATCGCTATGCTAGAAAGTCGAAAATTTGGTTTATGCATTCATAGCATGAAACGATAAAACAAAATGCAAAAGGAAAAACCTCTCTTTAAAAGTTTTTCAGATTTAAGCTGCTTCTGCTCTGAAGCGACAAATATTCTTTTCTCTGCAACATTCAGCCATCGCGCGTAACGGTAAAGTGACGAATATGAAAACTTCCTTTTTTTATTAACACATTTTACAGTAGATATGGGTTCCGAAAACTGGTAGATCTATTTTAATCTTCTGGAATTATTGCCATTCTTTGTATTGAACTTCTACTGATTGCAACTCTATCAAGGAAGATATTTTATCCATATCTCAGGACTCTAAAATAAATGCAGCAGGTTCGAGGGCTCAGGCAAATGAGAGCTTGCAGAATTTGCTGACAACGATAAAATAATAATTTTTAAAAACTCCTTTTTTCGACAAAGTTGTTTTTAAAACGTGTAAATCAACATTTAATTGATGAATCTGTTCATTTTATCACAAATTACAAAACGAACAACTAAATAAAATGTTGGGCCTCTAAGACACGGGAAATAAAAATCGTATTAAAATTTTATAGATTATAGTACAAATTATATTTTCGAAACATTACTAACATCTTGCATTTCATTACAATGATCTCTACGATTTTTTATGGAGTTCGTTGACAGAGCATTGTAAGCGTTCACGCATACGAAGATAATATAATCTTAATTACTTCAGCGTTTGCGAATCTCATCAGTCATTTTTTCAATGAATTGTTTTAAGAGATAAAAACTAGTCATGAATATTTTTAACTTTACTGTTCGATAATGTTTTATTTATTAATTAAATTCGGAAAATCGACTTTGAAATGACAAAGTATCCACTATTACTTCATTCGTTTTGTGTAAATTGAACAAAGTTTCATTAGCTCATTATTCAGTTATCTCTCCTCCAACATTAGTGATTGGAATATAAAGAAAATTTACAAAAACATTCTTATAAAATTGGAACATATCTGTGTTATCCTTCCCCCAACCTCATTCTTTGTAAATCCGCTGCTGAAAAAAATCTCTGATAAATACAAGAAATTGGTATTTGATCATGCGTTCTTGTAATTCAGCTGTTTCTTCGCCAGATAGAACCTCGCCACATTAACAACTCATTTTCTTCGATTTTGTCAGTTGGAACCTTATTCCAAAGAGTCGAATTGTTACCTTACGTCTTAAGGTCATTATTTGTAGGAAATACGATGAATGATGGTATAATTTAGGTGTATGGAAATATATCATATGTACATGAATTAGTATATATATATATGAGTACGTTGGGGCGAGGGTCCCAGAGTGCCCGGTTCGGAACGTTGTGGGTTCGATTTCCACCTGGGTCGGTTAATATTTATTTCGTGGCGATCCCGCGAAATGAATCTTGACACTCCCACTTTGGTTAGTACGCGGCGGTGACGTAAAAGTAGCCGTCAGGGGTTGGCAAAAAGGACCATAAGGCCCACTTGCCGGATTAGTTCCCCCCACCAATACCAGTACCAGTACCAGTATATATATATATATATATATATATATATATATATATATATATATATATATATATATATATATATATATATATGGCATATGTTGCCAAATTACTATACAATATCGAAGTTCATTGCTTTTTGAAGTTTGGTAATACACAAAGATAATAATTTGAGTAAAGGAAATGCATATATTGAAATCGAGATGGTAATCTTATCATTCGAGTTTATAAAATAAGAGTTTGATAATTTTCATGCATATGTAAATATATATATTGATATGTTGTTTATATGTTTATAAAAAGTAAATAACATATTATTGGAATAATAACTATAATTATATGTTTTCTAAATTAGCTTTTCATTTTTCAGGTAAGTCCTGTTTCGATCTTTCAATGATGCGTTCATCACTGAAATTTGTGAGTATTTAGTTGCAAAATATTTACGATTATTATTAATCACACAAATTGGCTCTGAGACAATTCATGTTCAACTTCTTTAACCGATATGGTTGAGTTAAAAAAATGCTCTAAGCAATAGTTTTAAACAAAGTTTATTACAATTAATAACCAGGTAAAGAGGCAAACTTCAAATTTTACCTCTGGTAGAGATAAGGAATTTTTCGAAAACGTATTTTAATGCTTGTAATTCTGAAAGAGGAGGTTTGGGGAAAGAACAAAAATAGGTCCGTGAATACATCACCAGTCGAAGAACGGTTATTCAATCAGGTTCCATTTTATTACTGCCGCCAGATATTGACTATTGGACATGAATTTAAGGGTAGTTTTAGTATTGGTTCAAGTTTTTTTTGTTTTGTGAGAGAAACTGACTTTTCATCCAAAGTTTTTTTCTCTTGAAAATATTGTTCCATACGTATAAATTTAAAATGCTGTTGTAAATTTCGATAAACACATTTTTTAAAATTTTGTATGACACTTTTTTTCCCCTAGCTTTATTATTTATTAAGATTTCCAATAACCCTCTAAAGCACTTGAAAATAAGATGGCTACGCTACTTTTTAACATTGAACAGCAGTCATTTCTGTATGAATAATGGGTACTTTTTTCTCGTCATATAAATCACACAGCACATTTTACATAATTTACTTCGCCACAGTTAAAAATATCCAATAATATATTTTAAAACTACATAAATATTTAAATATATAATAAAATTAATACCACCAAATCGAGCCACGCCATCTTCTCCCTACGGAAAGCTTCATATCCAGCTGTGAAAATCTACTCAAATTCAATACCTTCGAAAAACTAGTACGGTATCTTGAGCTATTCTTAGACATAAGACTCAGGGGAACATACGAAATTAGAAAAAAAAAACAAGAAATGAACATCTTCTGTACAACAAATACTCACTTAATTTACGAAACAAAAATACAAATAAAAAACAAATAAGACTTAGTTGGACATTTTTTGGGTTCAGCAAACAAAACATTTCCACGTTAAAAACAACTATCTAAAATTCTTAAAAATGGTTACAGCACTTCGGTTTATTTCAAATCACATCATACACGACATGAGCATCCCAGACACATAAATCACATTGCACTCAACTCGCAATCACCCCAATCCATTTGTTAAATTACTTTTCTCCTCGATTCTATGCAGACGACGCAGGTTAAAAAGAAAGTGGCCTAAAGATCTCCTGTTTCACCATTAATTTAAATTTCAAATCAAAGCTCGTTAACAAGAAATCCGAAGAAAGTTATATACCGACAACAAATTGGCTAGATGCGTTGCGGGTTATTCCATTTTGTCACCTATCAACACACCCACCCCCTCACAGATTTTGTAGAAACTTTGCAAAACTGATTCTTTTACTATCCTTGTAACTCCTGCAATATTTGTTTGCCTTATCATTCACAGTTTTTATTAAATTGATTTTTTTTTTTTTTTTTTTTTAATTTTGCGCTATCCGAAGCCTCGGTAATCGCGCCTCTTGCACGTACAGCTTTAAAAATATTTTTATTGAAAATTGTTCAAGATATCATGATGAAGTTTGTGTGTTATACCTAAAAGCAGGGAAAAATTCTCTTATGAACATATCTCAATCCACTTCCTTCGAAAAAAACTAATAATGTTAAAATATTTTAAAAATTTAAGAAACGAGTGCTTTGTTTTACAAAAATCACAATATCTATAGTCTCAGACACGGCAAGTACTCAAATTTGTTATAAAACACTCTATTTGATAAATAAATAATATGGTAGGCTTTTTGACATGTTTTGTTAAAGTGCACCACTGTCTTTTGAAATTCAAAAGATAATGAGTATATTTAATGTGTACATTTTTCAAAATATAAATTGATTATTGTTAGTTTTATCGTTTTATATATTTTAATGCTGATTGAAATACTATTTCCACTTCATCCAACAGACTTTCAGTTTTTTGACACAATTTTTTTTTTTTTTTTTAAATAATACATTCTTCTGGTGCCACTCGATCGAGATGAGTCTATTAATGACGACGTGTTCCAAAGGTATGTATGTACCGTACCTATCGACCATCATATTGATTTCTTGTAAAGAAAAATGTTTTCAGCGCAGCTGCAATTATTGTAAATATATTAATAAATAAAAGCATATATTAAATATTATCAAAAGATATAAACTGTTCAGTGTATGAAGTATTCGTTAATTAATTAAGAAAAACTAGTTTTCAACACCAATGCTTATACTATTTCAGGAAGTACAACTTTCTCTGACTAGAAACCAGTTCAAATTTCGCAATGTGGATTTAAATGGAAAGAAATTCTATTAAACTTGACCCGGTTCGCAAGCTGCTAAATGGACTCCGACTGTCCTCTAATCGAAGAATTGAAACCGTCTGTGACGGTCCCAAGGACATCGCCGTTGCCGAAACTTCCACCTCAACAATGCAGTGGAATTCCTTCGCGCATAAAAAGGAAGGAAGGGAACAGATGATATCGAATAAGACGAAAATAGGAGGAAGCAAGGTGTGCAATATTGTCGGGATTGAGAAAGTGCTGACCAGGGGCTCTTGTGCCCGCCGTTCCGTTAGCTCCGTTCCTGTCTTCTAACCTTGTTCCCTCGGGTGTTTGACCTTTCTGCGTCTCCGGCATTTTTATATGTCTCCTCAGGGACCTATAGAGCTATGGGAAAGTTTTTCGTTATAAATCAATCGTATCCGCGAGCTGTAGAATATAAAAATTTAGTTTCGAATCAAGTTTTTTTTTTTCAATTAAAAAAAGAAAAAGAAATGCGGAATCAGCTAAGAATATGTTAGTAACATTTAAAGTTGGCTCATACCCAGAAAATAAAACAAAATATTAAATTTAGCTATCAATGCGATAAAAAAATCATTAAAAAAATAATTTATTATGTAAAAATCGAAAAAAAACAACTTTCGATTATCTCAAATTGCAGTAAATAACATTTCGGCAATTAAGGCATTAGAAGACTGAAAATGTAAGACCACACAAATGCAGAGCTAGCACATCTCATTACAGCATCCTAAAAAGACTAACTAAAATGAAGTATCACCTTATTCCAAAACAGTTCAATATATCGACATTATACTTACAGAATTTCCTTAAGTGCTTCTGACATAATTTTTCAGGAGACAAAATATAAACTTCTATCCCTCTGAAACCTTCTAAACTTAATTTTATTTTTATAGCATGTCATAGACAAGAGATAACGCTGATAAAACTGATAACGTAAAATTGGCACTCTCAATTGGATCCGGACCTAGGGTATAAATTGAAAAAAAAATATCAATATATATCGTATCGATAGGTTTATAAAATATCGATATAGTAGTTCTATAGATCGATATTTCGATATATCGGGCTTCGATATTTTTAATCTTTTGAAGGACCTTTTGGGGCATACAAATATGGATATTTTTGTGCCGATATAATGAAGATATTGTTTTTATAATATAGATATTTCTGGTAGAAAATAATTAAGATATTGTTTTTATTAAGTTAATTTACAGCGGACTTTAAATTTTAAGAAACAGGCTATTTCCTATTCTTCTTCCGATTCGTTTAAGTTTTTTTTTTTTTTTTTTTTATTTGATAAAAGAATTAATGCTATTTTGAAGTATATTTCTCTGCTGATGTCATTAAGATGTTTTTATTAAGTTCATTTCCAGCAGAATTTAAATACCATTAAACAATTTACCTCCTGATCTTCCTCCGATTCGTTTACACTTTTTTTTTTTATTGTATTAAAATGTTATCGATATTTGTATGCCGATACCATCAAGATATCGATATTATAAACCGATATCGACATTTCACTTTCGGCATCCCATCTGTAGAATACAGCCGTTATAGATAGTGACACGAATCCCGGGGTTGGCAAAAAGGACCATTAGGCCCACTTGCTGGACTTTGTCCCCCCCACCCTTGCCAGTACCAGTACCAGTAGTGACACGAACACACCACGCCAGAAGTTTTTATGATTCTTTGTTTGTCGTACCCGTCGTCCTTACAGAATTTTTTAATTTTATTTTTCTCCCTTTTGTTTGTTGAAAAAATATCGGTTTTCGATAATCAAATTTTAAAAGCGGTATTACGATGTATTAAAGAAAAATATCGATGTTTTTTCAACATCCGTATCCGAAATATTTTGTTTTGCTATAGAGATGCAAAACTGTTGTTTTAATAAAAATGGGACTTAACGAGGTTTAGCATGTATAATTACCGTCGATATATTTTCAATGCTCTGCACCATAGTACCTGCGCGGTTTGAGCGCATTGCTGACAACTCTTTCTGTCCTGTTAGATCGACTAGCAGACGCTTTCTAGTGTCTTTATAGCAATAATAATGATAATATTTTGTCTGTAAGTAGAATTAAGAGATTTTTAATACCGCAATATTGAATTCCTCAAGTTTAAATTTCGTTTTTCTCAAGCAGTACGCTACTTCTTTATTCGAAAATTAACTTTGTTGTTATATCTCTTTCTGTGGTTAAGTGGAGCCTGCACTAAATCTAACAACTATGGAAAAAATTCTTACGGACCTCGATTCTTTAGAGACTCTAACTGATAAATGTAAAGACCGTAATTCAAATATACATCGATTAGATTATGGTTTCATTTTATATTTGTTTAATTTTATTATGTTGTTTACTGTTTTCCTGGCAAACCTCATTAACTGACAAATACTTCCATTTATTTTCGTTCAGGATTCCATTCAGTGATGTATGAAAAACAAATACAACTTTTATGCTATTTTTGCAAGGTTCCCCACCATCTGGTTCTTTTTCCTCTAATTCAGCGATCCCTGCCTTTTCAATCTCCTGAATCCAGGTCCATTGCTGTCATTTCCTCCTCGTTTCCACCGACCATTGTATTCTTGGTTGAGGCTTGTGTCCATTCTGTCGGCGGTTCTGTTATTCGACAATGGGTGATACTTCAGCTTGCCTTCGGCGATTTTCTTTCTTACAGTTTCATGGTTAGTTATTTTTCTTGATACCTTTTCATACATTGCCCATCAACATGCGTTTTCTTTTATGTATTCCCATCGCTTTTACTTTGGGCATCTACAGTACTTCATGCAGGATATGGAAATAATTTGCTAATTAGCGATTGTTATTTTTTAACTGTTATTTCCTTTTAGTAGTAACTGCTAGGCAGGTTAAATAATTGCAGCTATGAAGATAGTTTGTCTTCTTATTTTTATGTTTGACTTAAATATAAGAGGTGAAAACGTTAAATTGTCTAACTGTCAAATTATAATTCAAGTAAGTGAAACATTTTGTTTTATTTTTCTCTTGCATAGTAACTCTATGCAAGAGGAGTTTAATTAAATAGTGTACATATTCCACACGAAACAGCATAACATATGCATGGATGCTCAGTTAGCGTTTTTAATTATTGTAATGCAATTATACAAATGTAATATTTATATCAAAAATTAAAAGACAAAATAAATAAATTAAAACGCAACAAATCAAGAATAGAAATTCAGATAACACATTTAAATTAATATAAAACTTCAATAAAAAAAAATGAAAGTTTAATTTATATGAAGAAAATATTTGGAATATAAAAGTAAAATGGTTTATTGAATTTTATAAATACTTTCATAATATAATATTAAGAATAAAATAAAGAGAAAGAAAATTAAGCTAAAGTAAATAAATGAGTATTTACAATTAGATAAAACAAAAATAAATAAAATATATTATATACAAATAAACATTTAACTAAAAATATAATATATGAATACGATCATACAATCAGATTTTTCGGAAGATTATATTTTATAATTGGCCTATGTAATTTTAGACACAAGTAATTGATAAATCATTGATTTTTTATTAAAAATGAAATCAAATCTACACCCAGATATTTGTCGCTGAACTACGATTCTGAATGAGGTACTATTCATAAAAGATCTAAAAGACACTTTTCGTGTTTATCGGGAGTTACCAATGAGGTGTGTCGCCTAATTTAGGGACTTAGAATACTTAAAAAAGTTCTTTTGTATAATTTAAAATTGATGTCCTTAGTTTTACGCTTCACTATCATGACAAAAGTTCAATTCCTAAAAAGTGGCACCCTACACCAAGAAAATTAGCTATAATTCGTCAGTTTAAATGACACTATCACTTAATTATATGTGAATTAAATAAATATGTTTCTAATTTTAAATATGGGTTGTTATAAAATATGCACTTGTGTAAACTATAGTATAGCAATAGTTCATTAATAATATTCGATGTTCTTATTAAAAATCAAATTTAATTTTAGTTGTCTTTATATTAATATCCACCTCTTACTTCCTAAGCTGCCTACGGCAGAACAATTATAGTAATTAATAAAAATATTTTTTTTGAGTTCTCATTATATTTACTCTTTTTAGATAGTCAAATATGTCCAACAAATAAAAAAAATTAAATTAAATAAAAATTATGATTACGTTGTCTCCCTCTTGAGTATTAATTTTCTCTGATTGTCCTGGATCTTTCTCAATCTTTAGAAGCGTATAGGTTTATTCGGAATGGTGAAAAAAAAAGAAAGCGTTCAGAGAAAATATCACGTACGGGAAGTTCAATCCAGTGTCTACTCTATTTAAAGTACATATAAATAGTATGAATGTTAGGCCACTTCTTTATTATTGTTTTTTTAATTGTACGTTTAGAAATACATTGTTTAAGTGATTTGCTCTTCGATATTTTTCATGTAGGTATTGTCAAAATACTTAAAAATTTTCATATATGTTTATTTTATTAAATAACCACAAACGTAAATGTAAGTATTTGTTATATCACTTCAATATTTTTTTCCATGTAAAGAATTAACCCTAAATAATAATTTTCATCTTTTACAGATACAATTATCAATTCAAAAATTAATATTCTTTATTTATTATTTTATTTGGATTTCACAAACGATTCTATACGATCTAATTTTTTCATAGTTGTATTATATAATATAATGTTATAAATTATAAAGATTATATTATTATTTTTTTCAACCTTTCGGATCTGCTGGATATGGCATCTGCTGAAACTATTTCTCATTCTTATATTTCAATGTTATGACTAGACTTTATATTAGACTGGACCCGTTACAAGCTATAGTTGACAATAATGTTTTGGGAGAAATGTGCTACACTTGAGCTTTTAAAAAAGTAAAATAAAAATTTTCAGTAATTAGTATTGAAAAATTATGGGAAGTTGGGCTTCAAGTTTTATTAGTAGTATACGGATAATCGAAGTTATATTGATTTAGGCATATCATATTAAAAAAAATATACATGTATTTGTTTTTTTTAAATTTTAGTATCATCACAAAGTTTTGCTCTATGGCACTAAATATATTTGTTTGTGATGCCTAGATTATCTTCCAACAGTCGCCTTGTCGTACGTCATTTGGACGTCTCGCCGTGGTCATATTATTCATTTTATTATTTGTATATATTTTCTTTCACTTTATAATCATCATTTTTTATAATGATGACTGGATTGTTTTCCCAAAACAATCTGCCATTATTTATAAATTGTTTGATCTCTTTTAATTCATAACCTGTCTGAATTTAAGTATGTTCCAATCTGTGCTGAAGCAAATAAAATTTAACTGAGCTGACTTTTTCGAAAAGGAAAAGAAAAAAAAAATTTCATAAACGAGTAAATGTCAGGATGGAGGCGAATATGAAAGTTTTAATAGGTTCAGCTTAAAAGACAGGCTGAAGGGAATATGTATCGCTCGATAGCTGAAAGTTGATGTTGAAGTTGAATCCAGTGAGTGGGGAGAGGGGAGGGGAGAGAGAAATGTTGAGTTAAAAGGGACGGCACTGTTTCAGAAAAGTTAACTGATGCCACCCTCATCTTCGTCACAATTGACAGCCTTTTGCCCCATCTCACCAACCTATCATCGTTTCCACGATAGCTTTTTCTATTTCTTATTCTATTGAATATATTCGACATGCACAAATTTCCATAAAAAATGGTTAAGTATGAATGAAAATGTATTTATATCTGAATAAGAATTTGAATAATACATTTATATAAGTTCTTATTTAACGAAACCTTTCATAGAGATCCTACCTTAGGTATCCCGACATTTGAGATTCACAATCAATATTCTTGTTGATCTTGCTACTTTTTAATATTCTTGGGGAAGATGGGATAAACAAAAATACTAACAATAAGAATCGTTATATCACGGGAAGTATCATTAAATTTCTTTAAAAAATAACCTGTTAAACAAAATATAATAGAACTCAAAAAGTGTAAGGGGAAAAGATAGATCCAAGGACACTAAAGACCTTATGATGTTCACTCTTAGTAAAGAGACATAACTTAGCCTTACCCATAAACGATTTCACGTTAAATTTCAAGTATAATAATAATAAAAGGCTTGCCGATATCAATAATCGCTGCCTACAAATCTCGGTCCACCGACCACTGTCCAAACCCAAATTCATTAGATCACTCTTAATAAAATCCTCCTACCTACGTTTCGATCTACCCCTCGGACGTTTACCAGTCGGCTCAGCGTTTATTAATTTTTTAGGAATTCGTTCGTTACTGAGCCCAACAACTTTGCAAGTCCATTTCAACCGTGGCTTCGATATCACTTCGATTATATTAACAGGGTTCGCATGCCCCGCAAATTTCAGGTATGCAAAATAATAAATATAATAATAATAATATATATACAAATTTGAATAGTTATGATATTAGTATATAAATATAAACTTATATGTCTTAGATGTACTGTCTTAGTTGATGTGTCTTTTTTAGACTTTTGATGCGTCTTTTTAAAAAAGACTGCATTTTGTCGCATATATCTGATCTTGTTTTCTCTGTCCTAATGATGCCTTATTTTGCAAAATGTGACTCACGGTATTTTAGAGACTCAAGGCTTTTTATTTAAATTTTCTAATAAGGCCTAATAAATAATAATGTCATAAATAAGTTATTAAAGGGTGTTGTTGTGTTTCGTAAACTTGTATGTAACAAGTATTATTATCGATAATGTAATCAAAATACATCTTCATGATTTTATCTTTATACATCTTCGTAGGAAGTACTGTTTCTTGACTAACTATTGGACGAGGAAGTGAATGTGTTCAGCGATCACACTCAACAGCCAGGAATATCCCCACCCACTTAATGCTGTCCACTTTATAGAGACTGGGTGTACCCCCGAGGTGTGTCTCCCGATACCAGAGTCGATCCACAACAATAGAATAATTAATTTATCTGCCAATGTTGGACTTTTTGTTTTTTATAATCAAAATAAATTTTATATTGAGGATTTATTTTTGTTCCATTTGATTTTATCTACATAGTAAATATAAATTACTGGATCGTATTATCATTTTTTTTCAACATCTTTAAACATCATGCTTATGTCTAAACATTTTACAATAACAGAACTAATTATTAAGTATCAACGTGGTTGTAATAATTAAGTGTCATCTTTTTTTTGCATTTTCTGCAATTTTATAAAAACAAATAGAAGAAAAAATAAGAATAAAACTGACTTCTTAATTGGCAACCAAATTGCTCCGTACTGTTGACTTTTATTCCTTTCCATTTTCAAGCGTCGCTGAAGTATGTACATTTTTTGGATGCTAGTATTTATTTTGTATTGCTTCCACTAAAATTGAAGTCAATCATAAATCAATTCGTATTGTTCTAAAAATTGAGTTCAAAGCAAAATGATAAATATTTGATGTTTACATACTGAATGGACAAACCAGACTAAACGAAACTGTTCCGTCAGTGAGGCGTCTTTAAGACGCGACGGTGTGACTGGGAAGTTAATATTGGCACCACCAAAAAATATAAAATATTTTTAAACAGGAATGCATGGTTATGACTACAAACTAATAAATTAATTGAATTTTTAATCTAAAAAAAAAATCTGTTATAGTTTAAGAGATATGCGCTATTCAAAGCAACAAACGGTAAAGAACATAAAAGAAAAAGTATAGTCCAGGATATACTGGATCGTCTTTACCGTATCTTTTTTATGTTTTCTAAACTATACAGATTCGAAAAAAAATAATACGAACATTCTTGTAGGAAATTTAAAGCTCTTTAAGTAAAAACTTAAAATGTTTTAAGGTAGGACCAACCGTTTTCGAGATATACAGAGAAACCCGGAATGCGACCTTCCTTCCACTCCTCTCTTTGCCTCTACTCCTAGATCCCGGCAATTTTGGCCGTCCCATCATTTCCATCTGCATTCTATTTTTGAGTATTCATTGAGTGGACTAATATTAGTATGTGATAATAGGATAATGAATAATATGAAATCTTGCTAACAATTTTAAGTTTCATTTTGATTATTTTTTTGATATCATTGAAGATTGAAACCAAAGATCACAATAATGGTTCTTCGGCACTGGATAAAAAAAATGTTGAATTTAATACACTTTATTTATATTAATATACATTAAAATATACTTATTTTAAAAAATTTAATGACACTATTAATTAATAATATAAAAATACGTATATGCTGGGCCGCCCATGAAAATGTCGGACCACTCGATAGGTTTTAACTTGGGCCTCCAAGTAACCAATATCCTGTACCGGGAATCATATTCTAAATACATTTTATTCAACTAATCAGGCCCATTATAGGTGATATTTCAATAAATTTGCTACATAGTAATAATTTTTTGATTTTTTTCTAATCCAAAAATGTTTGTTTTACCCAGGTACCGCAGAGGGTTGTGCACCACTAATTACCGGACCCTCCGAAAGTTTACAGACATTCTCGCCTTGCGGACGACTCTGCCATATATTTTAACTTCAATTGTATTTGATACCTAATCAATGCTCTTTTTTTTTTTTTTAATTTTTTTAAATAGTCCTGCTGTTTACAAATTTAAGAGATCTTAAAGTCAAAAAAAAAAAAAAAAAAAAAAAAGGAGTTATTCTTAATTAATTTTGAAGTTAAAAATATTATGTAATTTTTTTATAGCTTCACTTATCTTTTATGGCTGTGATGACTAGTTTTATTTTTTTCCGAGATTTATTAACGTAGACAATTGATTAGGACATTTCAATTACTAGATAATTTTTTCCGGAGAGTTAAAAAATGAAGATATCATACAGTTGAAGGGAAAGCAATCTCTGATGAGAATTTAGATTTATTTTGTTTCTAGAAGGAAAAATAAAGGGTTACTTAGAATAACAATATCGGTTTCAGATGTTGAATCCATGGACTACGATACATAGCATGGACTACCAAGAGCCGTATTTTCTCATAAGCAATATATTCAGTATTTATTCGGCAGTTCAGGTATAGGAAAGTCTGCGGTATTTATTAAAATATAGCTGACCTACTATCGAGAAATCTTCTTCCTAGCCTCAATAAATAAAAAAATATTATAATGCTGAGATATAATTTTCGAAGTTTGTATTTTTTATTGAAGCAAAGCATTCTGTAATCTTCATTTATTTGCATAGCGTATATGAGCCCACGGGAAAAAGTCAACCTTTTCCATCAATGTTGGAAACCTGGCTGTTTAACATTATTGAGTTAAACAAATTAATAACATCAGTATCCTACGTTCCTCCTTCAATGATATTTTACACATTAGCATATTAGACCCTATAAACAGCATAGTGAAGAAGTTAAGTGCACTGTTAAATTCGGACTATCTTTTTTTTTTTTTATGGCCATAACTTAGTGACGCGCTATCGCAGGATTCCCTATAAGAAATTGAAATGTTATTAAAATTAATAAGAACCCAAGTAATATTAAGAATAAAATAACAGTCATTCTTCTTCGGTTGTTATGTTTTATTATAGAGATAAAATTTAACGCATTTCAGTACTATGATTGAATAAGACTAAGCAATAAAAATGTTTGAAAATATTTTATTGCTGATCACTTGTCGATTGTTATTTTTTAAAAATTATTTCAATTAATTAATTCATTTAATCGTGAATGATTAACCAAGCCGCAATGTCCCGATATTAACATGTATATTTGGTGAAACAGAATGCCTGAGCCCTTTCTCTCCTGTTATCAACCCCTAGAAAAAAAAAACAAGATGTGACATCCATGAATTTAAAAGAATTCATGTTGTCATTAAATACTGTGGGCGATTTACGCCTTTTCATCAGGAACTCTTTTCATTTCATTTTTTGTTTGCTATGCTATTTTATATATTATTCTTGATAACTAGGAAAGTTTAAACAATGATTAGCTTTTTCCCCTTTTTGATTTATTCAGTATATATTTACATAAATGTAGCGTGTATTATGAACATTATTTCTCCACTATTTCTTTTTTAAATTTTACCTGGAATATTTTAAAATTTTCCTATTCATCTTCCTTCTTTTTTTCAATTAATATTATCTCTCTAGATTTCATCGAATTTCGTTTTTAAGTGTTAGAAAAAAACGAAAATTTGCACGAGAAAAGAAAAGATTTTTACGATGTTAAAATTTTAGGGAACAAATATGAATATTTGTATAATAATAAGTTAAAAAATGCAACTAACTTCTTTGACACGCTCATATTAAACATTGTTCCAAAGATTTAACACGTTCAGTTTGACCTAGAAATGAATTGAGCTGAAAATTAGAGGACAAAATTATATCTTGCTTAAAAAAATTGCTGTTTTTTAATTATTTCTTTCATTGAAAAATGTATATATAAAAAAATGTCATCATGCTATGGATTGGAATTTGTCTGTCTAAAACTAGATCATGGTAGTCTTTTTTTTCTTTCTAAATTTCTTTTTGTTCTTCACGTCTCTGAACACACTTTTCAACTGCTTAATACCTCAGGAGATTTTTTTTTTTTCGAACATCGTCCAATAGCTTAACAGAACGTGTATATATATATATATATATATATATATATATATATATATATATATATATATATATATATATATATATATATATATATATTAAAAACAGTATTTTTTATTTTCGAAAACCTTGTCCTAACTTCTTTCTTTGAAATCAACGCCCAGGATCTGATTTAACATTTAAAAAAAAATACTTTAAATAATCATTGAATGTGATATCCTGCATGCTCGTTAGACTTTGCAAAAGGACTATTTTGTTGTGAGATTTACGTTTAACGTGATTTATTTGAATCCTATCTTGCAATATTTGTTGTAATCGTATATATATATATATATATATATATATATATATATATATATATATATATATATATATATATATATATATATGTATATATTGCATTATCAATGAGAACGTTGTTTAAATTTGGTGCAAAGACTTAAAAAAAAAAAAAAAATTAGTTATTGCTTTAGTCGTTTTAATAAACTTATTTAGTTTAAATTTAACCGAAATAAGATTATGTACAACCTCCGTTGCAGGAAATACTTCCTCCACCGCCTGTTTAAAATTTTAAATTGGGCCCGTTTGATGGCATTTTTTGCCCCCTCCAATCTCACCCTGGTTTCGCTTTTAAGAGCCCATCCCTTTTTTTTTTTAGTCCCCTTTTCTTGTGAGGTAGGCTCGTGTGCCTCTGACTATCCATGTACACACACGGAGAGGAAAGCCATTTCTTTTTCCAGTTTCTCATTTTTTATCAATTATATATGTTAAAAAATAATCATTTACTGTCATTATTTTATTAGAAAAGCCAAATAGTTGGTAGATACGAGCATTTAAGATTTATCCGAATGTTGCAATATGCCATTTCACCTTGTTATACATACATGAACAATTTGATATTATTCTTTTAAAAGAAATCTGATGCACAACATCTGAGGTCCAGATTCGACTGATTTTTTTTTATATTGGACAGCTTCTGTAAAGTGTACCTCGCACTACAATGTACTGGGGTAAAATTTGTTAATTAAGGGTGAGGCTGACTTGGTAAACCACAAGAATTAGTACCCATTGAGCCATTGATTTATCCAAGCCATACTATACCATCTCTTAATGGCATCAGGCTTTATATCTATAAATAAATCAATATATTTAATTAAACTCAATTTATGTTTAGAAGCCTAATTATTCCCCAATCTTATTATCGATGTTGTTCAGAAAAATCGAAGTAAATCTCAATTTTTGACATTGAATTGGCAATCTTTTTTGCAGCTATTCAGCTGTATTTTATTGATTCATCAGTCATTGTTTTTACCATGTTGTCTCGGGGTTGAGTGACTGAAAAAATGCATGGCTGCAATGACTGCAAAAGAGTAGGATGTTGCAAAAATCCATGAAAATCCGTGAACACCCTCGATATATTTGCAATAGTTATCAGTATTTTTAAAATCCTCTTCAAAGGTTAATTGTTGTTATATTATGATGAAATCATTTCAACTTTATCTAGGCCTTGACTTAGAGTGTTTTGAACTTACGACTTCACCTTGAAATAGATGGTGTCCTTGCACACTAATGAATGAAAAAAAATCTTGTCATTCGTGATATTTTAATTACTTGAAAATTAAAAACGTGGATCTACATATTCCATTTATTCTCTTATTTACAGCTGTATCTTATTATTTCTCCCAATTTACATAATACTTATATAATGCTTATAGTTTATTATTAGTTGAATGCCTGTTCATGGAATGATATTGTGTTTTTTTGTGTTTCTTTGGCCCTAGTTCATTTACAGCACATATAAACTTTCGTTATGTTTATGTTCTGTAAATAAACTTATATGTTCATCAAAACATGAACTATAGACCTACGGACATTGCAGGTATATAGATAATTACATATTTGATTAATTATCAATATTTTTTTAGCCCTTAGACCTACTAAAAAATCATTAGTATTCAATCAAACGATTGGCCATTAATATTTTTGCATCCCTAACGAGACTACCCAGAAGAAAACTTTCCTGCTTAATTTATTTTTTTATGATAACTTCTTTTCAAAAGTATTTACCAACGTTTTCATATCACACAAACAGCTCATATGAATTAGTCCGTATTTGATCGAAACATCCAAAGTTATGATTTGAAGGGAATTATGCAATATGTGCGCTGATTACGTCATATTGGTTTTTAATGTCATTCCCATATTATCACCGTGCAGTCTCTGTATAGCTTTTCCGATTGCCCATGGACTATCGGACTGTCTTACACTTCGGAATGGAAATGCCATCAGTTGAATTGTTCTCTGGTCGTGTTATTGTGAAATAGGTTATTACCCTCTAAATGCGTTGAAGGATTGGAGTAGTTACCCCGATTTCACACCCTTAATCGCAATTTTTTTATTTTTATTTTAAGGAACACCTTGGCCAATTTTCAATACCCTAGTTTCATATAATGTGTAAAATATATTTAGGAGTGAGTGAGTCTGAACGTTTAAATTGTTACGTTCTATTTACATTCTCGTTAACTTAATATTAAAGTATCAGTATCATAGATAAATCTACAAAAAATTAAAATTATTTTATAGATTAGGGGAGACCGCTGTACCTACAAACACTCACTGAGTATAGAAGTAACTCTAAAGTGAGTTAATTCTGCACTTAGTGCGAACAATTCTCATAAAACATCGAATGAACACGGGTAGCATAGAGTAGGAGTGTCATGCATAAGTCTCTCACAGTGTAACACTGTCAAGTACGGCACTCCTATCCGGTATTTACCGAGTTCACCCGATTTTTTACGAGTATATTCATGTGTTTGTAGGTACAGGCAGTCTCCTACGAACTCTTGATCACGGGTTCAGGTCTGGCTGAGATTGATTATTTATTAACTCTGTTCATCAGAATTATTATAGTTATTTATTAGTTCTGTTCTGCAGTATGATACAATGCTGTAAAAATAAAATATATATCGTCAAGTGCCAACAATCGCAACAGGTAAGTGAAAAGTTACAATGAGTTGAGAAAGTTAAAATATTTCATAATATTGTAGTAGGGTCTTTTTTTATATACGGTCGTCAGTTACTTTTAAATAAATTATAGTGATTATTGTTATTTACAAAATAAAAACCCATGATAGAAATAGCGTAGTAATTTTTTTTTTTAATTTAAAAACCAAATAGAAAAAAAAGAAATTAACACGGCCTAATATTTAAGCGACTTAGTCTGGAGGCCAATGTTCCAAAATGCCTACAAGAATCCTATCTAAAAGATCATTCCCTTGGTATTTTTACCTCCATCGTAATTCAAGCTCTTACGTTCTTTATAACAAAATCTAGTTGTTGTATATTCATTTACCCATGAGTGCATGAAAAAGCAATATGATATTTAATTTTAATATGGTATTCGTAAACCAAGTACCTGTATGAACACTGTTTGGCTGTTGTATCTGAGAATTTCATTTCGTGTCCTTTTTCACATTTTCTTTCTTTGTGAAGCAGTCCTTTATCTATTAAAAAATCGCGGGCACATTTGTCATATTGTCATATACTTCAAACAAATTCATATGTATATATGAGAGCTACATTTATGAAACATATGTTTACTGAATAACCTAGGAACAGTTACTGTTAATCACTATAATTTATTTAAAAGTAACTGGCGACTCTATATCAAAAAAGACCCTAGTAGGGAAAGCATAATATTTAATATAGTTAGAAAAAAAAATTTAGGAAATTTTAGATTTTTCCCCTCTCACTCAATAAGTTATTGTAACAACATCCCTGATTGTTAGACGCCTTAACCAATATTACGTTTTCTTCCAATAGTATCTTTTTAATCCTTTTTTACAGAAACAATCTAAATTGCTTTATTTTTAACTTAAATTAAATATATGATACATTTGTACTACGATATCTGAGTGAATGTGATATAGTTTCAGTAAATCATTATCTCCACTTCCCGGTCATTACTTTTATAGTGAGAAAGGTAGCTCTTTTTTTTTAGCGCATAGCTGTCTCTACTTTTTTTAATCCTTCTACTCTGTAATGGTCATCACTTCAATTTTTTAGATCATGAAATTTGTAGTAATTGAAACCCTCGAAAGCGCAGTTTAGCCCCTCTAGATTTGTGTATTTGTTTACTTCTTAACTGCTGACCGATGAGAAATAGGCTCGTTTAGTTGACCGTGTATAATTCCCGATGGCACTGGCACTAGAATTAACTAGCTACTCCAATACAAATGTAGCTAATCGATCTGAAAGAACAAGATTGAATTCGTGAAGCATAAAACCTGTATTTAAACTAGATGCAGTATTGCGCATTATGACACTAAGTTACATCAGCGAGGATCTCCGGCTTCATGAGACCTACTTCTAAGAAAGGGAGAGGTGGATGACGACTACTGACCTCTCACGCCTCTCGAGAACTGAGAACGTCTGGAGCGTGAGGAGGAACTGAACGCTGCTAAAGGCAGGATGGTGACTCAATCGAGTAGTGCAGAAATCATCTCTGATTAATTTATATCCAATCGAATATCTTATCTATTTTTTCTCATCCATTCATCTGCAAAACTAATTACAATTTGGGAATAAAAAAAATAAAAAATGTACAATAGCAAATCCCAGGTATGATCGACAACATGTGGATATTCACAACGTATGATTATAAAGGATATGTTTGGGCATCCCTCATTGACCAAAAGCCGCGCAAAAAAATTGTCGTTATCTGAAGGAAACTGTGGTAGACATTTTTTGAATCCTTATAGTACTGACACTTAAAAAATAGGAATCTACCAGTCGGATCATACTACCTGAAAAATTGGCTGCAAAAAAATCTCGAAATTTCAAAACTATTTTTGTTTTTTCACCTATAATTCCTAAACGGTAAATTCTATCAAAAAATCTATGGTATATTAAATTAAAGAACATCAAATTCTGCGTCTGATGAGTACCATAAAAAAATAATTTGGTTAACTGGTGTGGTCTAAAACTAAAGTCTTTCACTGGGTTGGGGGATATTTAAAGTATGCTTTTCATTGAAATTATTATTAATATATAGAAGAAAACACTGAGCATAAAATTTGTAAAAATAATATTTAACAGGAGCATTCATATCACAATGATATGCGCCGGGCGCATACACCTTACCACGCCAGATATGCTTAAACTCTAAGACGAAATACAAAATAAATGTTCATTAAAAATTCTCCTGTATTGTAGCTGAACTACAAGCATAAATTAGTACAAGCGTATCATAGTCTACACTCTTAGTCTACACAAAATTACCTCCATCAGGTAAAATGTTTTACCGCAATTTTTGCAGTTCGAAGTTTTTGGGTTTTCAAATTATTGGGAGAGAGCGGAGAGGGGATGACGCCCCCTTATTTAGCCTTTGGCGACGTCCCTGGTAGTTCTTACTAATGCTTGATTAAAATCATTATAAATTATTCTTTTAAAGTTATTGAATCATGGGCAATCGTCAAGGTCTTTAAAAATTAATCAATAAAATTTAGCTGTTATTATTTTAAATCGGTACATATTAGCAATCGAAATGTTTGAAAAGGAATCCAATTATTAGCCATATTAAAAAACTTAGAAAACATAAGGTGAAAGGATTATAACTGAAAAAACTTATATGAAAAGATAAGTAAACTAGATTTATGGTACATAAGTAACAAAATAGATAAGACATCAATGGCAATTAGGTAAATAATAACAGTATGAATACAAAAAAGAAAGAAAATCCAGGTTCTTGGATAATAAGGAATTACTTTTGTCTTGAACTTCATGGGGAACAGTTTTGATATGAACGATGAGTTATTCAATCATTAAAAAGTCATTTAATAATAACATTTTTATATTATAATACACAAAGCACATATATCTCAAAACTGGATTTGTGCCATATGGATTCCTTAGTCCGATCAGAGATTGCAACATTAGAAGGTATCCTGAGATGAAGATAAAGAGAAAAAAAATCAGAGATATAAAACATCCGATTTTTTTGTTCCTTTAATAATTTTTTTTTTAATATTGACGCCTATAATAATAGCTGTAATTATTATATAAATATAGCTGCGAAAATAATCATGAAAAAAAAAATTGTAATTCTTTGAAAGTTTAATCTTAGCCGTCAACTAGTGACATTTTAATATTCGTCACTGAAATTACATTTCCTTGAAGTAAGGATTTACCTCTGCTTTGTATACCGCCTCATTAGATTACCAAATGCCCCATATAACTTGAAATGTCAGCTATGTTGCGTATGATAAACATACTATATTACAATACAGCTTTTGTTTTATGATTATTTTTTTGAAATTCTTTTTCCGGTTTCTGTTTGAATTAGGTAGGTATTTTTTTATTATTTTTTTTCTTCTTAAGGCAAATAGGAATTGTAATTGAAGTTAAATAAAGTTTTGATTAAACGTAAAGAAATTCTAAGGAAGAGCAGTTTTTTGCAACTTTAGAAATGGCTGGAAATTATAGTTAGTTATTATTTTTAATTTTACATTTTTTAAATTATAAAATGGGATACAGTTCCTTCAGAGAATTAACTAATTCTCTAATCTAATTAATCTAATCAATTGATAGCCAATGTGTTTTGAATGTTACATTTATATGTTGAAATAATGATAAATCAAAATTTTGGTTCATTGTTGATGAAAAAACCACAGAAACAGATACATCAATATAGAAATTATCACTAACCAAGGCTAATATCTAGTTAATTTTGAATTATGTTGTATATATTTTGTCTGATACTTATGAGGTAAATTATAATTTATATTTTAAAAAAAATGGTCATGGTTATTTATTATATAGGTGGAGCTAATTCATTTTTAGTGGTTTTAAGTGCCGAGCTGCATCTTGGTCATTATAAAAAAAAAAACGGACAGAGGCTGTGTTTAGTTCACTACTTACTAAAGTGCAAGTAATGAGAATTGCAAAGAAGAATATATAATTATAAAATAGCAATCTCGTGAATGAGGATACAATCATATGTTGCAAATTAAATTATGAGCGGTGACATTATCAATTCAATACTCAAAATTGCCAACTTTACTCGCTTACTGTACTTCCACTAATTATAACATTTTCACAGCTCTAAATACACTAATTTTTTATACAATCTCTAAATTGGATATTTTCTCTATTAAATGATACCAATTCTTGCTTTCTAGCATTTATAGAAGCGGAACCATGAACGTTTAAAAATGACACCAAATGCGTCTTTAATTTTTTCTGTCCTAACACCACAGATGGAGGAACGTAATTGATGTTGTAACTACTTTAAAATTTTTATCTCATCCTGAAAACAATTACAAGTAATTGACTTAGTGCATGTTCAAACGTAAGTTTATATTTTTCATTAATATTTATATAATGCTTAAAATAGTTTATTTTTTGATAATGACCAGGACGCAGGTTGGAACGTAAAGCAAATAAGTGTGTGTTAACTCTACATATTTAATATCTCAAAATTTTCAGGCGACCATAAGAATTTTTTTTTATCAATGATAAAATTCAAAGGTCTCTTAAAAAAAAAAAATAATCAAGGATTTTTCCTTTCATATCTGAGTAAAATTCGTAAAAATTATATTTTATGTTTTTTTTAACGAAAATACTATTAATATTTGTAATTTTATATTCTACACTTAGTTTAAATAATAAAAAAAAGTTTTTTTTTTTTTTGCATACTTAAGAAATCATTAATTGTGGGTTGGATATGACGTGAAATTGAATGATCATTCTTAACTTTGGCTAGCAAAAATAATTATTCACGAAAACAAAATTCTCAATTAAAAGTCTTGAAAGTATATAAATGTTTAGTGCCGACACCTGAGGGAAAAGGCTCTTTCATGGTTTATGAAAATAATAGTTCACTCTAGTTTAACGATTGGACCAATCTATATTTCTATCTATCTATATTGGATGAATTTATATTGCTCATCAATTTTTTTTTTGTAATATAAGCTACTCTGATTTTTAAATCTTCTTTTTAGCCTTCGATTTTGAAAACAAAAAATATCTACTACTCATAAATAAATAAATTTTTAAAACATCTGACATTTTTCAGGTTTTGACTTATAATTAGTCTTATTATTATTATCATCAATTTTTTGTTTTTTGTTAAGCCACAATTTATATCACATGAATAGAATTTATGATAGGCGTCAGTGGACAAGATAAGCTGAAGCTATTCCTCCACGCCGATGACACTAAGGAGGTAGCAAAAGAAGAAGAAGAATAAAATTTTCATAATAAATATTCGTGTATATTTTCATATTACGTATGAGCAATATTTTATAATATTACTCTTTCTATTATACTTTTTAATTTTATACACTAGTAGTTTTCATACGTATCTAATACAGAAGTGATTCCTATTGCTTTCATAGATTTAGAGCACCCGTTCGATTTTGACGTCCCTCAGTAGCAAGTAGCACGTCGAAAACAATGTACCGACTGCTAAACAATGTATGCTATGTGGCTCTAATCACGCTTTGGATTCTGATTTAGCAGCGTTATAAACGTCACTATGCGGTATTCCTGGCGGTTCCTGTCAGAGTAAGTTCAATAAATCGATTCCCGCTTTTGCACCCTGATTTAGGGCATATTCCTTTTGATCTGCATTACGTTTTGAATCAGTTATTTGTTGATTGATCGTATATCTTTGAATATTAGTCATTCCCTGCGTAATATTTATGACGTTAAATTTTATCCAGTTTTGCTTTACTTTTTCATATTCCGCAATTCTTATCCAATTTTGCCAAACGCCTTTGCCGTTTTTGCTAGTTCCTGGTCTTTTTCTGTTCCCCTCCAGTAGGCCATTGACGAATTTTTAGTTTTACGCATTTGTTTGCACATATTAAATGGTTAAATTTTGGTTTTATAAGATCAACACTTAAAGACACCGGAGATTCGATGCCATTAACACCAGAAGCCCTTCCCTTCTTGCCTCTCTCCTTTCAATTCTACCAAAACATTTAAGATCGGTCCTTAAGCAATCCTCCCATCTATGTTTCTGTCGACCTGATGGACGCTGACCCGTCGTTTCAGCGATGATAACACTTTAAGTGATTAGTTCGTTATCCATTCCGAAAACTTAGCACACCCTTTTCATTTCCGATACCACCAGCGATACCATCACTTCAATTATATTTACCAACCGGTTATAGATTATGATATTTGGCGATGAGTAGCCGTCTAAAATCCCCAGTCAGCTCTTCGTTGGGTCGAAATGTTTTACGCATTTTGTTTTATTTTGGATAACATTATTGCGTCTTTCTTTTCTTAATAATTTCATTCTTAGATGTTTCAGTATCTCGGAAATAATTATCTGCTTGCCATCTTTAATACCGTGTAATAAAGCGATCCATAGGTGCTCCTAAATCCATATTCACAGACCCCCTTAATTTCAATAACTTTAACGCAGAAGAGCTACAGATGAAATGCCTGCATTCAATCGATTATTTGAGAACTATTCAGATTGGTGGTAATAAGAAATTTTTTTTCAGAAGTACATACGCTTGTATCCAAACGAAGGTATATTTCCAAATGCAGAAATTGTTATGATAATATTTGTATACATGATGTTTGTAATAACAGTGGGTAAAATTTGGACGAATCAAGAATGGACTGAGGAGTACGATGCTTAAAGATAGAATGCGATATACTTGACATGTCGACAGAAAGTGATATACTAAAAGAAATTGACTTTGAAAAAGTAATTCATAATTTTGATAATCAAAACGCTGCAAATTTTACACAATGGCTTATTATTTCCAAATAGTTATATTTCAAAAATGTCTGGTGTGTCCATTCACACGAATTTCCTTATAGCAAGTAGGGTGAAAGGGAACAGGGGAAAATGTTGGAGGCACAGTTCAGGAGAAAAAAGGAAAGATCGAGAAACTGGTGGAAATGGAGTATGGATCCAAGGAAGGATGAAGTGGAGAGATATGCGAGGAAGCTGGGTATTCGCGATTTGTCGATTACAATGTTTCATTATTGAAAATAATAAACCAAAAGCTTTTAAATATATATTCCTTTTTTTTTTTTTTATGCCCTGAGTTGCTGATTATAAAACACTTTACATTTCTCCTTTATCTTTATAAATAACCGATTTATAAGCTTATAAAATATCTAATCGGCCGCCATTTTTAATCGAAATGACGGATGGCAATGTTGATCTCCGTGGATCATCCTGGTGTGGCCTGTGACTGTTGCCAAATCTCAAAAAAATTGGTATCATAGTCTCGTAGAAAAGCCGCAGACGACGGACAAACGGATTTCTTTTTTTAATTGTATATTTGGATTCTACGTATCTTGAAATGTAAAACCTCAAATTTTGAAGGGAGAGGAGGGCTACATTTTTTTTTATTTGGAAGATTACAAAGATAATTATTGAAAATAATAAACCTAAATCAGAAGGTACTTTTTATAAATGTTTATTTTTGTTACTTTCCAGACATTGAATAAAATATTGAATTTAACTAGTAATTATGTTGTTCTGCAAATGAATTCTCTGATCGGAGGGCTCGCATAACTTTAGGTGCCATAGACCTCCCCTTGGTTAATGGTCCTGGTATCTAGTGAAACACATTCCCGTCCATCTTTCAATCGTTTGCCATTAAAGAAATAACGGATTTGGATAAATTTAAGTAAGCAATAACAAACTCAGGTGATTGTTTTTATTTTTAGCAATCGTTTCTTACCCGTAGCACACCAGTAACGACTATTTAACGACACATTCGAAACGGATTGCTAGTAATTGTCAATGCAATGCTTTTTATTGGAGGAAAAGTTTTTATCGCCCCTAGTCCCACTACATCAGCGTTATCTCTTCGCAAGATCATCACCTGTTGCTTGTTACTTCCTTGTACGAAGTAAAGGAAGTATTGTAATCGCGAAAATTTTCGGTTTTCAGATTTCGAAGGAAATATCCATTTTGATCATCCATGAATCCATTTTGACTATTTTCGTCGTGGATGTATTTCGCATAACTCAAAAACAGTTAGCCATAGAAAGTTGAAATTTTGTATTTAGGATTGTTGTAAAATCTAGTTGTGAACCTCCCTTTTTGGTCACTGCTTGATCACCGGAAGTGGTACTTTACTTGCAGGTCATAATTGATTTCCATCAAAAAGTATGTTAAAATACTATGCAAAACTTCTCAAATTTAGTATTTATAATTTATACATTGATTTAAATAACATACTAGATTTTACTTGAAGGTCATATTAGACTTTCGTCAAAAAATATATTAAAATATAATGTAAAACATCTCAAATTTGGTAAATAGGACTTTTATATCGATATAAATGTATTTACTAGATTTTGGTTAAGATTCGTGAGCGGAAAAGAGTACTTTACTTGAAGGTCATAATAAGCTTATATCAATAATTATATTAAATTAAAAGAGAAATCATATGTTTCGGTAATAAAGGTTACAAACGCAATTTGGTTTCCAATCTAATTAAACATTTTTATTACTTGTTTTAAGTGTTAAAATTGAGTCTAAAATACTAGTTTTCCTCCCCATTTGTGAGATCAACAAGTCATCATAAGAATAAGATATTAGTTAAGTGGGATTTTCCGCTTAAAATGTCGAAACTGTCCATTTCTAATGCTTTATCCAGTGATATTGACAGTTTTATTTTTGTCATGGAACATGAAAAAATATCTTGGAAACTAGTTATCTACTGAAGGAAAACGACATATAATAACAGAATGAGATCTCCAGTGACAAGAATATGGTTTCAATAGATGGATGACGGGACGCCGAGTGTCGTTTTTACTGCAATCTTCGGAAACTAGTAACCAAAATCAGTATCACTTTTTGAGCCACGGATTTATAATTTAATAGGCGTACAAGGAAGTCATGTGTTGCCCACATCAGATTTTTTTTTTTTTGGTTTGGCGTTTTTATTTTCTCTTTACTGTGTATGCTTACGGATAGTTTTATCATTTGTTGGGTGTTAACGTCTTCATTTACTCCGACTATGGAAGAATAAAGGGATTATCCTACAGGTTAGCAACCTGTTCTTGAGTGGGAAGATCGATTTTTTTCCGTGAGCTCGCCAAGAAATAAGAATCAATCGGCCGGATTCGAACCGGCGCCGCTTCTTACTCGAATGCCAAGCTGCTGCCCCGACACGCTTGGCCACTGTTTAAAATATAAATTAAACAATATTTCCATCTGCCATTAGCTTTATATCCATTAGCTAACAAGAATTTCAAGGGTTTCTTTTTGCGAATATATTGCGAAATATTTGCCCCTCATCAAGAAATATATTAGTGAGTTACAAGCAGCTGAATAGATAATTCTCAGGAGAATGATTAAGAATTCGAGATCGCTAGGAATGAGAAATAGCCGGATATGGGGGGGAAGTATAGCAGGAACCTCTCCAGGACACATTTGGTATGCGGAGCATGTTGATGGTTGTTTCATGTACCGTATGCCAGTGAATAGGTCGCCAAGAAACTTAATGGAAGCACCTTAATACACCACATCAAGAGGTCTTCCAAGAAGCAAATGGGTGGATTAAGTATTGTTGGCAAGAAAGAAGGGCGATCAAAGAGAACGTGAATCGATAAGAACAGGGATGAATAACGTCCCTACCTTTCTTATGATGTACACCATAAGCTTCATGACTTTTTTTTTGTAACAATTAAAAAGTTTTAATAAAACCCTTTTTAATTTGTCAGTCCATTTTATGCGTTTACAAACAAATAAGAGGATATTGACGCCCAAAAGTCTTATATGTTGCTGATTTATTATTATTTATAACTTACCATCTACTTCTTGGTCATATCGAGGAAGAATCGTTTTTGACTCATTAGTAAATTTAGGAATAAGGCATCTTCCCTTGCCTCCACCTACTCCACTCTTTAACCATTTGAACACATACGGGATGCTCTTCAAAAGTTATCTGCCCGAAACCCGCAACATCTTTCTTTGCGAGAACTACTGAGTTTAGGGAATAGCAGGTTTTCTACCAGTCGGGAAATCACCGTAAAAATTAGAAAGTCGGGAAATTCGTCATTAGTTCTAAATTTTAATATCTTGCTTCAATTTTCATAAACTGTGGAATAGCTAGCTAATTTAGGCAGTTATAAGAGCGAAAGGAAAGAAAATTCTTGTAAGAGATATTGGATTATGAGAACCCTCAGGAAGATCCTCAGAACTCGAAGTTACCATCCTTCATTTTGTTTTTAAATGATGGCCGATCAAAGATTTAAAAAAATATATATTTTTTGTTGGGTTCATCTATTTGGAGATAATAAATCATTATTTTGTGCCGGGTTTTTAAATAAAACCTCATTACATATGCGTATTTAAAATTTTATTTTATTTTTTCAGTAGGGTGTTTTTGAAAACCCTCTAAAAAGTCGGGAAATTTAAATTACTAAAGTTGAAAGACACCATAACGTGTATGAAAAAGAGTTACAACGCTGCTGAGTAATGAAAGGACACTTCACTCTATATTAAAAATTACGTTGTTTGTTATAAATTAAATTGATTTTAAAATAATTACAAAAAATAAAATAAGGTTCTCTAACCAATATATTTTGTCTTTTTATTTACAGCAGTAAAGGCGATCATAGTTTTTAACAATTATAGAGTTTAAGAACATATCCCTGTTTTTGAATAATTAACATTTACTTGGAATCATTATATTTTCTTAATCCTTCATCAAGAAGAAACATTATTTTTTTTTTTTTAGTTCTTTTCACAAGTTCTGTGAAGGGTTTGCTAAATACAGCAGTTGTTAGAAAACGAATTTAGAGATCGTATGGGCGTTTTATAACCCAACCTTGAACAAAGATAGCTGTTAAATATATTAAAGAGTAACACCTTTACCTACTTGCCGAAACCTATAGTGGTAGGAAATTCATTGTACAATAAACCCTGTCACAGCAGTAGTTCTCCGACATAATGACCCTTCGCCTTAGCATCCTATCCAACCTAATCTAATCTTCCTTGTTTTTATCGAATGAAGGAAATATCAGCGAGTATGATGGCCCGAAGCCAAATGGTCTTTACAAATGAATCGGGCTTCATTTGTCCGAGCAATGGGACCCTTGCGGCCCCTGACAATATTTAATACTGCCCCCGATTGCAGTTTCCCCTACGGCAATATCGGCGGTGCGGTCTCGACTACAGTACTTAGAGGAGGCAGTGGAGGAAATACCCCAGGTCACTAATGACAAACGGAATCATTTTTCACTGTAAATTGCTGCAATAAATCGCCCGGTTGCCGGCTAGCAGTAATTACCTGTATGTTCCTCCTTCCCGGCCACCTGTTCCCCTGTCTCATAGCTTAGTTGGTCTGGGCCTCTATTTTTCTGCAATTTTTTTTGCTGTTTGCCATGTTGTTGAAAAGGGAAAATAAAACTCCTAACAAGAGCTTGTCGAAAATAAAGCTCACCTCAATTTGTTTAGTCATTTTGTTGTCTTTTCATTTTTCTTACGTTTGGTCGGTTACTTCATTCATCAAATGAGCTGCAAGAGTCATGATAAGATACTCTAACGGGAGAATTTAATAAAAATTTCTTCTCCATTTATCAAATCTGGGAATTTCATCTTTTAGTTCTCCCCATGAAATTTTCCTATGGACCAGTGGCGTATTTAATAAATATAATCGTACTATTCTAACAAGTTTGAAACGTTATTTTTCAAATTCTGATGTATGTATGTATATCAGCAAGAGCATAATAAATTTATACATAATAAATAATACATTTATCATTATATTATTATAAAGATTCAGGAAATCAGATATCAGAAGAAAAAAAAATTCCGTACGAAACAATTATAAGAAAAAAATCTAATATAGGCATTCTTATAAAAAAAAAAAAAAGAGTAGATAATAATAGATAAGACAAAAATATAGCAAAACAAATAGAACAGCAACTATATGATGATAAAAAAATAGCATTTAATATTTTTTTTTATAATTATTTTTTTATTGAGTAATATTACATTCTGTCTCAGTAAAGGACAACGTTAATAATGATTAAAGAGATCATTCACACCATAACACATTCACATTCAGAACATTTAATAAATAAAGTAATAAATAAGAAGAAAAAAAATTGCACTTAAATATAATAAAATAATCATAACCATCGTAAACGCAGACATACTTATTTATATACACAACAATCAGCCTGTAGAACACCGAGCCACGGTTGTCCCCCCACTTATGGATGGAGAAGCGGGACTCCAGGATTTAATATTTAGAAAGAAAAAGGAATAAAGAAAATACAGCAGTAAATGATAACAAACCAAAAATATTTAGGAAGAATGACTAAAAGACAACATTTAGGAAAAATCAAAACAATAGTAACAATTTTAGAACATGATAAAAAAAAAAAATAAGATAATATATGTATAAAATATTATTCAGCTCTAATCATGATTAGTAGGAGGTGATGTGGTCAGCTGTTGGTTTCTCTCCAAACTAATGAAGAGCCAGTACCCACTTTATGGAGGTGTGCCCAGTGTCGGATAAACCATATAAGTGATGTAGGCGACTGCCCGTGGAGAAAAATAAATTGAATTAGTTTCAATTTGGTTTACATAGATTTTAGATTTATTTTTTAACAAACAATTTCAAAAAATAAGGTTATAAGAAAACTACATAGTTATTTTACCTCTAAAATAAAAACTCAATTCCACTAACAGTCCTGACGCTACCTCCCTCAGCATTAATCTACAGTGTTTCAATATAATTTCAGAATGCATTCCAAATTAATTCCACGCACTTTCATTATTTAGTTTGCCAGCACTGATCACTTTCCGATAATTTTTCATTAAATAGAATACCGAGAGATTCCCCGCCTTTCTCGATAGTTTAAATCATAAACGATATTATTATATTTTATCATATTATTATTATTCGTTTATTCTCCATTTTCTTCAGTTATTGGGACCGTCAAGTGTGTTTGCTGTATTTTGTCATTTTTATACTGTTTCAAATTTAGAAAAGAGTGCGACACTAGGCAAAAGTAGTTACTTTATTTCTTCATACTTGATTTTTCTAAAACTCCCATATCCTTAAATTTCAGCCTAGTCTTTCAGAGATCATGTAAACCCCAAACATCAGGTTTTCGTCCCCTAAACCGAACCCATTAGATTTTCATAGTATTCTCAATATACTTTTATAAACTTGATTACTTATTACCCTCGGGTGTGACCGATTGTATTGTTTCGTTATTCAATAATGAAAATTATACTTAAAAAAAAAAATAAAGAAACTTCAATACGAAAAAAGTTTAATTAGATTAAAACGTTAAAATATATAAATCGTCCTAATACAGTTTTCAAGGCAAAAAATAAAAAAGACAGATGGGCTCCATTTCATTGTGTGGAATAAATTATAATGATTTCCAATTAGCAGTGTAAATGACATTTGGACTGTTGTTCATTCATCACAATGAAATAAGAATAAACAATTAAATAGTTGAGCTATAAGCGAAATGGTTTATAATTAGGGATTGATAAATTATTTGCCACTTCTATAATTTTGTTTTGATTGAAAATTAATTTCGAATGTTATACATTCATCTTCATTTCAAGGTTTCAGTAGATTATAACAAACTTTTCTGTTTGATATAATCTACTTAAACCTTGAACTGAAGATGAATGTGTAACATTCGAAACTAGTTTTCAATAAAAACAAAATTATAGAAGTGGCTTTGAACAAGTAACGTGGAAATTATAAAGATCAATGCAACGAAACTTTATAATATATTTTAGCATTTTCTTCGTTTTTAATTTATTTTTATGGCATATGCTCCTTAAGCTCTGACCGTCATACATGAATCTAATAATTTATTAATGAAAAACATCACCATTTCATCACATGTGTGTATATATACTCGTAATTGTTTACTTACATTTGTAGTATCTATACCATGCCATGGTATACACACTTTCTGCGTGGAATCAGATTTCCTGTAAATATTGCCCAGCTCAGCGACATTACGCAAGACCAACTGATCGCCATTCTTATAGCCCCATAAATTTTCCTGAAGATTGTCCTATCAAATATTCCCAGGTTGTTTGCATCTGATTTGGTTAGTCGCCAGGTTTCCTAACCATAAGTCAGCTAGAGATAGTCTTTTATATGGTTATTTAGAGCTGGTGGTGGTTTTTAAGTTCTATGGCCATGAAGCTCTTGTTCGCTAATATATTTTACTAATATAATGATTGTTCCGTTGAAAACTATAAAATTATATTTAAGAAATAATAATAAGTTTTTCAAGATTTACTACTGCATCTTGAGCTAGCACAACTCAGATTTACATAAAAATTTGTTTATGTGCAGAAATAAACATGCTATATTTCAAAGGCATAGCTTATTTTACATTTTCCTCGTTCATAATCACGGGCAATTATTTGATTGCTTTTCTAAAATTAATTTTTTTTTCTTGATCAAGTGATAAATTACCTGTAATTTTAATTTTACATCACTGTTTTCGTAAATAATTATTAAATATTACCAAATTATCTTAATACTTTTATTTAAACTGTTGAAATAAGGCCGTGATAAATTGGTGATACGTTGCCTTGTTGTCAGGTTATGTAATTTATTAATTATATGGACTCAATTAATCAATTATGATTAATTAATTATTCTTCTCTCATTCAATTGTAATAGGTCTATTCTGATTAGTTTTTGATAATAATATCTTGTTGCTTTAAAATTGAAGTTCGAAGTTTATAATATTTTTTGATTGAAATTAAACTTCGTCTACAGCTAATCATCTAGAAGTTTTTTTAGAGAGAAGATGACTTGAAAATGGTCAAATAAGTTCGAAACGTCGATGTAAATTAATTAAGTAAATAAAGGATGTAAAAAGTTGAATGAGTTATATATATATATATATATATATATATATATATATATATATATATATATATATATATATATATATATATATATTATATATGTATATACTTCTAGAATTTAGTAAATAGTGCTACACGTCATAACAAATTGCTTTATTTGCTATTAATTCGTGCGTCAATAATTTATAAACTTTTTAATTTTTCGAAGTGTCTTTCTTGATCTATTTGTTATTAAATTCTGGAAATATATATTTGTGTATGTGTACTAAAATGTGCTGGGTTATATATGTATAACCCACCATATTTCATAAATCCTTTATTTATTTAATTCATTTATATTGGCGTTTCGGATTTAGTTGAAAATTTTCTAGTCATCTTCCATCTTCTTTTTTCTTCCTATCATCCCGATTTTTTGTCCTATTATGCTTCATTTTATTATTAGTTTATATTAGGGGAGACCGGGTCTAGTTGATACACTTTTTACTTCCTGATTTATGTAATTTTTTCCTGTCATCATTTTGAAATAAAGTTGGTGTAATTCGTAACTATAACTATTTGGCTATAACTTGCGATATTTAATTTTTTTATAAAATTAAATTTGTCTTGTCAAAAAAAAAGCATTAACAACTTTGCAAGATGTATCAACTTAACCCGGTCTGGGTCAAGTTGATACGCCTTTGAAGAAGCTAATACGGTGCCAGGAATTAATAAAATAATAAGCAAAACAGAAATATGAACAATTTTTATTGTAACTATAAAAGATATTTTAAAATCTACAACATTTTGGGAAAAAACGAAAGCTATAACACCCATTGGTTGTGACCGATTACTCCGACTCTGAAGAGAAATTTGAGTCTGATTGACAGTTAATACAAGTTTAAAAGGGGTTGTTCTCTGCACAGGCAATGTGTGCCCACTTCTTCCACAAAATACACTGTATCCTGTCTTGGCCAGATTTCAAACAATTCATCAGTGTCCGATACTTCTTTTTTGATTTTTCTTCGTTTCTCTCTTTTTTTATCTTTAGCTTCTTTTCTTGGTTTGCCTGTGTCTTTGTGTAGTTTACCCCTAAATGATTTAAATAACTTAGCTTGTGTTTTTCTGTCTTGATAGATTTCTTTCTCTCTCTGAAGTCTAGAATAGTACGCCGTATCAACTTGACCCAAACGAAGCGTATCAACTTAACCCAAACGTCGTCATTATACTAAACTCTAAAATACATGAAACCGGCAACAGTTAGAACAAAGTTAAAAAGTGAAATTCTTACCTTTATAGCATGTAACAACGTGATGTCATCGATAACACAATTCACGAACAAATAAACTTTCAATAATAATTGAAAAACAGTAGTAAAAATTTACTTTTGACGATGAAAAACAGTATTTCGTTCACAACTTACAGAGCGAAGACACCCCCCCCCCAAATAATCACGTGCGGTTAGCAAGTATCAAACACTTGTCCAATCAAGCCAGTCACCACTTGTTTGCGTCTGCGCATTAGGAAGAATTTCGGCCTGTATCAACTAGACCCGGTCTCCGATACGCTCAAGCTGAATTCTGTTCATTTATCCAGTATCATTAAATTGTTATTAACTTTAATTATTTCTCTAATGATGCTAATTAATCTTGTTCAGTGTATTAAAAGAAATTGATATAAATTGGCAACTAATTCTAAAACAGATTCCGCACGTTTGGACATGCGACTTTGTATCGCAACTGCTTTATACTATGTCCCCCGAATTTGCTGCTAGGTGTTTACTTGGCTTTACAAACTATTGTGCTTATGATTTGTAATCATTATTTACTAAAATATTAATAGAACATTTACCATAGGTACTCCTGATCGGGATTCTAGTGTAGGTGGATAGTAAATGAGATCTTGAGAAAAAATTATATTTGTTTACAGTAGTTTCCTTATCTCGACACATATATCTAAATAGACTAAAGTCATATTACATGTGTGCGATTTTAGAATCAAAAATATATATATAAATGCTATTATTTTAAAAAATAACATTTTGTGATCAGACTTGTGATAATGAATCAGAGTCGTAATGTAATCGAAATTAATAATTTCGTTTTTATTACGAAACAAAAATACAAAAGCAATTTTATTTTATAGATAACTTTGTTCTTGAGGCGAATAGATAAGACCCTTGCCAACGAGAGAGAAGGAAGGGCATTCTCATCTGTAATATAAAATTAAATTGTCCCTTCCATCCTTCGTAAATAATAGAATAGTCCCCAACCTCGTCTTATGGGAGTGATGTCAAAAAACTCTCCAACATCCTCTGGACAGGCTGAGAAATTCTCCACTTTATTTGGCTCTTTAAAATAAGGAAGAGAACTATTCTTCTGATAATAGATTATAATTATAATGCTAATAGCTTATCTTATGCTAATAGATAAATATAATAGAAACATAAATATAACAGAATTTTTTCGATATTTTTAGATTCTTTATTGTTTACGACCTGAGTCTGAATATAAACTGTCTTCCTCATATTTTCTGAGTTGTGTGTTTGTATATTTATATATATATATATATATATATATATATATATATATATATATAAATGCAGAGTCGCCCGGGTGTCCGTAAACTTTCGGAGGGTCCGGTAATCAGGGGTTTTATCACGATAAAAACAATGTATTTGGATTAAAAAAATTCTAAAATTTACTATTATGTAGCAAATTTATTGAAATATCACCTAATGGGCCTGATTAGTTAGATAAAATGCATTTAGATAGCGATTCTCGGTACAGAGTATTGGAGGCTTTCAAACTTAAGGCCCGGAACAAAAAGATAGCCCACCCTGGATTTTTTTGTTTATTAAGCTTTAAGCATTATTATTTTATTTTTTTTTTACCATATAAAGCTCCAATTGGTTAAATTTAGTTGTACTTTGCCCAATAGGTGAGCAATGAAAATAATTTGTATGAATAAACAAATAATATTGCATTTTAGGTGGGACAAAATGATAGCACAGTTATAAATATTAAATACATTTATTAAGTTGTAATACAATAATAGCTTTTATAATGGTATTTATTAAGCAATTAGTAACCCGTGAATGCACCACCTTTCTCCAATGCACCAGAAAGTGATCAGAAAGTGATTCGAAATGGCGGCGAATCAGCTCTTGAGGGATTTTGGCCCATTCCTCCTCAATTTTTTTGTTAATTCCTAGACGCATGAAAACTGACGGTTACAACTTTACATATTCCTGGCAAGGTGTCCCCAGATATTATCAATAATATTACTGTCTGGGGATCTTGCAGGCCAATCCATAATATGCATGCTTTATTTTTTTGTTTTAATCTTTTTATGTGTGTACTGGGGCGTTATCGTGTTGAAAAATAACGTTATCTTTGGGTTCTGTTTCAAAATATTTTTGTTAGCTGTTTTTCTATTAATACCGATATACGATATCTGTTCTTGGATCATAACCGATGCCACCCCATATCATCACACCTCCTCCCATTTGCCTTTTAGAAAATACCTTTTCTTCTTTCCGAAGGTCGTGATAATAGTAAGCCCAGACTTTCTTCCATCCCTCTTTCCACTGAACATGGTCACGGCAAACTTCTTCCGTTTATCCTTTTGGGCCATATTGAGAGGTGGAAAACGTTAAATTTTTTTCCTCTTTATTTGAGGTGCAGTTTGAAGAACCCGTGTAACGTTTTTTATATTTGTTTGCACTTCAGCACGATCAGCAATTTGACGAGCTGTTAAAGTGGTGTTAGAAGCAATTATTAAAATAGCTCGTTTTTGTCTTTTTGATAATACAGCTGGCCTTCCTGGAAATTTCTTTATTCCATAAGAATCTGGAGATTTAAAAAAAAATAACTACTTCCCCTACTACTGCCTGTATTTCTCCAAATATCAGAAACAGAAAAGCGTTGATTTTTCATTCGCAGAATGATATTTTTTCAGTCCAAGATAAAGATTTATCTCGTCCCATCTCCACTGTTATAAGTGATCACATTAAAAGGAGAGTTTGAACTGAATTAGTCCTCTCTATTTATACTAAAAGCCTACATTTGTAAATAAACTGCTCTTGTGCTATCATTTTGTCCCATCTCAAATCCAATATTATTTATTTATTTCTAGAAATTCTTTTTATTTATGACCTATCGGGTAAAGTACATTTAAACTTAAGCAAAAGGAGCTATTTATTGTAAAATAATATTATAAGCATTAGTCAAAGTTCAATAAACAGAAAAATATCAAGGTGGGCTATCTGTTTGTCCCGGACCTTACAAACTTGGAGCCTTGAGTTAAAACTTATTGGGGGAGTCCGATTTTTATGGGCGGCCCAGCATATGTATATATATATATATATATATATATATATATATATATATATATATATTTATTTTATTAATTAATAGTGCAATTTAAATTTTAAAATAATTATTTTTTAATGTATATTCATTGGTGGGTGGTACACATCGTAATGTGTTAAGATCTTTGTCATATAACTTTGCATGAATTGATTAAGTAATTTAATAATTAAAAGATGCTTGTGAATTAGTGAAATGAAATCTTCCAAATGTTTTTCTTTACTGAAAAAAATTCAACTATTGTTAACTACTACAACATTTCGTGCTGAGTACCCCAGCTTCAGGTCAACTCATACACTATTTATCAATTTGGATTTTATAAACCAGGCAATGTCAGCTCTCTCTGGGTCACCATTGCATCCTTAAATGATATTTTATCTTATTTCTAAAGATAATTTTACTTGCACACTTATTAGCAAGAATAGCCATTTCATAGTCAAGGTGACTTCTCGGAGTTATTTTAGTCTTCCTGCTATATTACGAATTTAGTAAAGTTTAAATAAAATATGAGGTGTGACACGTGCAGTTGAGGCGCTAATCATAGAATAAAAGAAAATAAATTGAAAAAAATAACAACCGAAAGGTTAATTTATTTAGAAAAATTAAAAGTACCTCGATTGTTTTTCTCAAATTAAGAATTGAGGATTTCCAGGTATTTATCTTTAGCTATTCCAACACGATTCATATTTGGTTGTTTCAAAAAGACTATTTTTTTTCTCTTTAGCCGCTTTATTTAATTCTCTCTTTCTATATTTATTGATTTTTTTTTCAAATTCAAATGGGGTCTGAATATTTATTTTATTGCGTGATTGTATTTTATGGGGCCATGCTCTCATTTCAGATATTTTTTTAGTTTAAGTAATCGTCATAAGCTTTTATTGCTTTCCTATTGTTAAAACTCCGTAATGTACAAAGAAAATTTAGAATTTATGTAAGCCATTACTTAAATACTTGGCTATTGATAACGGATAAGGATCAATGTTTTGAATGAAGCATATATTTTGTGTAATACACCCAGAAACGTTTTGGAGTGATTTTGTTCTCAAACATTCGGACAGTTAGATTTGATTTCATTTTATTTGAAGCAATATATAATTTATTAATATTATCACTGATAATGTCAGGGCCGTTTTTTAAAATTTGCTTTATTGAAATGACTCAAATTAATAATATTTCTATCCTTTATTAGGTTTTCATATCTTTTGGCTGGTATATTATTATTATAAATAACATGGAATATTTCAAATTTTTCTAATTGGTTAAAATGAAATTTCAAAGATCTGTTTTCTAAGTAACCTTTTTTTTTTTTATTACTTTTTTCCCTATAAATCTTTCAAAACAATATTTTTAAATCAACGACCAAGTTGTTTTTTCATCTGGTGAATCCTTATATTGTGCGGTAGAATTATATATAAGGGTTGTACTACTTATGTTTTAAGTAGTCTATATATGCACGTGAAGCCCTATTGAGAGAAGACTTATTGCATAAGTGAATTTATTAGCTATGCCGGTTATTTTTAAGGACAAGATATATTTTTTCCTCAACATTTCTGGAATATGTTCGGGAAAAAAAAACTAAATAAAATAAGATACCTTATTAAAAAAGATAATTAAAAAAGTTTTCTCTAATAAAGCTAATTAAAGTTGAAAATATTAAATATGAAGTGAATTCAAAAACAGAGAGACCTATATAAATAGATGCTAATTAATTACTACCTCTTTTCAACATTCTATGTCATTAGTATACAAATTTTATCATAATTCATTTTTGTTCTATTATCTAAACAATTTTTAATAATTTATTTTCACTATTTCCTTTATTTATTTATTTTCGAATTAAATCTTACAAAAACATATTTTACGTTCGTTTATTATTATTATTTATTTATTTTTTGGAATTCCTTTATCAAGGTTCCATTTTTTTATTTCTTCCGCCGGATCTTCGTTATCGCGTTCCTAACTCTTCTTTCCGGTTTTTTAGTGACAGAGATTACAGTATCTTCGTGATCGGACCGTGAATTGGGTAAATTTTTAGTTTTGCGGATTTTTAAACTCTGTATTTCTATATCGCTCAATGTGCTCCATACCTGTATTCTAAGCGGTCGACCTTAGTTCTTTGTACATCATAACCTGACACTGATTATGCCGATTTTCATTGTCCGTCTTTATGAGAATTTATACTATGGCATTAAAAAAATTAAGTTTTTATTATATTTCATTTATTAGTAAATAAAAAAAGTAAGTAAAAAAAAAAAATAATTTTCCAAAACTTCGAATTTATGTGGCGGCGTTAAAAATTCAAATTCATTGGGATTATGGGGCATGTCAGTCTTTACTATTACTTTGTCGTATCTAATCCGGGCTAGTGAGAGTATTCGAGTAATGGAATCCGACTTATGCAATGGAAATATCATGCCCAATTTCAGGTTTCTTCGATGGAATAATCCCAAAATTTGGAAATACATATTTCACTACGTTTTTTTTTTCGTAGAAGACAATTTCCAAATTTTTATCATTTTTCAAGGAAAAAAAATGGAGAAAATCACAAAACAAACTACTTATTCATTAACTCAACTTATTACGAAGAAACTCAAATTACAATAATAGGCAAAACGGAACTGACAAGAAACGAAGGCTACAGTGAATGCTATAAGTTATACCAAAGAGAACTGTGATCGGCCGTACGGAGTGTGATAGCCGTATAAGAGTACACTGAATCTGTAAAAGTTAATTGGCAATATTATATTAATATTGGCGATAAAGCCAAATTAAATTTGTTTAATTTACCGCTCTGAAAGTCATATTAGGACCTACAATGCGTGATATTTTTCTCTTTAATAATTTGAATATAAAATTCAAATTTCATCGTGCCAAACTAGAGTACCAGAATTGGATTAGGGACAGTGGAATTACAGAATATCATACTTTTTTTTGTTAATTCTATGCAGATGAGATTGCACTTTTTGATGATTGGCCTAAAAAGTCTCCAGACAATCAAGGGCGATTCGAAGAATAGAGAAATAAGCGAGAAAATATGTTTGTTATTTTCATTTCATTTATTCATTCATAATTTTTATTATTTAAATTTCATTTGCTTTTTATCAGATAAGCATACAATTGAAATAAAATAGCAAATTCCCATTTGTATGTTAAGAAAGAGGAAAACCTGTCGCTTGTAATGTAATTGGAAAGGTTGGCGACATTGCTATGGCCGGGGGAGGAGGGCTTCCTGACCCGTTGGTAATGCCTCCCTTCCTATTCGAATGTATAAATATTCAACACAATTAATGTCAGAATTTATTAAGTTCACTTCCATGGTCTGTTTTGTCCAGTGTTACGGCCACCGTAGCCGTTGAAGAAATGTTCTATTCTTGTTTCAAATGCTAGTTACAACATTCGGCTGCAGAACATTGTAGTCATTGTCATTTGAATCTTAAATAGGAATCTCTTGTTTGACTCGTTAGCCTCTAATGTTAATCAATGGAATGTAGGTTTGCTAATGTATCAATATCTTTACTGTTGTTAATAAAGCTTCTGCCAGGATTTTATACTTAACAGGGATAATTTATTATGTTGCAGTGATTTGTTATCTAAATCTCAATGTTATCTATCTTAAGATCTGTTCGAGTATTTCAAGTAAAAGGAATGTTATAAAAAAAGAAGGTATAAATCTGCATAGTAATGCTCTTCTCATAAGACCCTATAAAAAAAAAAAATTATGCATATATATATATATATATATATATATATATATATATATATATATATATATATATATATATAATATAAATATATATAATATAAATATATATAATATAAATATAGACAGCCTCACGGGGCCTCACGTTGCCATAAACCATGGTTTCCATGGTTCAGCGGAAGGCAATCCATAGCTCCATAACCGATCCCTTTTGGGCCAATTCGGCAGTGTCCTTCCCACCGACTCACAACACTGACAAAACGGTCAAGATCCACCGATTATGGCTGTTCGAGGTCAGCAGGCGCACGAGGACCTATATTTCTTTCACCGAAGCAGACCGTCCATAGACCAACTACTCCGGGCGGTTATTTTACATCCTGGAAAACCACAACGCGATTTACAATTTAGGTACGCGGGGTAGGATCATCATTCCTACGCTCGGTCGGTGTAAGTTGTCTCCAGTAGACTAACGGACTCACATATCCGGGGGGTGATTATTTGCTTGAGGAATAAAATTAATTATTTATTAAATTAAAGTAACGCCGGGACCGGGATTCGAATTCACAACCTTGTGAGTTTATGTACTTTATATATATATATATATATATATATATATATATATATATACAAGTAGAATAATTTATAGGGTTTTATAAATATGTTTTTAATAGAAAGTTAGTTAAATAAAAGGAAACACAAGCCTTATAGTATAATCTTCGCTTTATTTCATTTCATTGTTAAAGTTTCGGAGAAAAAAACTCTGTCTTCAGAACATTCTTCATTCAAACTTATGTACATACAATAACTCGTTTTTTTTAAAGCAAAATAAGTGTATCTCATTATGTATGGTTATTGCTAGTTTCCATGTTATGTGTTAATATTTTAATTTTCTAGGAAGGCACTATCAATTCAATTAGTATAGGGCAACACCAGGGTTCCAGTTTAATATTCACTTTATTTAATTGTTAACGTTTCGAATAAAACATCTCCATCTAAATTATGTTATTGATGAAGGGGACTTTCTAGAAGTTGGAACAAAGAAGATAGAAAATAAGAAATTAAAAAGAGAAATATAACAAAACTAAAAGTAAATAAATAAATGATTTCATTCATAAATCAATTAAATAAGGCGTAGAATTCCAAAACCAGTCATAAGTCCATTTTACAATTTTATTTTTCTTTAAAACATTTTCTACTACATTATCGTATATTAGCAAGAATTCTTTCCGAAATCAGTTAATTCACTTTTACTACATTTTGGATGAAACCATTTCTCCTCATGATAATTTGTTACACAAACCGTTTAAAAAAAATGTAGTCAGTTCGAGATGAAAATTAACATATTTGTTATATGAAGTAACCTTTTGGATTTGGATTCGTAAGATTTTTTTGTAGGTGGATCTTGGAGGCTTATTCATTTTTTTAACAGAAACCACATTCTGTTAAAAAAATGAATAAGCCTAGATGTAAAGAATGAACACTATGTTCCAACAGTAGCTTTTTTAATCATTATAATAAAGACTGTAAACGTTAAGTAACATACGTATATCACTTGTTGATGCGAAATTCTATAAACGAACAATGTTGTATAAAAGTTACGGATTCGGATATGGTCGTTATTCATTTCTTTTTAGAACAAAAAAAAAATTAAAAACTGGTCGCTCAAAATGAATAATTGTCGCAATTAATTTGCTTCTTTTTTTTCTTGGCCATCCTAGGCTACGTGACCATTCCAACGTAGTCTTCCTTGCTTCATAAATATACTACTGTCCATTTGTTGTGGCAGACCACGTTGATGAATTTTTCATTTACATGAACAAGCTTGGTATAGAGATTTGTCAAGTATGAGTATTTATATTGTATAGAAATAAATAAATAATTGTTTCATCGTCTTTAAAATAAATAAAAAAAAAATAAAAAAATACTGTTATTATTTTATTTCTTGTTGCAGTGATATGGGATGGTGAAGAGTGATATGGTGGGTTGGGGATGGGCCATCTTGCTGCTCGCGGTAGAGGCCTCAGCCCACTTCACAAGCCAATGGGCTGCCCATATCGAAGGCGGGCTCCAAGAGGCCCAGAGGATAGCAGGTACACATGGATTCATCGTATTAGCTGAGGTATGTAAAAAAAAAAAGTATTACATATTGTTTTAAATATGACAAGGATATTATTGGATCATACCAAAAACAAAACCTTAAGTCTCTCAAAAAGCTGCTAAGAACAAGATTATATCATATATATATATATCTAATGTGGTAAAATAGGGTTGAATTCTTCAATAACTTTTGACCGACTAAAAATAACAATTTTATTTAGCATTATTTACAATAAAAATAGTTTACAATGTATTCACCAAAACCAAAACAAACAACTTACCTAAAAATAAATCGGTTTTTAAAGTTAATAATACATGCTTGAATCAAACTCTGTACTCCTTAAAAACATTTACATTTATTAACAAAAACTAACAGATATGGTACAAACATAACAAACATCTGATCTTAAGTTTACATCTCTTGTTGAGGTTATCCCCATGGCCTACACAATCAAAACCTAAAAGTACAAAACACTTTTACATATATATATATATATATATATATATATATATATATATATATATATATATATATATATATGTATATATATAAATATTCATATACGCTGACCAGAGACTACAACTCTCACATCAACAGCTAAAAAATACTAACCAAGTAGAGACTGCATCATTCCAAGACAATTCAATCCAATACTTTCGTATACCTGAGCCTATGTTTTTTGACTGATGGTTATACAATGTGGTCAGCATCAACTTGCTTAGTAGCCAAGTTTTTCCCCCAACCCAATGAAGGACCTACTAAATTAAGGCAGTGTGACAATAAATTTTAAAAAAATAAACCATTTTTGTAAAACTTAAAAGTAAATTTTAAGTTGTTTTTTTTAATTTTAACTTCTATAAGATCAATACTTTATATTTTTATGATAAAAAAATTTAAAAATTCAGTTCAATTTTTAATGCTATTCACAGGTATCTCTGAAAGAGCTTTTAAACTAATAAGTTAAAATATATAACAATGTAATTTTACATTAAAGTCTATTTATATATGATAGTAAAAAAATAAAATAATATAAAAATGTATTTTTTAATAAAAAATATTTTTTAATATATATATATATATATATATATATATATATATATATATATATATATATATATATATATATATATATATATATATAGAAAGGAGAGTAGATTTTGGCACGATCCTAGCTGTGAGGAGTCTCTATCACAAGATGAGAAACATTGTAAGGACCGGTAACCATATCTCCAAGGAGTTTGAGACGACATGGGGAATACGCCAGGGATGTAGTTTAAGCCCTCTACTCTTTATATTGGTCCTAGACCGGGAACTGAAAAAAGTTAAACCTAGATTGCGGCACTATCAACTCGGTCATAGGAACCTGCAGCCTTCACTTTATACTACACTTGCATTTGCCGACGACCTCGCCATTATTGTTGCCAATGACCGGAATCTACAACATAATGTAAACATCATGCAAGAAGAGCTGTCCTGGGTCAATATGGATATTAGCTCAAAAAAAAAAAAAAGGTAATGCATGAGAATAGGAAGAAAACCCCACAGAGTTTTGAGAACCCTGAGGTTGAAAGGACAAATCTTGGAACAGATTCAGGATTTCAAGTATTTAGGTGCCTGGTTGAATGAATGCGGCTATATCGGCGGAGAGGTGACACAGGGATTAGAAGCGGCTGGACGAATGTTCCACTCGGTCCGAAGAAGTTTCCTCAAAACAAGAGAAGTCACTAAGAAGACGAAGATGTCCGTCTACAAGTCAACATTCCTGGCCATTATTTTCTATTCCTCGGAATCAAGGACCCTCACCTCAACACATAGGAGACAGATCCAGGCAATGGAGATGTTGCGGTACCTGAGAAAAGTCGAAGGGAAGACCAGAAGAGACAGGATCCTCAACACCACTATTAGGTCAAATCTCGAAGTGCAGCCGGTGGAGATTACACTAGAGGAGAATAAATTACGATGGTTTGGATACCTCCTCAGGATGAATCCAGGAAGAATCGTGAGGATGACCTATGAGACACGAGTGGAGGGAAGAAGACCAAGAGGACGACCACAGACCACCTTGGAGGAAGGTGTGCGTGAGGCATTCAAGAGCGAGGGCTGGATTGGAGCTGGAGGAGAGAGCTGGTACCGGAGAGGTTCACTTGGTCCAAGCTATACAGAGGCCATCCTCACACTGCATAACGGTAAAAGAGGATCAAAGTATGTGATGATGAAGTGATTATTTTTCATCTTTTTTCGTCATTCTCCGTTATCTTCTACGACTTTATATGTTATTAATTTATTTTTATAAAATCTTTAGCTTTCCAACGATATATTATACACTATATTACTACTCATATTTCCGGAAACAGTTATTTGGACTCAGAGGACTTTCAAACGTGTATTTTCGTTGGAAACTCGAATTCTAAATTTTCCCTTACTATATATGTATTTCACATACAATCAAGTGAAAGTAAAAAATATATTTAAAATTTTTTTTTAATTTAAAAAATAACATTTTGTTAAAAAACTTAAAAATTAAAGTAGTAATGTGCCATAAAATAAAAACATTAATGACATTTACAGTTAAATGTGTCGAGTTTTTTTTTTTTTTTTATCGCAATGAAGACGGCATATCTTTTCATTTACGATTTTACACCATAACTAATTATAGGGTGCACACCATAATTACCAGGATACTTGGAAGAGGGGATTGCGTTTTTTTTACAAAGGTGTAAAACTGAAAATTCCAATTAGCACAGTAGCAGTTTCAAATTTAAACTCGTAACTTCAAATTAAATTTATAGTTGCAGCTTGTCTAATTCCGAATTTATGAGTATATTTTATTGTTACTGAGGGATGGAATAAAAAAAAAAATGAAAAAATCTTGGAGATAAATTTATTTTAATATAAAATATGGACGTCAGTCAAAACTTCGACAATGAATATTTAATTTAATATATTTAATTTAATTTCCGTTGAAATTGTAATATTATTAAACATTGCTAATACTATATAAAGAAAATAAGTAAATGTTTATCGTTGTATTAGTGGTTTCAAATATGTTTTCAATGATTATTTTAATTATTTATTTTAGAAGATTGAATATTTCCAACGAATAACGTTACCAGTTAAGTTAAAGAGTTTAAAACTATTAAAATCCAGCTGTTTGATATACGTTATTTATTTTAAATTTTAAAATACAAAAAAAAAACCCACTTTAAAATAAATAAAAAATTATTTTTCTCAATATAAATAGTACAGAAGTAGTTAATCACTGTTAAAGGGCATTACATGCCTACGCATATATTCTCATTTGCACTATATCTTTAATTATTGATTACTGCAGCAACTTTTTGTTTAATATTTAGGAACATGACACTAACTAATTTAAAAAAAATTAAACATGAAATTAACTAGTATGCTGTACTAGTTATCATGATGTTATCATATCAGTTTGTGGGACAGATGTCAGAACTCCAGATTAGATGTATGGCACTGATAAAGGGAATTGCTAATGTGACAGGCAGGCCAAAGTGACAGCTCACAATCCGATATTAACCATCGTCGTTTCACATTTTTAGTAACTCTTGTCTGTATTCAGATTGTGAATTTCGTGAACATATACAGATAATATTTCTATTATTATAAATACATGCTAATAACATAAAATGCAGAAAACAAATTTTTTAAAAAATAATTTGTACGTTCTATACACATATTGATTTTTGTATGATGGTAATAGATTTTACAATTTTTATGTAAAAAATGTTATTCGTGATGAAGAATTTTAATTATTAATTAATTATTTATTAAATAATTAATTATTTATAACATAAAACGCTAAGAGTGTAAAAATATTATTAATAAAAAGGCTCCCCTTAGCAGTCTTTGCTTACGAATGATTTTAAACAATAATTGATGTAAGCAGTAAGTAATTGAAATAATTATAAATCGCGGTATATTCATTTTTGACAAAATGTATAGGTAGGTATTGTATCTGCGATGAGTTTTTACATCTAAAAGTTGAAGTAAAGAAAAATAAAAGGTTATAAATTATAATTTAACTTTAATTTTAAACGTAATTTAACTTTAATCGTAATTTAAATTTAAGTACGAATCCCTAAAGAGTTAATAGTGCTGAGCCGACTGGTAAACGTCCGAGGGGTAGACAGAAACGTAGGTGGGAGGATCACTGAGGCCGGAGGTTTGTAAACAGCGATTAGTGGTGTCGGCATCGAACCTCCGGTTTTACTGAGCCTTTTATTATTATTAAAAATTGTTAACACTAGTTATGTTTCCCTCAGTTTAACAGTTTATGTTCCATAAAACCAATTATTTCTTTAAATGTTTAACTTAATTTTTTACTTTCTCTTACATATATATAGTAATTAGAAATTAGAAATATATAGTAAGAGAAAAAGAGTGGTATTGCGATTGAGAAAAATTTTTAATCCGAGAATGGTGGTGTATAGCTCAAAATTGAAAAGTTGTACGAAATTGAAATTACGTATTGGTTTTATCATTTTCTCTAAAACGACTCTGAACGATTTTTATGAAACTCTTTATATCAATATACAATTAAGTGGTCTTTAATATCACATTGGTCTTATCATCATTGTAATAGTCTGACAGGAGTTAAATGCCGAATTTTCAAAATCGCTTCCTTTAAATTGAATGTAATAGAATTTTATGTAACTTCAATTTTGTTTATTTGAAATGATTAACTGCATACCATTGTTAGTCGTAATAAAAAAAATGAATAAATATAAAATATGAAAGAATTAGGGGGAGCGGGGTAGCTCAGTGGGTAAGGTACTGCGCTACTAATCTCAAGGTCCCGGGTTCGAGACCGGCGGAGGCAGATAATTATTTATTCTGGATTCAGCCGTGGATCAACCCTGTGGAATCGGGAGACCCTCCTGGGGCTCACCCAGCCTCTATAAAGTGGGCACCGTTAATTGGAGGAAAAACCTGGCGGTTGAGCGTGGTCTTGGCCGAATCACCTCCTTGCACAACCGTTTGCCTAGAAACAGTACGGCCCTTACCAAGTACTGAATCCAAGACCCTTATCGGGTTGTAGAGGTACAGGTTTTTATGAAATAATTAGATAATTAACTAATGGAGAAAAAAGGACAAATCTTTTTCCTAGCTAAAAACAAATTTCCGGATATAGGAGAAGTAATATAGATGTAGATATGGTATAATATACCGATAGAATCCTAAAGATTTTAGGAAAAATATTATCTAGTATATAAAGTCGTAAATGTAGCGTTACGAAAATAAAATAAACTTAAATGGTTGTTATATTTAACAATTTATACTTTTATACATATTATTAAATGGAAACTTAATGTTTTTTTGGAAGCTTGCTGAAAACTAAATAGAAACTTTTAAAATGTATCTGAAGTAAAGCGATAAGTGAACCGTGTGATACGCGCACCAGAATTTTTAAATATGACGTTGTTCAATTTGAATTTTTTGTCATATATAAATACTTATTTTTTAAATTGTTTATCTTTGGATATAGGTACATTTGATAAATTATAGGAATTTGGTTTTCCATTTGAAATTTTAGCTTATTATTAATATTAATACTATTTAAAACATATTATATTATATATATTTTTATGATTAAATCTTTTTAGGTATTGGGTTTGTATGTGCATTGGTTTGAGATTATAATATCATGCTAAAGGTAACAGATTTATAAATTCTCAGGTGTAATAAATTAGAACGGGAAAAGTAATAAATCAAATAATGTGTTCAAAACATAATGTTAATTTTAAAACTTTTATTTTTATTATTATAAATTATTCAATTATATTAAATATTAAAATATTATTAATTATTTATTATCAGAATAAACAGTTTCTGATTTTATAATCGGTTTTGGAAAAAAAAGCCGAAATATTTTCTCCTCGAGATTTTTACTTTTAATCAGAAGGAAACAAAAATATATATGCTAAAATAAATGATAAATAAATAATAATTAAAATTAATTTTTGAAAACCCCTATATTTTATAAAGTATACCAGCAGATGCGTTCTTAAATATACATATATTTCACGTTTAGTCAATTATTTCAATTAATGGTACGTTATCGTTTAATTATTGATTATTTTTGGATTATCGATATTCTAAAGGGGTAAAATTAAATCGATATTCTCCATAGGCAATCAGAATCGTAGTTTTAAGATTGTGTATCTTAAGAAATACTCAGGTAAGTAAGTAAAGGGTTTATAATAAATAATTAGTAAAAATCTTGGAAATAAATAGTGTCACTGTTATTTGCGCATATGGGAGGAAAATTTTAAGCTTTGAGGGTGATTTTTGTGAAGTTATCGGCAAGGAATTGTACAGGTGCAGATTCGAGATTGTAGAATGCAAGGTGTATCCATGTATCCAGCTCTTAACAGAAGGTGGGGTAATTTTCTAAATTTAATTTCTTTTCATGTAGATGGGAAGGTTCATGATGCCATGCAATAATTTAAATCAACATTCAATAGAACACAATTAATTCTTGAACAGTAGTTTGCGAGAATCAGCTGCGAAATTTTAGATTTTTTCCATGCTGGAAGAGGAAGCAGCTACTCCACCTTGGCCCCTCTAGCAACGCCCATGTCCAGATGTGTGGGATATAGATTTGTAGGATCTGGAAGAGAGACTGCCGCACACCGCAGAACTAGATGACTTTAATGGGCCTTCAACATGTTACGACATGCGTGACGGAACGTGACACGGTGATGGGAAGGGTATCACCGTGTAACTGTTCAGTATGCTAAGATTAAAAAATTCTTTTACTGTTTATAAAATTTTATACTTTAAAAAAACTAAGAAATAAATAAATAGTCAAAAATTTTTTGTATTTTTAAATCTAGAAATCATTTATTGTTAAATAGTACTGTCTGCTTACCATTCATATCATATTAATGAACTAAAGAAATATTAAATAAAATAAATACATAACAAATAAATAGTTGCAAAACAAGTAAATAATTAGACCAATGCTAATAAATTATTTCCACGGACACCTTTATAATTAAAGGTTCGTATGGAAAACTTCTGGAAAGCTAGCGCCACCTCGTTTCGTCACATTCACTTTACTCTGCTTTTTATCTGAATAAAAACACGCATTTATTTATGTTAGCACGATCTTTTCGGTGCAGGAGCGTCGTCAAATAAGCCTGGGCCATTTTGAAAATAATACAGTCGTCTTCTTTCCGCTAAATATTTCATGTGCTTTATTTTTGTAAAACATATAAAAATATGGACTAAGGCTTTACGAAAACCAGAATTACTACTTCATTATAACAAATGAACCTGAATTATGTGCATCCCTCGCAGTTAACTGAGGAAGCGAGACTAATAGAATAGGTTATAGATCGGCCTGACTGGGAAGCGGCTAGAGCCTGGTAGTAAGAGTATGATAATGGATGGTCCGGACGGGTGGGCCTAATGTGGATTTAATGCGAGGGCTGAGATGTCCGAGGGCAGGAGATCCTTCGCATAGATCACCCGTCGGCTTTTTGGCTAGACAGTCTGGGCATGTATCAACATCCTGTCTCTCCTCCAGTCCTATGTCAGCTTGCAGCCTCCTTGCGAAACTAGATAAGACCTCCATTTAATCCAGAGATATGGATGTTATATTTCAATTATTGAAGAACATTAAGCAGTTAGAATAGCTACCTAAGTTGTGTTGTGCTTATTGATGGTTTGAAAGTGAGTTCAAGTACTATTATCAGAAATATATAGAGTATACCGTAAGCGATCAGAAATATTTAAAGAGGTCATAGTAGATCACAAGAACAACAAAAAAGTTCATATGGACCTTTTTTTGACCTGTGATATACTTATGAGACCTGTGAGATCGAAAAAAAGTTCGTTTTTACACAAAGCAGAAAATTTATGTATATATGTATATATATATATATATATATATATATATATATATATATATATATATATATAAATAAATAAATAAATAGCGTTTTTTTGTTAATTATGATGCGATAACTAAAAAAATACTATCTGTTATTCTCAATCGCAGCACCGTAAACCAGACCAGATCTTCTTTAAAATTAGAGTGTAGATTTCTTTTTTTTTTTGTCAAACATTTGAATGTGGCTTTCGAGCGGCTAAATTACGCAATTGTTTTGACAAAAAAAATTTACACTCTATTTTAAAATTTGAAATAAACAAAAAATTTGAACTAAAAAAAAATTTGAAGGTGGCTTTCGAACGGCTAAATTACGCAATTTTTTTTTTTTTTAATTATTCGTGATTTTGTTCCATCAGCCTTTTACTGATTCCTCAGTTTTAGAAAAACCTGGTTCAATTAGCTTTAAGTCCGTGTTAATTAAGTTGTGGTCTGTTGCAGAATAAGCTGGGATTCGCCTCCAGTTATGCAAAATAATTATGTGATGAGAAATTCTCTCTCCTCAAACTACCAGTGCTTTCAGCAGAAATTAGTAAAATGAAATTCTCGTTTAATAAAGTTTATTAATACTGCTTGATATTTACTCCTATTAATGATAATATAAGAAGTAATTTAATGAAAATTTTTAATATGCGCTTCACTCTATGTATAGCATTCCTTGTCCTTTCCCAAAAACCACCGGTTGCTCCAAGGACCTCTGCCTCGTTTTTCGTCATTTCGTTGCATTTTTCAATTATTCCTCGAATGAATGATGCTTTTCAAATAAATAAAAATTATCATTTTCGGCTTGATAATATCACCTATAGAACATCATGTATATTTATAGGGATGGATCGGGCTCTCTAGTCATTTTAACAGCTTATTTTAGTCCCCCCCATTGCCAGATTTGTGACTTCATTGTCGGAGTCGGAGTGCTGAAGAGAGGGTTCGTCATGTATCGGAGGCTATCAAAGAGCTTGATAAATCACCTTGCGATGAAGTCCGCCCCCTTTGGCAATTGGAGGGTAGTGACGAGAAAATCTTTGAATTAAAATTGTAAATTGAACTTGATAGGAAATATCAAATGACCAAAAAATAAGTTTCATATAGCTGCTAGGAATGAAAACTAGATATAAATACGGATTGTGGTTAATTTTGCATTTGATGTACTTTCAACCTTTTCTGTGTAGAAGGTATGTTTCTTGGTTGTCATTATTCAATATTAGTTATAATTATACGTAATAATGGAATGTATCTTTTTAGATAATATAGTAATAATATAATTAGAAAAAAACAACTTTTTGATCTCTCTCCTTGGTCAGATTTTTTTTTAGCCCGAAATTCTTCATCCAACTAACGTTTCAGTTTACGCCGTTAAATTATAATTTGTTTGCAGGTCACAGGAAAAATCTTATATGAATTGTCGAGGGCCAGTTGTTGATATGAGGTGTTAAGTAGGCCACTGTTTTGGTTCCAGCCAACCTTTGATTCTCAGTTAAGTATGTCGATGCGTATTGTGGATTTGATTTTAAGGATTCATAAGAACGTTTCTTTTATCTATTAACCAAAAAAATTATTTTTATATTTAAAATATTACAACTTCGTTTCTCAGCAATATTCTTTGATTTATTTAAAACAACTATAAGGTATATAGATAATCTTTGCTTGCACTTTCTCGTTATGGTTTAGTTTTAAAGTCTCGGGTCTGCCTCTTTTCTGTTTTCACTTCGATTAGCAAGAATTTTGTGAATATGGACGAATGGGTTTTTTCCAATTTGATTTACCATTTTTTATATCACTTCTATATAATAAACGTGTTAGCCATAATAAAATTCTGGAGGACCTCGTATAAGTTCCGATTAGCTTTTCGATTACAGGCGTCGCCAGCAAAAAAACATAATTATGACGTTACTGTCTGTCTAGAAGTCATTTGTATGCATTATAGTAGTTGTGCTGGAATTGGTCCCTGATGGACTCCTGCCGTAATGGCTTTGGTGAGTGATAAGATCTGCTATCACCTATCGAACAAATAAAATAAAAATAAAATAAGCATTGATGTTGACAAGTTTGTTTGGAAGCGCATTAATATCCATTAACATGAAAATTTTGAATTGAACAAACTTTTAATACCAAGCCTTTCTATGACGATTTCTTCCATTTAATTTACTCAAGCCGATATGTAAATTGTACGCTATATGTCACCTCTCATAACCTTTTTGACTCAGGCTAAAGGAGAAAGTGTGGATAGAGAAGAGGTTTTGTGCAATACCTAAAGGTAAATTCAAAGGAAAACTGAACTATTTCTTTACAGATTTCTCTCAATATCTTGCCGTCATAATAAAAAAAATATGTATATATATATATATATATATAATATATATATATATATATATATATATATATATATATATATATATATATATATGTATATATATATTTAGAAAGTAAATACATATATCTGAATTAGTATATTCTACTATCTCTGGATAGTATCTTCTGTTCTCAATCCGCTACTTCCGTATATTTTTATAGAGCAGTAGATGCTTATTATGATCGAAAATATAATGTACGAAGTTGAGGGATCGTAAAAACCGAAACACAAAAGAACACTCTACCATAAGGGGCATCATTGGGGTAAATTTGATACTAGGCGACGTTGAGAGTGTCATCTTGAAAGCTGGATTGTCTGGCACAGTGGCTCCAACTTAATGCCATAGCTCTCTGAGTGCTCCTCAAGAGGTCCATTCGGTTTACACGTTACATGTTATAGAAACCGAATTTATAGCTTACAATTTTCTTAGAGCGTCAACTTGTTACCTAAAAGACAGTCTAAGTATAAAATGATCAGTTATATTAATATTTAAAGTTAGAGTATTACTTAAAAATCTGACAGCAAAATCGATAAAATCAAAAATAATTTTTTTTTCCGACATATAATAAAAATCAATGAGTCAAATCAAGGAAAAAAAAATATTTTTTGTGTATGTGACAATTATAATTATAATCAATTTTAACTTTTTTTTTTCTAGGTAATCGTAGACTTACATAAAGAAATAAATGAAAATTAAAATTTTCCTAGTTTGTAGAAAACAATTGGAACATGAATGTCCAATTTAGAACATTTATAAAAAAATGTACGATGTGTGCATAATTATTTTCTTTTAAATTTAAGACAGTTATGCAATGGAGAATGTGTTCGAGTTGATGTTAAAAATAAATGTAAAATTGTATGAATTATAAAAGACTGGTATTAAAAGTGTTTTCGAAGATTGTGATTGTTTTCTCTAATAGGTCTTGTATTTTATCTAAAAGATTTTTTTTTTTACAGGGCAATTATTCTTAAATAAAAATATATTTTTTTAATTCAGATTTTTGTTCATTTCTTTCGTGATGTGGATTCCTGAATTATGGATTCTAGGATGTAAAAAATAGAATCGGTATCCAGGTAAGGTTCCGTATGAAATTTTAGTTAATTTAAATCTTATTGATTCTGATAATAACAAAAATATTTGAACAGTTGTGATCACTGACAGTTCAGCCCAACGCCGCCAATTTGGCCGCAGGTTGTGGTATTGAAAACCCATGACCCTACCACATCCTGTCCTCTCGTACCCTACAATAATGCCTAGCTCACATCTCTGTTTTTTTTCTATTCTAGGGTTCTTGTCTGCGGAATGAAGACTTACAATGTCACTTAATAATGCACTAAATTTTAGAACTACAAGTCGAGTAGAATTGTTAAAAGATTCAAATTTTTTCTAATATTGAAGGAAAGGTGTCCAAATATCTTTCCTTTAATCCCAATTCGAAAATACTAAAACTGAAGTTTCAAATTCTCCAAAAATTGATACTACCAGCTCTGCTCTATATCAACAAATTTTGATATCGGTTTTATTTAGTTATTGAGCTGAACTAAAGAATCTTTCTATGAGCAAACAAAAAATTACTTAAGTGATAGGATTTTAAAAGAATGGTTCTAATTTCGTCCCCCATTTATTTTCACAATTTACTATTTATTTGAAATCGAGACATTTAAATAAGACAAATAAATCCCCAAAACGAAATTTTTATTGGGGATTATTTTATTAAAAATTATCCATCCAAACAAATTTCTCTAATTTCGGTAAGGATGAATACAGGTCGTGAAATATATTGTAAATTTAACCCACTTGTTTACTCGTTTTTCTTCAGACGAGTTGAAAAATCTTGAGGGGACGAAATTAGGACTCTACTTGTAGAAAACAATGACTGCTTTCTCCAAATTAACCAGTAAACGTAAGGGTCTCGGTCCATTTGAAAATTAAAACAATACTCTGGTCTACAATTAATAATGCTAAAATAAAAAATTTAATTACTTGATGCACCAGAATAGCGTTCTGAAGTTGAACGAAGTCTGGTGGAGACGAATTTAGTTGACGGAATGGATTTCGGTTACCTAACCTAATGAATGGTAGGACTTGAATTCTAATCAAATAGACATTGATGGGAGGGTGGAAAAGTAATTATTATTATGATTATTAAATTTAACGAAAGTCGAAAGAATAGCCTTTCAAAATCGTCCAACACCGATGCTTTCTAAAAATACCTATTGATACTGAGATTTACTTTCTTTATACCAATGCACTCGCTGAATATTAAATTGGTTACTTATTGGAGTGAGATTTTGGTTGAACGTAGATATACTTAGGGAAGAAGTTGGTCGGAGGTGCGGTCAAAAACTTGCACTTTAATAAGTAATACTTATTTATTTTGTGCCAACGTTTCGGTCTAAATGTTAGCCCTAATGATGGCCTAAAACGTAGATCGAAACGTTGGCACAAAATAAATTAGTATTACTTATTAAAGTGTTACTTTTTGACCGCACCCTCTGACCAACTTCTTCCTTAAATTGGTTACGCTAGAAATGAAAAACAAAAAGCCGGAAAAGTATGCTGTTCTTAAAGCTGGAAGCTTTAAATAATAAAGCTTAAATCTATAAACAGTCCTTGAACTTTAAATAGTCAAAGAAAAGTTTCCGTTCGAAGTCACAATTTCCTAGAATTTTAAAGTTTGATATTGATCTATCAATATCAAAATAATTGCGGTTTATTGGAAGGGTTGTTAAACTAGGAATTCATATTGTAGATTAAGTAAACTTTGACATTTACTGGCTAATTAACTAAGTTAAATAAATATTGACTGAGGCTTGAATGTCTATTTAAATTATACTCGACTGAGTATTTTAATGGTTTTGACAAACAAGAGAATGTTCCTGTTCAGTTCGATAAAATATTTGCTATTAATTATTCGTTTTATCTAATGAACATTTTTTTTTCAGTTTTATTTGTAAATGATTTATGCGTTTAATATTGAGCTTTTGGGTTCAAAAGCGGTGACATCCATTTTTAGACATATGGCTAATTTGGTTTGAGAACGTTCTAACTGCCTCTAACCTTAGTCTTAAGAAAAACGAGTTTGAAAATCTGAAGCGCGAACAGTTTTTTCGTTATCAATAAAATTTATCAATATCCTACTTATTTTTCATGTTTTTAAATTTAACCTTTGAAGTTGGTTTAATAAAAAAATACCATATCTATGATCATACACAAAGTAAATAAATTCCTTCAGTTAGAACTTTGTCACATTAGTAAAACGGCTATTATTCAACTGAGGAATGGTAGAGTTAGTTTATCTTGTGCATTAGACAAAGTAGAGTCAGAATCACCAATAATATCATTTTGGCCAAAAATGTCATTTTCAACCTTGTCAAACCAATATTCAACAATTATTACAAACAGAAACAACAAAAAACAATTCCGTTTTAAAAAATATCGATGCACAACGAAATTTTATGTAAATATTAAATTATTTCAAAAAAGTTTTACCAACATCTTTCTGTATATTTGACCTTTTTTTAATCCCATTAATCATACAAATATCCTAATACGGATATTCAGCCAGATGTGGTTGGAATAAAAATAAAAGTTTCACAATCAAAATACTTTTATTTATTATAAAAAAAAAAAAAAAAAAAAAAAAAAAAATGGATTAGAATTTTAAAAAGAGCTTTCGGTTATTTTAATAATTTACACCGTTACCAAATAAAGAATATTGATCTTTTGTTTTTTAGTGAATTAAAAAAAAAATGAAAAAACGTTAGCAGCAGAACTCCCTCACTAAGGTCGCATTTCCCATATAATACAGAATTGAGATCATCAAAATGGTGGTGGTGGGAGAAAAAAGTTAGGATCCCCAAATGCCACTTCTCTAACACCAACTCAATTCACATTCAAATTTTCAACGCTCTAACTCAATTTGGAGGGGCTGTGAAACATAGATTTTTTTTCTCTCTCTATTAGAGATTTTTACAGTTTATTTCTCTGTACATTATGTTCTACAATAATACATACATATGTATACAGGTACATACATATTCCTTTTACTACCCGAAGGTATTTTAAGTTTCCAATTTTAATTTCAAAGTCCGCTGTGTGCAGGGGTTTTCTAGGTGGCTTTGGCCTTTCTTTATTTAAATACTAAGGAGGGACCATACTGCAGGTTGATAAATAGCTAGACTGCAGAGTCCAGACCCCTTCCTTCGGCGAACACGTGGACCATGGGGAACGAGCCTTGCCATTTCCCAGGGGTGGTGGGGCGATGCCCGCCGAAGGGTTGGCACAGGCCTTCAGCCCATCAAAAAATTTGATGTGCCTCCGGCTTATTTTGTATTCCGGCACTGAGGGCAGGTGGAGCTCCTCATAGAAATTGGTGTTTCTCGTTCGTTGGTGTGATGTCCCCCTAACGATCCGCTGAGGAACCGAGTTCTGGAAGCTGTTCCGGAGAAATGGTGCACCGCAGAGCATGGTTGGTCTTAAAATGGCTTTGTAAATTTGCGTCTTCTGCCGAAGTGAGAGCTGCGGCGAAGTGACCAGGTAGTAAAATCTATGCGACTTCAGCCAAGCCAGCTTGATTCTCTCTCTGACGTGATTAGAGAATGTGAGGTGCCTGTTTAAAGTATCGCCAATGTAGGAAATAGAGTTAGAGAGAGACCGGTCTGCTGTTTCTATCTTGAGCAGTGGCTTCTTCCCTTTCTGAAACGACATCACGATGACATCCGTCTTCCCCGGATTCACCCTGATGCCGTTCAGTCTGTCTTCCACTATGCCCGTCGATGTTGCCTGTGCCTTCTCGAGGATACTTTGACGCTGGTGGTGTAGATGCCGATATTATCCGCATAGGCTGCCCCTGGTTGCTTCACTGGGGACCATGAATACGACGAACAATATTGTTCCAGTACAGACCCGTGAGGTACTCCGTAGATGGTATCGCGTGGAGGCGATAGGCCCTTGCCGATCCGTACAACGAAAGATCTTCCGCTAAGTTAGCATCCATTCAATCGGCAAAGGGAGGCTGAAAACCTGAACTCCAGACGGCGGAGTAGGAGTGTGTGCGACAAACAGTCAAAGGCTTGTGAGCAGTCCAGAAATATAAACACCGTAGTTTTGTTCATCAGCATATGTTCTACTGTGTGGCTTCACGAGAGGAGTCTCACAGGAGATTCCTCGTTGAAAGCCAGTCTGCTCCGATGGGATGACGGGCTCCTCACTGCAGTGCGGTGGTGGTGAAGAATGCGCTCAAAAATCTTGCTCGTTTGCGATAGGAGACTCAGCGGCCGATAGTGCTCCGGTAGGTTTCACGTCTTCCCCGGCTTGAGTAGCGGCACTACGATCGCTTGTTTCCCGACATAAGGACAGCACGAGATCCGAATGCTTTCCGAGGCTTTGCCCTTCCTAGGGAGCATCTTAAACAAAACATACGGCATATCACCCTTTCCCGACGCCTTGTTTCCCTTAGTAGTACCAACTCAAGCTGGTGGAACCCAACTCCAAGGTGGAAAATCCTTTAAAACCGCGGAAAAGTATTTGTGCATGCCGTAATTTTGACTGAAATTTATCCCCACTTCTATAGCATTGTTCTACCCAGATAGCAACCATACATACCGAATTTCAGCTCGTTTGATCCAAAGGTTGCCGCTGAAAATGCGAAGAATCCTTTCAAATTGGAGAGATTACGATCACCTTAACAAATAAAAATTAATTAAATAAATGACTTTTATTTTTGAATTTTTATTTTGGCCAGACATTTCAGAAATAAATATCAATATTTCATTTTTGATTACATTAATTTTTTCCCTTAATCCTTAACTTAAATCATTTGAGGTATAATATTCACTATTTATGTTTGTGGTATTTTTTTTTAATTATTGAATAAACATTTTTATTTTAAGATTTTGCCGCAATACCATCTCAAAATATCTTTTTTTCCCAAGACAACTGAACTAAATCCTTTAAATTATTTTTAATAAAATGAGAATTTCAAAGTCAAAGTATAAAGTAAAATATATCAAAATTCTTAAATTGACTAAATACTGAATTCACTCCTATTTTGAAATATGAGAGTTTGAGAAGCCAAAAGGTGTAGGTGTTAGTACATAATAATACTCAATATAATATAACATAAACGTTTTAGATTTTATCAAAACGTTTTAACTTTAAAATGCGTTTTCACAAAATTATTAAATTGTCACTTCTGCCGCTTGGCTTCTCGCCCCACATATATTAGTTTAGTTTAAAAGGGAAATAGGTGTTTGAAATATGAAAGTGAAATTAATCATAGTTGAACTTCATGAATAGATATGGAAGTACATACCTAAGAAAGCCAATTTTTCCCCCGTTTTTTTTATTATAAATCATTATAGGAAAACACTTTAATAATAAAAAACACATACAAACATTGCTTATTTATTTAGTTATCATTGATTATAAAAATGTAATAATAATCACTAGTACCGTTTGACATTTACATATTTATTAATTAAATGTGTTTTCATCAGCACATCCTACGGAATAACATGTGAGCCGTTTGTGATATTGCGAAGTAAAAAAAATTGAAATATATTATATCTTGAACTCAAAAAGCATTTGATGTCGTTTTTTTTTTTTTTTTTTTTTTTTTTGGTATCGAATGTTTTTCTATCATACTATTGTTTTGGTGCTTTCTGAAGATGGATTAATAATAATGATCTCGGTATAGTTCTGAATTATTTTACGGCCTCGTTTCTCATGTTTACGAGCTGTAAACAGAAATAAAACGCTTTCAAAGCCCGGCTATAAAACGTTATTCTATATTACGGCATAAATAAATTTACTGTCATGTTGTAATTTAATTTATGGAACATTACATTACATCATTATCATATCACAATACATACTAATAAGTACTTGAATTTTCGACGATGTACTTCTGCGAGCTGTAAATTATTTTATATTCATGAACTAGAATTTGAAAAACAATATTTTAAATCGTGTTTTACGCCTGTCTTTCGGCTATTATGAATTACAACGAGGAAGACAATTGCCATAAAGAACTCATCTGTTGTATTTTTGATTATTAAGACTTTTGAAAATATGAATTTATCCTAAGATTGGTGGAATTTTTTATTTGATTTCTGGATTTATGTTTATTTTAATTTATACTAATGTAATTAATACTAATTGATATTAAGTATTGTTGATACTTTTAAATGATCTCATTAATTTCTTACGCAATAAAAACAATCTTCATTTTTACAATCTTAAAAAATCTTAGCTGCTTGAAATTTTAAACCTTCCTTGGAAACCTCTGAATTCTTTCTAGCAATGTAGACCTCCTACCCACAAAAGCTCAGAACTTGAGCGTAGAACCCTAATCCAAAATAAATGAAATAGGAGCATACGACTTAACAGATAATAAAAAAAGATAAAAAGAAAAGTCAATAAGTAAATACGAATGAAAATTATAACAAATCATAATGCAGTAACATATAGCACAAGAAATAGGTATTGATGGCCTAATTGTTTACGTCTTAAAATGAATAACACACGAACTTCTTATATTAATAAGGTAAAACAAAAATTATAAATGAAATAACATATTTACAAATGTTGATTGAAATAAAAGAAACTCTATTTACAATTACTTTGGAACTGGGTCGAAAGTGAGTGATTAAATAAGCGGAATTTGAAGGTGGGAAGAGTATTAAAATAAAATAAAATAGTGATTACGAATGACTATATATTGAACGCTTTAATCTTCCGAATACTTTGTACTCCTTCATGCAACGCTCATTTGTGTTCATATCTAGATTAATTAGCAGATTCTCAAACAAACCATGGAATTCTACCTTCTGTCTGAAGTGGCAAGACAGATATCGACTTCGTATTTTTAAAGTGGTTTAAACGCCAAAAATTCGAAATTTAGGTCTCAATTTATTATGGGACTGAAGCACCACTTCCATAGATTCCCTTTCAAGATATATTGATAAAAAAAGTTGGAAATGGCCTAAAAATAGACTCTGATCACCTAATCACCAAAAGACACTCAGTAGTCACTCTGGCTTTGAACGGTACTAGAAGCCTTAAAAGTATATTGTAATTATAAAAAATTTGCCACCTTAATAAACTCCTACTGTACACAATAAAGAATAAAATTTAAAAAATATATATATTTTCATTTGGAAAAAAACGTTTTATGTGTTTCCTGTATATTTTGCTAAATGGCGCTTACCAATTTTTTTTTTTTTAAATCGGTATATGGCTATAGGGAGACTGCTGTACCTGCGGAAAAAAAATATATATATATATATATATATATATATATATTTTTTTTTTTCACCAACCGTTGGGAAACATATTTTCACCTAGTAAAAATCACAGGTTATAACAAGGGCACAGATATCTCTATACCCTTGAAACATTCTTTTTTTTAGATAAAAAATTTGCATGAATTAAAACACGAAGGCTGCAAATAAATAGTTAAGGGATTTCTAAATGTTTCACACACACACACGCGCACGCGCACGCACACGCACACGCACACGCGCACACACACACACACACACATATGTGTATATATATGTATACATATAAAATATTTTGTGATTTTGATGACTTCAAAATAATAAAAAAATCTTAGAAACCTTTATATTTTATTTACCTTTAGATTTAGCTATGACTGTGACAAATAATCAGAAATAATTAGGAGAAAAGAAAAAATATTTATTTTTTTTTACTTTAATCTTCAGAAAAGAGTAACTGATTACTTTTCATGACCAACTGAGTATCGCCAGTTTACATTCACTAGAAGCCGCAATCTTCATGTCTTCAAATTTTAAAATGAAACGTCCGTAGTTTGAGCTGCCCTTATAGGTACAGTGTTCCTTGTAAAATAAAACAAGATGCCTTAATCAGTTGACATCCGCATGATGGTATAGAAGGATCAATACCTAATAAGATGCTTAAATGTTAATATTGTAATTGTTGATCTTATTTATAATGCTTATCCACATATGTCAATTTTTAGACTATTATATCCTAAGCATTCTATCATTTTATTGGACCACAGGGGGGAAAAAAAAGTAAGCAATTAATAAATATTATTTGAAATAGGTAAACCATTATCATTACTTATGGCATGTAACGAACTAGGTCAATTTTAGCCTATACTTTATTTTATTTGTTTTCTTCTAAACTTTTATCACATCTTTCATAAAAAGAATAGACTCTCATTTACGAAATAATGGTATGTCAGGCATTGAAACAGTACTCAGCATCATCTATTTTCGTGATTCATTGAAGTTACCTCACGCAAGTAACGGAAGATCTCTCATCCAGCTCCTTTTTAGCCTCTTCGTATAGCTGGATAGTTCAATGGTTGCCATTTTCTAGATTAGTCTGCTGGTACTTCCGTGCAGTTTATTATAAGATTGATAAAGATTCTTTAAGTGTTCGACTTTCGGTAGATTTTTTTCAGTATGTAGACTTTTTTGGCAACTTAACAAGGTATTTTAGTTATACGTAATAATTTATATTTTTGATTGGATTTTCTCCTTTTTTTTTGTGGTTTTTAACTCTACTGTATATCTGTGAGGAGGATGTCCATATGTGTTAGGAATGCGTATCCATTTAACTTATGTCTTTAAGGTATTTGACAAAAACAAATCAGAATTTAAAATGCATAAAAGTAAAACATAAATTATGTACTCTAATTTAATTAACGATTTTATAGCATATGAACAAGAATTAGATTATAATATGTAATAATAATTTTAAAAAATTATACTGAAAACTTAACTATGCTAAGATTACTAATTAATGTTTTCATTGCCGGTCAAGTTGCTTAATCAATTTAAGTAATTCATTCTTTAATTCTAAACACATAGATACCCTTAGCTTTTCATTTCCTATATTCGACACCCTGGTGTTTTATTTAATTCGTGGAAAGAGGAACCTCGCACTGTGGTTTTAGCTTGGGCACACAGAAGGGGATATTTGCCTATCATTTAGTGTTTAACTAACCGGACCAGCTTTGCTTCTATACCCTATAGCTCTTTGGTACCACATACTGGCTTCAAAGTTAAGTTTGATTTATTTTTTTACCAAGGTTTGTAAAATATTTAAATAATATGAAAATTATTTGGTATATAAAAAAAACAAATCAAAAGAAAAAACTATGTGCGGTATTTCTCAGTATACACGGAATAAAGAATCACCTGGAACATGCATAAACAAATATCAAGACTAGAACTGGTAAGATGACAGTATCAACTATTTTAATGGTGGAGTTATTGCTAATCGCAGATGCACTTTGTTTGGCGAAGTGATGCGGTCAAGAAACGAAATACACAGTAAGTATAATACGGTTTTGATGTATACGGACGTTTCGGCTGTTGGCCTTCCTCAGAATGACGAGACAAGATATTAACATTTTTATCTTCCGGGCTTTAGATATTCACCTCACATACGAAACAAGCAACTCAAGTATAACTATCCTGAAAGTTGCCTGGACTTAACTCGTCTACGTAAATAAAATACAAACAATTCAACTTTTTTTTTTTTTGGAAACATTTCAACGCACTACGGCTTATTTCAAATCATTCATTTTTTATCCTCCCTGTTACAGTTGCGGTTATTCCGTTTGTGCTCATCAGTGCGTGATTTCCATAACTTTATAAAAGAATAATACAATTACTCTATAGTAGTAAAAATAAATCGAGAATATTTATTTGAGATTGAGTAAATCTGCCTTCATTCTGACAGACGCAATCCGAACAGCTTGAACAGTGATCCCCTAGATTGGACTGAGAGGTGGAGATGGGGCTGGGTTTCTCGTAGAAGGGAGTACTGTCTTCTATGATTGCCTCGTGTGCATACAAATTTGGTGCACTAAACAGCTTGGCGCTCGGATACAAGGAGTTTTTGCACCATACAATTTAGCTTAGAAAAGTAAATTTCATTTCCAATTAGTTATTTATTTTCTCAATAAACTTGTCAATAAAAAATAAATCACTCTTTCCAAAGAAGCCACTATCCGGAGACCGCCTCTGTCTAATTAACTGGTCGATGTGAACGTAGGTGAAAATCCCAATGCTACAGCGATCTCATAATTCACTGATCCTGCAAATCAGTTGTTTCAAGATTTTCACGAGCATACAATTGGAATGATATGTTATCCGACACAATTGAAGTATGATGTGTTATAAATGGATAGGATAATATTTCGGACATAGAACACTGTTTATGTTTTTGATGAAATAAAACAATTGTGCATCAAATCTTGTGGAATACCTATTGTTTCTAGTAACATTAACATAAAAAAATTTAATAAATTTAAAACAGATAACTGATGATTTATGGCTATACTAGTAGTCCCTAAGACGCCTATTCAAAATTAATAGGGACTAGATAGAGCAGGCTAGACAACCACACTCTGGCAACGTATCAATTTCTTGTTGTATTTTTTATTTCCATTGTAATAATTTTAATTCTATAGTTTTATTAAATCTACATGCAAATATTTTGGTCAATTGATTTTTTTTTTATTTTAGTTGGTGAAATATTATATTATTTTTCCTTCTTATCACCATTTGTTAGTTTAATTAAATATTTAATTTTTTAATAATCAATATATCTGATGGAATCAGAACACAGAAAAAAATGGGCAATATGTATCAAGGAGGAGGAAGAAAATAAATGAGCTTCTTACTCTGCATAAAATAAGAAGAAATATTTCTTAATATTTCGACACTTTAAAATGATGTAAAAAGTGAATAACTGATACTTGGAATAAAAAGGAATCCTAATTTTGGTTAATTATTAAGAATATGTATACAAACTTTACAAAGAATTGAAAATAATATATAAGAAATATGTTAGGTGTCATGTTTTTGTTTGAATACAATTGTAATCAATTGTTTTGGTTAATTAACAGATATTTTTTAGTAAAGTTTTATTTCATAATTAAGCTTTTCATTCTGCATTTCCATGTTATTTTATTGAATAGAAACAAATTGAATTTAATAAATTTTACTCTCAAAAGACTTCTTTGTCGGGGAAAACTAAACTCCAGATTACACTTTTTGGGAAATCGAGAGCCAATTCTAGGACCGATCCCAGCTTCGCTTATGCGAAATAAAAGTTTATTAAAAGGGAAAGTTTTCCTGAAAGTGGAATTCTGTTGTCCAGCAGGGGGGTGAGAAAAATATTCACAAGTGAGAGCTATATATTTTTTTAATATTTACTTATTGAAATTTGCAACTGTATTGGTTAAAACAATACCATATGTGAATTTGAATGAAATATTATGTAATAACAAGACACAGACAAGTAGAGAAACTACCCATTGCAGCACACTCCAATAACAGTTCCATTCTAGAAGGCCCCGAGACCGAAAATAAAACAAAACTTTTTGCTATTGGTTCCCTCGAAAGCTCTCGTACAATGGAATTAGTTAAGACAAACTATATTTCTTAAAGAGCATTTTTGGATGGTGCAGTTGGAACTTAATTATCTTGAATAGCTCTTGAGTGATCGCTTCCTATTCAACCAAAAGCGCGAATTTCCTGCTTTACTGTGGGGAATCGGACCATAGTTTATATGAACTTTTTTGTTGCTCTTGAGATGTAGAATCAGTCTCTGAAATCTCTTGGTTGTTATACTGTACACTCTGTAAATGCATCAATTTATACTTGAGAATTATATCGTCATTCTGAATGTAAATATTAAGTATGGCTTAATTACAATTAGTGCGGTGTCCATGTTCATTTGATGTAATATACAGAGATGCTTTGTAATTAAGCTACTCTGCTTGAGCTTTGTGCCTCTTGATCGTCTTCCCTCAGTCCTATACCTGACGCATTGGCTTAATTGAAGCGACAACTAATCTCTTGAACTGGTGGATTAGTGAATCCAGTCGTTTACCATAATTGTAATTATTATTCCCATTAGTTTTTTTTAAAATTTATTTTCTAATTTTATTAATAACTTCTTTTTGCTAATTCCTAGTCATGAAAAAATTGTTATTGTAGGCCGATTTTTAATTAAGATAATCTCAATACATGCTGATACCTGACGGTGTAGAGTCCCAGAATTTTTCTGTGTTAATATATTTTAAAAATCGTTTTTGAAGATTGGACGACAAAACCTTCAGTCTCTCAAATAGCAGCGATAAACTAACCAGTTTACGTTTCTGCAACACTGAAATTTCTAGGACTGAAATATATAAGATGACGTAAATGCAGACTAGAGATATCACATCTCACCCCAACAGTCTATAATAGACTTATCAAATAGAGATTATCTATCTATCTATCTATCTATCTCTCTCTCTCTCTCTCTCTCTCTCTCTATATATATATATATATATATATATATATATATATATATATATATGCTGTTTAGTTTTTTTGAGTGATGTACTTTTTTTATTTGGTTAGTATTTTTTTAGAATGTCGATTTGAGACGTTCTGTCTCCAGTGTGCATTTATGTGATAAATGTTAAGGTTTTACTATTTTTTTAGCATGTCCATTTGAAGAAACTTTATAGTTACTTTTAATTACAAAAATTTAAAAAAATCAATAATTTTTAAAAGCAATTAAACTTTAAATTTTCAATCCAGTAAATAAAAAATAAAGTAACAAATTGTATTAAAATATCTGATGTAAACAACACACGACTTCCTTGTACGCCTATTAAACTATAAATCGGTGGCTCAAAAAGTTAATTTGGTTACTAGTTTCCGAAGATTGCAGTTTCTCAAAAACGACACTCGGCGTCGCGACACCCATTTATTGACACACACACACAAATGGGGAGGAAAACCAGTATTTTACACTCAATTTTAACACAAAAGAATTAATAAAAATGTTTAATTAGATTGGAAACCAAATTGCGTTTGTAACCTTTATTACCGAAACATATGATTGATGTATTTAATTTAAATATAGTTTTGGATTTAATCTTATTATGACTTTCAAGTAAAGTACTCTTTTCGGCTCACCAATTTTAACCAAAATATATTAAATACATTCATATCAATATAAAAGTCCTATTTACCAAATTTGAGATGTTTTACATTATATTTTAATATAATTTTTGAGGAAAGTCTAATATGACCTTCAAGTAAACTACCGCTTCCGGTTTTACAATTTAAACCAAAATCTAGTATGTTATTTAAATCAATATATAAGTTATAAATACTAAATTTGAAAGGTTTTGCATAGTATTTTAATATAATTTTTGATACTAATCAATTATGACCTTCAAGTAAAGTACCACTTCCGGTGATCAAGCAGTGACCAAAAAGGGAGGTTCACAACTAGATTTTACAACAATCCTAAATACGAAATTTCAACTTTCTACGGCTAACGGTTTTTGAGTTATGCGAAATACGAACGAACGAACGTACGTACAGACACCACGACGAAACTAGTCAAAATGGATTCAGGGATGGTCAAAATGGATATTTCCGTTGAAATCAGAAAATCGAATATTTTCGCGAATACAATACTTCCTTTACTTCGTACAAGGAAGTAAAAAAAAAAATCGAACTCGTCACGGCGGGTAAAGGTGCATAGGCATACATGTAAAGGGAGTTCACAGAAGCTGAGCAATTTCGTTTTAAAATAGTTTTATTTTTTTTTAAAACAATTAAAAATATAAAATAAAAACATATAAATACATAATTTATATAAATGCACGAATATATGGATGCAACACTAGCGCTGATGTGGCGCTTCCCACAATAATCGGATCAGTCTCAAAGAGAAGCCAATCCAAGCAAGCAGAACTATCTCATTTACACATTTGATTTGCCTAGGCTTGGCAAATGTGTATAGGCATATTGAGATTGGCAATTGTTCGATAGCACGATCGATAGTATTAATAGTCGTAGCTGTCGAAAAGTCTATTCATAGTCGTTGGACTCGCGAAAAGACTACCGATGGCAATGCTGACATCACACTTTTTCCTAAAAATCTAATATTTTAGTCTTGGAAATAAATATAACATTTAATTAAAGATAGAAGAATGTTAAACTTGAAATCTTAGAAAAGGTTTGGATTATAATAACCTTCTTAAATAAAATACTATGCTGTAATCCAACTGTAATTTCGAGAATTTTATGGCAGTTGTCAATTAATCAATGATTAAATTCTTTGAGAATGTTTTTCTGGAAAGTTCCAAAAAAAAAAAAAGTTCCGCAAATCTCTTTCTTATTTTGTTGCTGCTATTTATTTTGCTATATACATTACTCAGTCTCATGTGATATTCCTAATCGTTTATAAGAACGAGTGTGCGTTTTTAGGGCTGATTTAAGCCCAAAAAAAGCTGAGAAGATAATTTTTTTTTTAATGCCTTGAGTAAATATTCGTTATATTTATGTATAAATCTATAAAAATTAATTTGGATTTAATATTATTCTCTACACAAAACGTAACTATTAATGACCAAAAAACAAATTGTTGAATTAGGAAATTTGTTGTCTCATCCTCTGAAAAGTGCTGAGGCATGGTAACCTAATCCCTCCTCTATCTTCACTCGATAAAATCTCCCCAATAGTGTCGATAGTCAGAACTATCGAACTTTTGCCAACTCTGGTGGACGCTAAATTTGATTCCGACCTCGGTCATTAGAAAGTTATTTATTGGCGTTTCATTTTATTATTGCATGTGTTTTTTTTTTTGTTTCTGAATAGATAACCGTACTGTAATTATTTCGACTATAATTCTGGAGGAGTCAAAGTTTTAGAAATACTTGTTACCGCCTACTGTTTGCCAAGATGATTCTCATTATTATGTTTTATTACAAAACGTGAAGCCCAGAATGCTGCAGATCTGACCAATTTTATCACACAAGCCGGACACTATAGACGACTGAATGTTTGCCTGATCTTGAACCTGCCAAATGGGATCAGTATGCGGCCACTCAACGGATTGGACCGCACTTCGTTTCGGAGAGTTGGGTGTCTTTCATTATTCGATTGCTGACAGACGGAGGGCTGTATGATGTGGTATTCCACTGGTCAGTGTAGTGCATCAGGTCAAAGCGGTGTTTTGGCCGGAAGTGGGATGTATTGTGCCGGAAGCTCATTTCCTCTACCGTCAGGTCGTTGGAGCTATTCCCGTATGTGCTTGATTTGCGGAAGGGAATCGCTAATTGGTCATATTTTAATTTATTGAAGAATACTTATATTATATTTTCGTAGATAATAACGCTTATGGTTCCGTATTCATCACAACTATACAAAACTATAATTCCCTAATTGCCCATCCTCGTAAATCCCATAATATGTACCATCTGCACCTCATCTCAAAATATATTTTTTTTTTATAGATGTTCTTTTAATTTCATAAATAATATTACAGCCATTTTCATAATTATTCGGGATATACCTTTGTAAAATCATTTTTTTTATTTTACAATTTATTAAATATATATATATATATATATTACGTCATTTTTATACCCCATATTACATTACACAATTACAGAACTAACGCAACTACTGACAGAACATGGTAACACAAAACAATATCTCAAACGATTCAACATTATGCAAACAGACTTATGCGAAGAAGACAGACAAATCCAAAATTTTTGACTTATACTTTATGATTGTAAATTATTTGACAAGCAACGTTTTCATTTGATTAAAAGTATAATTCTCAGAAATGGACAATGGCCTGAAACAGAACAAAATTTACTTTCCAAATTCAAGATAGACTTGCTTAAATTTATTAAAAATATAGACTTCGACTCACTGACCAATGATGGGCAGCGTAGGTGATTTCTTGTTGGCTTTACAAAATTTTTTTTTTTTTTTTTGTTTGTTTGATTTAGTTTTGTTTTTATTTTGTTTTCGTTATATGTTTTCTGTTTTATTACTTATTTATTTTCAATTGAATACTTGAATTGTATTAAAATTCACCGAATATGTAAATTTGATTATTCGTACCATTCATGTAGTATGCCTCTAAGGCATGGAACACGTATAAAATAATAAACGGTTCTTATGTGGGATTACTATGTAAGGAAAAGATGTAAAAATATATATATATATATATATATATATATATATAGGGGTCGACCGAAACATATTTGGGAGGATTGCTTTAGGTCTGACCTTGAAGATTTTGTTTTTGATTGGGTTCAGTGGAGGGAGGTATAATGGCAAAGATTGTTGATGATATCAGCATCGGTCTTTTTATTATTATTATTTAAAATGAAAATGTAAGAGATCATTCATATTCTTTGTATTCGTTATTATTTGAACGTATCACATTACTCAGTTGTGATATCTTAATTTTTGCTCTCAATCGACCGACAAACGAATGTTCTAAATTCACACTACTTATTTTTATCTGAGAGATACGATAGAGTTATTTCAGGTTGGCTGTTAATCCTTTGTGATGCCTTATAAATATTTGTTCAGGACAAAGGGATGATGGAACCAAAATAAAACCGATTGATTGAATCTTAAAGAAAGCATTATCTTTGAAATTATTTATTGGATATGCCCCGTTGGAAAAATACATCCTTTTGTTTGAGATATTGCACGAAATCTATTTCAAAATAGCGTGTGTGAGGATGGGAAAGGGAGGAGGGATGTGGGGATTGAGGATCTTGAAGTTGAGTCAATAAATATACATCTATATTTTAGCGACTATCAGAGATTTTACAGTTCTCATATTCATACCTTACAATAAAAAGCATAGTTTGGTCACTGTGTGCTTTTCAATTCATTTTAATTATAATATCGATATAATCTTTAATTTGCATTCAATTGATTTGTAGTTTTAATGTTTTTTTAAAAACTCGCAAAAAATATATATTATTAAAGTATAGAAATATCAATAAAATCAATAAAAAAAAAAATATATATATATATATATATATATATATATATATATATATATATGTATGTATACATATATATATTAAAGTGTGTGTATATATATATATATATATATATATATATATATATATATATATATATATATATATATATATATATATATTAAAATATATATTATTAAAGAGTAGAAATAAAATCAATAAAAAAAAAAAAAGAAGAAAATATACATATATATATATATATATATATATATATATATATATATATATATATATATATATATATATATATATATATATCTGTTGCCTTAAGAAGATAAAGAACGGTGTCATCACGAGGACATTAGCTGTATTACACTAATTAATTTAAGGCCGATTGCCATTAGCCAAGTAATGTGTGCGTCATCTTTTGATTTTTTTTTTATTCTTAGTAGTAAATTTAAGTTAAGGTTGTGTCTCATTATAAAGTATAAATGCAATAAACTGTTATTACCGTGAAAAACCTTTATTATCTTTCGATAAAACGTCGAAAACAGAAGTAATAAAGTGACTGAATTCATCATTTATCCGTATTTGAGCTTACAACCAAATTTAACACCCATCAAAAGTTACAAAGGTATATTTATCCGATTTCATCATACCTCGTTTTAAGTAAAACTGTAATATCAAAATCGATAAAATATTAAAAAATAATTCTTGATAACGAAATGAAATAGCCTTTATTTAAGCAATTTAAGGGACTATTTACAAAAATAATAAAAAAGTACACATGTAAATAAACGATGAGATTACTAAAGATTACAATAAAAATAAAGTTCCTATCTTTTAGTAAAAGTACAGAACTTTTCTGTTATTCTAAAGGGACTAAAAGTCCCAGAATAAAATTTATTTTCACTCATTCATTCTTGCCCAAAATAATTAAAAGAATATACAAGTAAATAACTTATAACGTTATCAAACATTACAATAAAAATAAAGATACTTTGTACACAATAATAAAAGAATATACACATGAATGTACAAAATTAACTGGGTTTTTTTCTTGTTCTTTTTTCCAGCTTATCTTGTCCTTTATAGGCACTTCTCTGGGCGACCAGCCCTATTGGGAAGAAAATTCTTGATGAAAACTATTTAATTGTTTATATAAATTTCGGATTGTCTGTTGTGCATTTTTACAGAATCCGTTGGTGTTTTTGTAACTTTTTATATTTAATTTCCCTATTAGTATTATTTTTTATAAACAGCTTCTTTGATGAATTAGTATCTATGACTGTAATAAAAAAAAATAAAATAAAAAGGTATTAATACTGTTGTATCTGTAATAGGGTCCAGCCAGACACTAAGGTTGCATTATTTTGTTTTATAACTTTGCAAAGTAGATGAACATTAAATTCATTTAAATTAAACAGCTTACTAGATCAATAACTCATGTTAGAGGGTTACTATTGCCAAATAATAAATTTCCCTTAGTGGTTGTTTGTATTGTATATTGTATTGTTTTATCAGTACATGAATTATGAGAGATAATATACTAATTTCAGGTGATATTATTTCATCGGTCTATGTTTACATATTAAAATCAAATTCGGTAATGTTATTTGTTTAGATTTTCACTACACAGTTAATATTAGTAATGCCTTTCGAGCATTGACATAGCGAATATAATAAAATTTAAGCGAGATCATGTTAGTGTAATTCCCGAAATATTGGCAGCACTTTTAAGGTTCGTTTAGAAATTGAAAAACACAAGACAGACGCCCGTTCCTTGGCACAATTATCTGGCTTCCTATTCGCGTTCAGTGGGTCAGGCCAATGTTGGAATATTACTATTTAACAATCTAGAAATTGTGTCGAATTTTAATATATATTTTTATAATTATTGATTAAATTTCATTACTTGCTAAAATATTATTCGATATTGTTCTTAGAAATATTTTCTTCTGTTGTGAACAAACAAAATCTGTTTGGTATTATTAATATGTATTATTTTGTTTACAATGATAGTGTAACATAATAAATAATTTAAAGTTCATAACGTCAGACATTTTAAACGACACGTTTTTTGTATGTTTTTTACTTCCTTGTACGAAGTAAAGGAAGTATTGTAATCGCGAAAATTTTCGGTTTTCAGATTTCGACGGAAATATCCATTTTGACCATCCCTGAATCCATTCTGACGTGGCGTCTGTACGTACGTTCGTATTTCGCATAACTCAAAAACAGTTTGCCGCAGAAAGTTGAAATTTTATATTTAGGATTGCTGTAAAATCTAGTTGTGAACCTCCTTTTTTGGTCATTGCTTGATCACCGGAAGTGGTACTTTACTTGAAGGTCATTATTGATTTCCATCAAAAATTATATTAAAATACTATGCAAAACTTCTCAAATTTAGTATTTATAATTTATATATTGATTTAATTAACATATTAGATTTTGGTCTAAATTGGAAAACCGGAAGTGGTACTTTACTTGAAGATCATATTAGACTTTCGTCAAAAAATATATTAAAATATAATGTAAAACATCTCAAATTTGGTAAATAGGACTTTTGTATCGATATAAATGTATTTACTAGATTTTGGTTGATTCGTGAGCGGAAAAGGATACTTTACTTGAAGGTCATAAGCTGAGAGAAATCATATGTTTCGGTAATAAAGGTTACAAACGCTATTTGGTCTCCAATCCAATTAAACATTTTTATTACTTGTTTTAAGTGTTAAAATTAAGTCTAAAATTCTAATTTTCCTCCCCATTTATGGGATCAACAAATCTTCATCATGAGAATAAGATATTAATTAGTTAAGTGGGTTTTTCCGCTTAAAATGTCGAAACTGTCGATTTCTAATGCTTTATCCAGTGATATTGACAGTTTTATTGTTGTCACGGAACTTGAAGAAATATCTTGGAAACTAGTTATAATTGGAAAACGACATATAATAACGGAATGAGACCTCCAGTGACAAGAGTGTGTTTGTGTGTGTGTGTGTGTGTCAATAGATGGATGACGGGACGCCGAGTGTCGTTTTTACTGTAATCTTCGGAAACTAGTAACCAAATTCAGTATCACTTTTTGAGCCAATTTTTAATCGCAAATACACTGTTTATAAAGTTATAAATATATCTTACAAGGGGAGTGCACTATGTGTCCGTCGCCGATTTTGATCAAATTTTTTTTTGTTATTCTACATTGTAAAAAAAACTAACCTATATCCTTCCGTTTTGTCCAATGTGAAACAAAAAAATAAGACATGCTGAAAATGCATCGTGTTTAAAGAATGATATCGACATGCTTTTTTCAGCTAAGCATTGGTTTTTTAGAGTATTTTAAATGAAATATATAAACATTAAAAAAATATTGATTTTTGGTTTAATAAATTTAAAAACGTATTTAAATTATTAAGTAAACTAGCCTCATAGATTTTTTAAACACCAAAAATGATTGCAGGTTTGGATCCAGCACACCAAAAAACCACATTAAAAAAATGATCGAAAACAAAAAAATATTTTTTCAGTCCCGAGTGAGTTCAACATTTTTAAAGCCACAAAATTACTTTTGGGTTTGAAGCTCCGTCATCTCCTCTTCAGTTTTCCTGATATCGACGTTCTTGGACTTTTTAAAAAGAAGGGAGTTTCTTCTTTCCATACTTATAAAAAAACTATTGCATTATTTTAGATGGTAATTCTAAAAAAATGTGAATACCATATAAAAACAAAATTGAAGTTTTTTGCGGATAACGTTGGTTATAAAACACTTAAGAGCATCACTGTTGAAGCAAATTGCGTAGGGAAACTGAAGATGAGATACAGAACTTTAAACCTAAACGTAATTTTGTGGCTTTAAAAATATTGAACTCACTCGAGACTGAATTTTTTTTTTTTTTTTCTAAAAAAGATATATTTAGCTGAAAAAATCATGTCGATATCATTCTTCAAATTCGAGATAAAAAAAATAATAATTTTTAGTATAATTTATTTTTTTTTTCTCACCTCCTAAGACCCATTGGACAAAACGGGAGAATATGGGACAACTTTATTTCAATCAAGAATCACCCAAAAAAATTTGATCAAAATTCGCGATGGACACATCGTGCACACCCTTGTTCCTATGCCAGAAATGGCTAGGAAGGGGGAGAAAAAAAAAGTTACAACTGCCTAAATAAATCTATTTATTTCGAAGTCATTAGAATCATTCAAGCCAAAAAAAAAAAAAAAAATACCTAGTTAATAAACATTGAAAACATATTTTCACTTCAATTTTTATGGGTTTTTTTCCAATAATCGTCTCAAAACATTTTTTTTAACAACTGTTGCTGTAACTTAATTCGGTTAAAATTCTTTGGATTATTTAAAAGAAAATAAGATTATCACCATCATAACGTTTTTGATTTTGATTTGAATAATAAAAATATTTAAATTGTGAATATTAAATGCTAACCTTTTTTTTTTTTTAGATTATACCTACTTAGTTTTATTTATTTATTTACAGTCTGTTTTGGAACAAATTCTGCTATAGATTGAGCCTAATTTATTGAAGTAACTACTTGCTAGAAATAAACTAAAATGTTATTGCAATGATATAACATCTCTAAATTTAAAATATTCGTCATATAACATTGATATCTTCGGAAAATTAATAATTGCTTTTACAATTAGATTCTGAAGGACTATAATATATATGTTTGTGTATTTTGTTTTTTTAACTACCTAAAGAAAAGGAGAGAAAAAATAAAGCATAAAAGTACTTAATTTGAAAGGATACATATAAATAATTTATATTAATAACAAATAAATAATGAGTAGTAAATAATAAGTAATACATAAAAGTAATACTAGTAATATGTAAATAATAAATAATTTATATGTGTAAGTTTTAACTACCTTCAGAATAATTATTCATCGAAAGGTAGTTTATACTTACTAGAAGTAAACTAATAATAAATAAATAATAAACTAGTAATATTTTCATTACTTATTTTATATAATTATTTTTTTAATTTAAATTCATCGGCCATTTTAAAAATTAAATATAGCTGTTAAAACAAATAACTAGAGTGTTGACGTGAACGAAACGATTTTTCGTTTCCCAAATCGAAATCTAAAACTTTGAATGCTATTCATCCTTCTTTATTTTTTTTACATAACAATGCTCTTTGGTTAAAATTTTTACTAACGTTTTAAGAATGCCATATTTTGAAATGAGGCTGAGCTGTCAAAACGCTTTAAAATAGTTCCTCTTGATGATTTAGTAGAATAGGGTCTGGAAAAAGTTGTTGAGTTTAAAAATGTATACCCTCATTTTGGTGTGTAAACGGTGTGTCCCTTAGAAGGGTTGGGAAAAGTGCAGCATTAAGCACCTTTCTCGGCAAACCGGCATTGCTGCCTAAATCTTATTCGAGTACATCCTCTAAGTTTTACTATGCCCTGATTATTTTAAATTTCCTTCTATGTCGAATATCTGAAAAATCTGTCCAGTTTTAAACACAATTTTAAAATTTCCAATTTTTTGAATGAGTTGTTCAACCTGTCTGCTAGGTCATTATATAATTCTAATGACCGTAGAGTAACCCTTGGGTATTATAAATCATAAAGATATCAATAAATTTTTATTAGTATGAAATCAATGATGGAATAACAAATGCTATCTAACCTGCGGCACTTAGGATATGAAATATGCATCATATAACAGTCATCTAAATTTTAAAATAAAAATCTTTAATAGTAATAAAATATTCTAAAATCATTGAGACTAAAATTGTGATTAATAAAAAAAAGAAAATCAATAATAGGATGCGAAAATTCTCATTTTTCCTTATTATGCTTTTATTCAGATTCATAAAATCACACAACCAGTGTTGATCAAACGTGATTCCAATTACAATAGGTAAATAATTGCATTGGTAATTGAAATTAGGTTTTGCCCAACACTAACAACCAATGTTTCGAGGTTTGGGCCCCATCTTCAGTATTCAACTTAATATTTCAATTTAGTCATTAACTTATCCACTCTTAATTTCTCAACACTAAATCCATATCATTATTTCATCATTATAATATAATAGATATATAATAAAGAGTGATTAAGATAATGAATAAATCGAAATATTAAGTTAAATTCTGAAGATGGGACTAAACCCCGAAACGCTGCTTGTGAAAATGAGTTTTAATAAAATCATAATAAGGAAGAACGAGAATTTTCACATCCTATTATCTTTAATTCTTATCATATATATCCATTATTATTTATTATCCTATTAACGATTAATCTTTTAATGTTAAAAAAGAATTGTGTCGTTGTCTTTGTCTCTTAGTTTTGATCTTTCTTTCTGCCAAGCCATTGAGCCTCTTTTAAAGACAACTTTTTTTTTCTTTTTCTTAGGTAATGATAACGTAAGTTAAAAAAAGAAAGAAAAAAAAAAGAGAAGTGTCTCTCTGTACCGTTGCTTTTACACATTTGTCAAGCCTAGCCTAATTGGGGGTAGTGCTTGGCTTGTATTGGCTTCTCTGTTTTTGAGTCCGATCCGATTCTTGCAGGAAGCGCCACATCAGCGCTAGTGATGCATCCGCATATTTGTGTATTTATATAAATTATATATTTATATTTTTAGTTGTTTCTTTATAAAAATAAAACTATTTTGAACCGTAATTAACAGCCGGCAAAACTTGGAATAGTCGGGTAGTAGTGTGTGGATTGGTTAGTTTGCGAACCTTATGTAAACCCCCTTTACATGTTTGGCCTGGCATTTGACTGCCTAGGCTTGGCAAATGTGTAAAGGCTCAGTAACACATCTACAAACTTTGAGAGATTGCCCAGAACGTTCCCAACATAAGACGTTACATATACGAATATGTATGTAAGAGGTTATATATACGAATGTGTAGGTAAGGCGTATATTGTTTTAACCCCTTTGAAACGTTCTTTGTGGCCTATTACGCTATCACACATAACTACTCTTTTAGTTGCTCCGATTTGGAACTTTTTAAGCCCTTCCGCATATCTATGGAACCAAAAGGTTTTAGGTTGGTGAATGGGCTGGTGGGCTGCCCAGGTATCTAAAGGGAAACCCTAGCAGTATAACCCATGGTGTTAGAGATGCTTTCACTGCCTTTCAACTTGGCTAGATATAGTACTCTAGAAAGGGCGGTGAATCGGTTTCAAAGGGAATGGTTATTTAGTGGATGAGTGCCAAGCCAACGTCATCCTCAGGATGACGTGTAAAGTGATGTCTGAAAAGAGACTCATTCAGTAGCACGTCGTTTTTAAAGTAATTTTAAGCTGCTCAATTTATAAGCTAATTAAATTATTTTTAAAGTTTACAGTATGTGAATTAATCGATGATCTTTTTGTACATAAAGTTAAAATCGCATACTTAACATCTCTTGTAAGTTCATTACCACCTTACTTTAATTTCTCACATTCCTAATCTGTTTTCTTATCACGTTACCCTCAGTAAATTGAAAATCATATAAAAGTCAGGTGTGTCCGTGGTCCACGTCAAATCACAGTGAGTTCGCCCTATACCGAATAAGAACAATTCACAATGTCTGAGTAAACAATCACTTCCATCATGATAGTATTGTAATAACAGCCTTACCAGATTTTTCCAGAGAAGGGCTTGCAAAAATTCAATTGTAAATTCCGAAATAGCGTCCTTAAAGATCTAACAAATGATACTTATATCAAAATTCCAAACTGTAATGGTAATTCGAATTGCGCATGCCCGATAAATAATCCAATTAAAAAAAATAAAAGGAATTAAAAAGTCGAAAATCTATTAAACGACATAATAGATAGTTTCCATATAGAAGAAATGTTCAGCAGTAAAAAAATCAAAAAATCACACTTGATATTTAAATAGATCATGACTCACATCCCATGTAATATAGACTCTAAATTACAACGAAACTATATTTTTTTCATTTCTAAATGTTTTAAGGACTCATTGTCTATTAATCAAAGTACAGTAGTTTCACATAAGTTTTTCACTTCCAAATAAATAATAAAAAAATAAGAAGAAAAAGCATAGGCGCTAATGACCCTAGGATTTTATACCTTCAATACTAAACCAGGGGTGCCCAACCCAAGGCACGCTGGAAGTTCGAAATTGGCACGCGGCAGACCAGTAGATTTTTAAATTGTTTATTCTTAATTTTGTTGTTTAAAATAACAAAACAATTCAGTTCTCTTTCTGGGCTGAAAAAGTAATTTATACAAAAGAGGAAAAAAAGCGAGCGCCCATACTATATCGAAATAATTATTGTTAAGGTGGCAAGGTATAGAGGAGAGGAAGTGGCACGGAGGTGCAGTTGTGGCATGTCCTCGATATGAGAACCTTTCGTTGTGGCACACGCTATAATAAGATTGGGCACCCTTAGTCTAAACAAATTAACACATTCTTATTTTTATTTTACTTTATGGCCCGCTTCTTGTTTTTTTTTTAAGTTACATCACCTTCAATTCAATTAATTATATGTTATCCTTATGAGGATTTATACGTATTATATCTTATAAGTACATACTAAGTTATTAATAAGTTACTTCGTGCAGACTAAGTGGATTTTGTTTTGGTTTAATTACAAAGGTTCTCACATCCACATTTAAAAGACTTTGCGAATGGAGATTATATAAGAACTCTGTGACAATTCATGATTATAATGTTAATAAAGTTTAATTCTCACTAATTATTTTGTATTAGAATATATTCTTTCGAACTAAATATTTCACTTATTAATTAAATAAAAATATATCGCTTTGTTAATATATGTATTTTTTTTTCAGGTAAGAACCACATATTCGTAGAAATTTGAAGTTTATAGTAAGTATTAAATAAGTAAAAAAATTATTTTCTAAAACCAATTAAATGCTAAACTACTTTATTTGTATGAGTTCTGCTGTTTTATCGATAAACCGTTACGAATAAAACGTTTATTTTTTCTCCAAAACGTTTATTTTATCTAATTAATTTTTGGGATGTCATCTTCTAGAAATAAAATAAGCTAACAATATAAAACTTCCACTATATCATTTTTTAACAATATTTTATCATTTCTAGTGACGTTTCAGGATTATATATACCCATCCTTATATTGGAATCCGTTTCTCTTGTCTTTTTATTCTTAAGTCACATTTATATATTTTTTTTCAATTATACATGAAGGAACATGTTGGCTCCACTTATTAATAAAATGTATTCAATGGAAATTCTTAAGCTCATTTTTTTAATAGTATATATAATCAACTATGCTGAAAAGTTGATCAAATAATATAATTTTACGAACTGAAATACACTATATTTGTGTTTTTGAAAATTCAAGTACACTGTTCAAAAGAAGAAGATGTCTAATACTTAATTAAATTATAAAGAATGATATTTAGTTAACAGGTCATTGAGGAAGATATTAATTGTATTGATTTTGATATATTTTTTTATAATACCGCTTCATGTAACAAAAGTATATTAATGCATTATTTTAATTGTTATCCATTTGCAACGAAATGTTGCAAGAAAAGAACTGTTTCCCACCTCCAAGCCTGTGTGACCATGAGGCTGCTGACGTCAAAATCGGGCCACTACGCAATTAATTTTTCGTTTTTATAAAAATTTAATCTTTTAAAACTCCCAGGTGACTTCAAAGATTTCCAATTATAAATCGGAGGTATTAAAGAATAAACTTTTTCAGTAGCCTGTATTTTAATTGAAGGAACAGGGACAATTATTCAAATATTAAATCATCATTATGCATAGAAGCGGAGATGCAAATTTATTTTAAAGAATAAAAGAGGACATCTTGAAGATGAATTCGTACCTAGGTGGGTATTATGAACTTGATCCAGTAATTGAATACGTTTGATTTTTATTTTCCTTGTTCAAGAACGCAATTGAGAATCTTTTTATTCTCAGTAGCTCCAACGTCTAATAAGGAAAAAATGAAATGATAATTAAAACCAAGGAAAGAATAAAACCTTTCCTAGTACTTTTGAAGAAGAATGGTGAATAAATTTACATGGACCTTGGCATAATTACTTGGGGTTTATTTTAAAAGTTTAAGAGCCTTTTGCAAGTTAATTATCTAATATGAGCCTCTCTATTTTTTTTCTTAGCTCTTATATCTTACCACTGTGTAATGGAAAAAAAAAATTAATTAATTTTATTTCATTAAAAAGTCAACATTTCCTTCTTATAGTTATCAATTCCCCCTTCTTTATTTGTTTTAAACCATCCAATGAGTAATAGTTGTCTTGCCACTGCGGGTCGATATGATCGTCAAATTTATTCATAGAGAGCTAATAAATTACTTTAGTGGATTATAATTTAAAAAATTAACTTTCTCGGCTACCAAAGTTCGGAGCAGTGTTGGTTATCACTTGAAAAAAAAATGTTTTTGAGGTCAATTACTTGAACCCATCCCACCCCCCCCTCCAAAAAAAAATAAATATATATAAAAACAAAATTTCGTTCTGTCGTTGTAGCCATGCTTTTTTTTTTTTTTTTTTAATTCTTTTAAAATTTATTTATATAAACTTTTTAATAAACCTAATTATCTTAAACTATTGCACTTTGTCAATGTTATTTTACTATATGTGCAGTGGTTAGGTCAGAGTCGTGATGTACCCAAACAAGGGGAGTGCACGATATGTCCGTCGCCGATTTTGATCAAAATTTTTTAGGTGATTTTACATTGATAATAAGTCGACATATATCCAACCCTTTCGTCCAATGGGAAAAAAATCGCTTGTGTAGTGGTGTTAATTAATTATAAAGGCATTTATAAGTTGTCATTTTAGCTGAAAAGTTAGTATTTATTCTTTAATCTTTTGCAAAATAATTTTTAGATTATTTCAATTTCCATTTTTTGATCATAATTTAAACCGACTGAATGAGATTTTTTTTTTTTGCAAAGTAAACAAATTATGTTCCATTTGAATATCTCTCATAAAAGGGCATGTTAAGTACAGATAAGCGTACTAGAGTTTTGGGATGACTTCGAAATAAATATTCATCTTCATAATCCGGAATCGAAACTTTTATTAATTTTTAAATTGTTTTCCTTAGAATAGATGGAATAGTAAAAAAAAGAGCATTATTATTACTATGTTATGTTATTATAAAAACTTCATTGCTATTATATTTTATCATTGTAATTATCTCATTCTCTTATTAGTAATGGGGATTATTCCTCTTTTTGTTATTTCTTCACGTTTGTTTTTCCATATATAAATATTTTTTTATAAAGAAAGACATGAAAAGTTATCAATAATTATTATATTTGTGGTTACTGAAAATATAAGTATACTATTTTTTTTTTTATTTAGTGTCATCAAGATTTTTCAGGGCTTTACTTATTCAACTTTTGCATGTTGTAATTATTTTTTAGTAGTATCACTACTTTTTCATTATTTTTATAAATTCTCTTTTTGATAGGAAAATAGCACTGAAACTAAGTTGCAGACTTAGTTCAATTTGTCCTTTATAAACCGTGGTTTGGATTGAGATTTTTTTTTTTTAATTTTGGAAGGGTAGAAAATGAATGACAAGTTAGTAAATAATAAAATGAATCATTTCATTTCAAAAAGACGTCCGGAAATTTTTTTATGAAAAAATAAAATGGTTTTCGAATTTTTTGTTGTACCCTTTAAGCTCTATTATTAAGAACTGAAGCACCATGCATCAGTATGGTGTATTATGTATTTACATATTTAATGAAATTTATAGGATAGTTATTAATATTTTTATAAATATTCAAGAAGGTTATTATTCTTGTACAGTAGTAAAGCATAATTAAGTGAAACTTCCTAGTATATCTTTTCATAGAGCGAGGAAGATCTAGTGAACTTACAGCGCATGAAGTTTTAATTAATGCAACAGCGTTGTTTTCTTGATGAAGTATTTAGGCTTAGATTTTCTAGCGTTGTCATTCGGATAAAATCGTTAATAAAACTTATTAATTAAAACTCAATATTTAATCTATATTTTTGGTTTCAGGCTGAGCAAAAAAAATATTTATGCATAACAGTTTTAAATATACTTAAATGCTTTTACTGGACAACTTTGAACTGTATAATTCCAATTTGGTAACTTAGAAAACCGGGATATTTACTATAACTATCAGGAGAAAAAAAAACTCTTGTTAAACTGTTCCGTAAATTTTTATAATTTGATATAACTTTAACAAGATAAATTTGCTGTTTAACAAACTATCCTCAGGTGAATTCAGTTAAAATTCTTAGTTTTTCTTATTTCACTTGTTTTAATTGTAATTCAAAGCATTATCTTAATACCATTTATGAAATTGCATTTTATGAACTATTAAACAGAAAATTGAAACAATTTTCCTTTTAAGAGTAGTTTTCAAAATAAATGCCATTTTTATGCAATACAATTTTTACCAAATACCAAAACTTGTCTTGAATTATGAAGAACGCATTGTGATAACTTTGAATTATTGCATTACAGTTTAATTTTTGCTAGGCAAAATGATTTTTCCCACCTAGGCTAAAAATGAAAAATAAATGAGAAAAAAAATTGTATTTAAAAAAATTTATTGATTCTTTTATAAAAATATTGATATATAGTTATATAATGGGGGCGATGGAAATAGAAAAAGTCCAAAAAATATATGAACTAAATTAAAGTCGATCTTGTGAAAGCGAAATTTATTTTTAGGGAAAAAATAAATAAACTCATATTTATTTTTTTTCTAATATTTTACGTATATGTAAATTGCATTTGTAAATGCTCCTAGGCTTCAGATTTAATCAAAATATCTCAATTTCAACACCCTACTGCTTCGTAAGGAGGTTTATTAGGATTTTCCTCATTTAAGGGAACACTCATGACCAGTAACAGTCCTGGAAATTTGGAATTGCACATTTTGCAAATGGCTAACAATGTGGTTTGACAGAAGAATACTATGCACTAGGAAACTAAATTGAACGATTGTTAGGAGAAAATAATTGGGGTAAAACTCCTGAAAATGAATTAAATTACTGTCCGTCTGGTTTTCAAACTTTTCTTATTCTTCAATTCAACTTCGCCTGGAAAACACGCATCTCCTGTTAACCGTAAATAAAATGGCCTCCCTTTACCAACCTAACAGAACAGTTATAGAGATTTTTCACGCATAAGCTCAAAATGAAAAATAAATTAAAACAAACATTTATTTAAAAATATTCTATTCACGAGTCTTTTATGAAAATATATAAACTAAAGTAAAGATTTTCATTAATCTATTTCAAACCCAGATAACACTCCTGAAGTAACTTATATGACAGATTTTTGGGTCAGTACTAAAAATTGATTAACTGGCAAAATAATAAATTTTATGGTATTTCTTGCGCTAACCTATTTTACTAGTTATTCTAATAGCATATTATTACAACATTAATCCTTAAATAAATTCAATTAGTAGTAATTAAAGATGTTAAAGCCAGGTTATGTACAGGAAAAAAAAACATATCTTTAACAAAACGTGTATATTTTTCACTGTTTAGCTTGAATGTTAGAATTTAGTTATCTAATGCTACTCTGTTATAATTTCTGTTCCTTTATATGTAGAATTTAAAATAATCTCTAAAGTGATGTAGAAAAAGTTAAAAATAATAAATCCTTCCGTTGATGGAGCAAGAGGTTGATGGCATTGTTGGTAATGGCACCTAGTTATATACTGTTGACTTGTCACTAGCCAAAAATTATTGTTTAATAAATATCAGTTTGATGTAATGTAACACAAATGATTTCATAACAAATTATATTGACGATGGATCTTTCATTGAAGGTAGAAATATATCAGAAAAGATGGTTACGGTTATTTCTCTTAAATGTCATTATTAGGGAACGAATTTTCATGTAAAATAAAAAACTAAATATGTACATTTATATGTAATTATATTTTCACAAATAGGTAAACAAATATAGGAAACTTTTTAGAATAAAAATACTGAAAAATGAGGAAAACAGAAAGAGAGGAATATTTAAGAAAAAATCACAAAATCTAACAAAGTACTAATTTTAGGGACCGGATTTATTTGTGAAATAAAACTCCAAATATGAATATTTTTTATTTATTTTCCTGTTTTTACTTATATATCAAGACAAAGGTACCTGTAATCTGTATGTTATTCTTCGGGACAATATGTTCCAGAATAAAATTAATTACATTTCATTTCATATGTAATATTATATTATGTAATAATTAACACATAAAATTGTTACTAAGTAATCCATAATGTAAGTAATGTGGACTAAGCAGGAGCGACTCGCTCAATACCTTAAAAGGCTAAGCTACTTACTTGGGCTTACCAACCTTTCTATCAAACCTGTATTTCATCCTATACAACTTCCGTAGAGCTCTGGAAAATTTATATTATTTTATACAAAGTATAAATTGGGCCGTAAAGACAATATATTAACATATAAAGGTAGATTAAGTCATTTGATTCTAATCATCTTTGTATTTTTCTATTCTAAAATCATTATTTCTCATATCTTGTAACGCGATTATATTTAAAGATGTTTTGAAAGTTTTATAAATCTATAAATCATGCGTAGTAGTCGTCTTTTTCAATGTGTGGTTCTTAACCAGCGTCTAAAATAACGATTATTTTATAATAATAAAGTTGACTTTATTATAAACTATAAATAAAATTCAGTTTCCATCACTGATTATGCATGAAGTTTCATAAAATTAATATAATTAAATTTTAAAAAAACAAGCGAACTCTACTGCAATGTTTGGTACTGACAGTTCTACACTATCTTTCTTCACCTGAGAATATCATATTATTAATATATATATATATATATATATATATATATATATATATATATATATATATATATATATATAGTATACTAGTGTATCTAGTATACTAGTATATACTAGAAACTGATTTACATATTAAATATTCAGGTATCCTGATGCCGAACATCACTGTGATAGAGACGAATACTAATTTGTTTTGTTTGGTTATGTAAATGTTTGTTTATGTTTCCAAATAAACGTACCTCTCAATAGGTTTAATTTCCTTGATAAGCTATGCAAACATATGCTCAAAGGACGTACCACATCTTATTTTTAGATTTTAGGGGAAGCGATGACTAAATATAATTTTTTAATGTATGTATGCCAGTGGTTCTCAACCTGGGGGGCGTGGGTATATCGAGAAAAAATATATCGTCAAAAAATAGAAATTTTATTTATCTTACAGAAAACATTCTGACATAATAAAAGATAAAATACACTTTACACTGATATAATTCCCTTATAAATAGATATTGCACAATGTATTTAATAATTAGCTTATCATAATTAAATCAAAAACATGATTAATACTTATTAGTGACTGACTCCCTTGGGCTCACGTTCTAGAGTATCTGAGACAAATCTATGTATTAAGATTTTGAATATTGAATTAATATATAATGTATTTGAAAATTATAATCGATATATGCATTATGTAATTATGTAAACTAAATTAAATAGGAAGTAATGTTATGATTACAGCACGATTTCAGTGAAAATTATTGTATGGAGGGGCGCGATGAAAATTGTGATTGAAAATTGAAACGTAAATACTAAAAGATTGAGAAACACTGATGTATAGGAATAGAAATCATGCAATTAAATTTTCATCCATGTAATTAAGAAATAGAAATAATGATTTATTCGCCATTTCGATAATTTGGTTGATTAAGCAGGATAATATATCCCAAGATAACGTTTTATATTAGGTTTTTTAATATAAGGTTTTTAGATAAGGTTTTTTTTTTTGTTTTTTTTATACCTCTCTCCCCTTCCTAGCCATTCCTGGCATACGGGGTTCAGGAGCAGTGGGATAGTGCGCTGGGATAACGCATGCTCAGCTTCCTCCTCACACACCATTCCGACACGAGACTGGCGCACCTCTCTGCCTGTCTGCTGTTCTCGGGCACTGTGACCGCCAGGTCGTCGACGTAGGCCGTGGGGTCTATTGGAATACCCCGAATAGAACAAAATAATGTTGCCACCGTATTGGTTTGACGGATACTAAGGTATAATTGCAGCATTGGATTAAAAAGTATATCTATTAATTTGAAAGAAATGTTAAACTTACTGATAAACGTGATGGTCAAAGATTAAAAAAGATTAATTGAATAATAATGTAATTAGAATAAATCGAAGGTTACAGGTTAAAAATCGTAGCATAGTGGCAAAATGAAAATTGGCGGGGATTATACATGGTAATTTAATTAGATAAAGAAATTATGTGTTATGTAGGTATAAGGAGTTGTCAAAAAAAGAGAGAGAGTGTGGCTGAAAAAGAAGAGGAATAAACAAAAAATCATCAAAATAAGTAAATTATATGGGGATGTTAAAAGAAAACTACTATTTGTTAACTTTCTTATTATTACTGGTACTGACACTGTTGTTATATCTATTATTATCTTGTTTTTTCTTATCCCTGATGAGATGGCCTTAGAACCTAGGCCGAAATGTCGGCACACATTACAATGAATGTTCATTTATAAACCGCGTCCCAACCAAACTTCTACTTCGTCCAATAAAATAAATTAACACAGGAAAGCACTTGCTTAACAATTAATGCTTTTTTATAGATATTTTTCTTCTAAAAACAGATATTATTTAATATTATAGTCGAATAATAAATTTGGTAATAAAATTTCTAAAAAAAATTCAAACAGAATATTTATTAAAACAATTAATACTTAAAATTATTTTATAGAATTAGAACTAGGCGAAATTTATTTGTTCTTTGTATATTGAACTAACAATCTTAGAGGTCCTTTTTTTTAATCTATGATTAATTGATTATTATAAATGTTTTAAATTCCAACTTTTTTCTTTACATTCTAATAAAATATGTAAATCAGAAAATGATAGTGTTCCGGGGCTACAAGATTACTTAGAGAAGTATAAATTCAAATAAAATATCAAGACAGATCACTTTCACACTTTTGTACATTAGCTCATCGTGTACGAAAATTGATAAAAAAATTTAATTAATAATTTGGAGAATAAAACAATATTTGTTTCTGTGAATTACTAGTTGTTGTTTTTTTTTAAATATTATAAATAGTTGTTTTTTAGTTATTTTATTTAATATTACTGAAGATCTCAGGCCACGCCGACAGGAAATATATATATCCCTGATAGTGTCAAATACAATGGAAAGCGGAACATAGATACCATCACAGAGAACCCGTTTTAAATATATAGCTCTTGATTTAAAAAAAATCAAAAAAACAATACAATTATGTTTTAACTCAAAGTAGCACTTTTTTAAATCCTATGTGGAATTTAATTAATTATCTAATTAATTTTTACCTGTAAAATTTTGGCAATTAATTAATTAAACAATATTAACCAAAAGCAAAGTAGCAAGGAAATTCGGGAGCCAATCCGGGCCCAAATTAATATTCCAAAGATAATTAAGCGAATTTCAATTTGGGTTCTACAGTATCTTATTGATAGCATTAAGGGATAAGCCTATAACTTCGAAATAAATTCGCGAACTTAAGCAAAACTTTGTTATGACTCGGCTATTCCTTAAACAATCTCTCCTTTCCCTGGAGAAAAGGTCATTGTATATCCATCTTTACTATGTGAGAACCCACGGAATTTTCCTGCCGCTTTCTTAACTAATGGAAATTCTTTTGGAAGGGCCTCATGATTTATTTCGCCCCTGGGAAGTCATTAATTTAGTTTTATCACACTTTTACTGATGGTATCTGTGCTTTGCTGTGGTATCTGTGATCTTATTACGTACGGAATAAGGAATGGATTTGAAAAAAAAAAAAAAAAACATTTTATGGATTTGTTTCAATTATGATTTTGTATTGATTGTAATATGTAGTTATTTTTTCATATATTAAAACTTTAATGTTACTTTCTAAACTAATTATGTTTATCGGCCGATTTATTTTATTTTTATTTTTTTATAATTACCCTCTGAATTTACAAGTTTAAGGGTACCTTAAATTTTAACGTGTTCCATTTCGTTCTGTCGCGAAATAAAATTGAAAATTGGGAGAAAATGTATTGATATAATTCTATAAGAAATTACGGTATATTTTTAAAACCATTTCTTGCTGAATTAAAAAACAAAACTGCGTATAAGAATAAACAAAACTAAATTTTCTTTAGACCGAAATTGTAAATTGACTGCTTTTGTGTACGATTCTTATTATTGTATCCTTCTGAAGTTTCATCAAAAATAGTTATTAGAAGCTTGGAGAAATGGAAGGAGATATCAAAGTGAGGATGAGAGTGGTAATCATTTTTTTTTTTTTTTAAATGACCCTTTTTAGATCTCAAATGAGTGAATGATGTAAATGAATGAATAAATTGGCACTCAAAAGATAAATAAGAAAAGTTCGATTGATCCCTGTTTTAAATAGTTGTGGAATTAAAATGAACTTGTCTCAAGTATTTAAAAATAATTTAAAAATTTAAATATCTAGCTTGTTTTGCAACTCTCTAGCTATGTCCACACTGGTCGATTTTCGATGCACTTTCATTTTCGACACCGCTACCTAACTCTCACATACCCTGAAAATTTGCGTTCCTTTTATTTTACATCAGATTGTTTCATTATTGTCACCATATGTTTCATTTATAACTTTTTTCTTTTAAGCCATGTTTTTTTTTTTTTTAGTTTTTTTACTTGAGATATTTCAGCCATAAATGTGAAGGAGTTATTTTCATTAGAGAATTTATATATTTTGCGTTACTTTCTGATTTTTATTAATTAAATTTATTAATTAATGAAGAAAAAAAATGAAAACCTCGAGTCTCTCAAACAGCACCAAATACCTATTGGACGCACCAGGTCTGAGAAACATAAGATAACAAACATTTTGGCCGGAGACAGCATATCTCACATCAGTAGCGATAAAAAGACCGGCCAAATAGACATAGCACATTACTCTGATACAGTTTAACATACACTGGCGTAAATGGGACGAGGTTATATTAAATATATTGTTTGTTTTCGTTTATTTACCGAGTTAAGATATTGTTTTGATTTTTTAGTTTTTTTTTATCTAATTAATTAATAAATTCGGTTAGTTAAAATTAGAAAGTAATGACACATACATTAATTCTCTAAGGAAAATAACACTGTAAGCAAACCTTTATTTTTATATTTAAAAATGGCCTATATAAGGCTGAAATATCATCTCAAATAAAAAAAACAATATTTGGTGATGGTTTCGGAATAGAAATGAATTATTTATTATAAAGAAAAAGGTGATGAATGAAATAGGAGTGATAGTAATGAAATAATTTGTAAAAGGAAATCAAATTTTCAATGGTTGGATAGTGACGTCGAAAACGAAAGCGCATCGAAAATCGACCAGTTTGGACATAGCATGTAAAAGGGGTTCGGAAAGGCTACATAATGGGTCAAGTGAATAAAACCTAGCAACTACCAGCTAGCACCTAAGAGGTAGTTTTAGCTTTTTCTCAAATTCAGTTGAATAATCAAATGCTCATTCTAGGTAGAAAGATCTAAGTTAGTTTGAGAAGTTTCCAGAAAAACTTAAGCAATTTCTTGGGGCAGCATTTGCTAGGCCTAGTAATTGCTAGGTTTGTGGCTTTCATATCTTAGTTTTTCTGCCTCCTCTCCTTCTTTTCTGATCAGGTGGCGGATAGACCTAGCTTGATTATCTTTATTGAATTAGATTATTGAAAGGTGTCATCAACCATGGAAATATTCTGTAGTTCACTCTCCGAGTGAATATGCTCCACCATCAAAACGCGACATAATTCCCTTAACAGGGCTTCTGCGCCATATTCTTGCGTCATGAACAACCCCTGTTCATTCCGCGCTCATACTTGTAAATCTTTCAAGGGTATCACTTTGTACCTTGGATATTAATAGTTACATGCCCCTTTCGGTTGATGTACTCATCCCTATGTATGCTGGGTTTTTTTATTTTCACGTGGATACAGTCTAGGGCATCTATGACATTCGGCAAATGGAGACATCTTTGCCAGAGAAATTTAGCGTCATTTACTTCTGCTGCTGTTGATGGAAAGTGGATCCATTTAAGACATTTGTCGATTATTCGATCCATGACATAGCCTATAGTTTTACAGACTATAGATCTGTGTACACCAATATCTTCAGCAATTCCTGACTGTAATCCTGGGTCTGCAAAAAACGTAGAAATATCTCCATTTGGTTTGTTGGAGAATGAACTCCTCCTCGTTTGTCTGTCGCCTTTAAAAATTCGGTGGCTAAAAAATAAATACTTTCAAACTCGAATCTTAACTTTGCTTTACAATTAAGTATTTACCGACGAAGTGCATACTCTTACTTGTTTGCGCACTGAATAAAATCTGCCATGTCTTGAGCCAAACTAACAACTAAGTTAAAAGCTAGCATGCCCCTGACCAAACTAAACAATTCCTTAGAAAATGATAGCTTTAAAAGTTAGAAGTTTCTCTTTATTCAGATAAATTCTTAAGTTGAAACTTGGAATCCGGAATATTCTAGAAATTACTAAGCCTGGTTAATACTAGCCTTTTTAATCACTTGAAACCTAGCACATACTTAGGAAAACATAAGACTTAGCAACCGCTAGGTTTTATTCACTCTACCCAATGGTTAGAAATTAATTAATAAAGCATAAAAATATCCGAAACACTACTGTAAATATTAATAATTGAGCAATTATACAATTTTGTACTTGTAAGGAATAATTTACTTCTTAGCGAAATGACCTCTTTGGTAACATGCCATAGTTTCATTATCGATATCACATTGCATGCCTTCTACAGGGCTTAATTATTAAAATACAAAAATGACATATACAGGGAAAGATATAAGTAAATTCCTTTTTATAAGAACAAGTCTAAATTTAGTAAAAATAAAAGTTAAATTTCTCCTAGTGCAGTGTTATAATACGCCCTGCAGATTACTTACAAACAGAAGACGCGTTTTAAGTGAGTGAAAACGGTCTGTTATATAACGAGTTCTAAATATGCCCGATCTTGAGCCGGAGATATGGCAAGTAGTTTTATTAATCTTTCTGTCAGTCCGGCTGTAAAGATTAATATTATTGTTGGCCTTGATCCTATAAAAAAGTCAAAAATATTTTGCTAAGCGAAATATGGGACGGGAGTAATCACCATGACAATGAAGCGTAGAAGAGAGGGGGTTTAAAAATAGATGCGTCTTGTAGTTTCCTAGTCCAAAATATTTTCAAAGATAAAAAAAAAATACCTTAAGTATAATGATTTTGAATGAAAGAGTCGTATTACTGACCTTTTCAAAAATATTAATAATAGAACTGTATAATTAAGAGAAATTTTTGAGTTCATTAAGGCCAGACCGTACGTACGGATCGGATCTAGAAATGGGCAATGGCAATGCTTTAATTTCAGTTAGCAGCTCACGTAAATTTAATAATAAATAAAATTTATAAATCACGTTTATAATAATTAATATTTTATATTTTTTATAATATATATGATCACATATTATTTATTCAGCCTTCACTATAAATTCATAATTAATGCTTAATTCTCGTTTTAAGCCATAAAAACAGATTTTTGTATATAATGAATAGAATATCTATTTAAAACGTATATAATATCTATAAATTATCTGTTTTCGCTTATTTATTTGTATAGTAAATATATTGATAATAAAAATGTATAATTTGTTGGTTTATTTTTCATTTATTTATATTCACTTACTCCTCTAGAGTATTATTTAATATTGTGCTTATTTATGTTTAGTTTTTCTAATTTATATTGTTTTTGCTTATATTCACATAAAATACAAATCTTATAATTTATCCAATGACATTACCATTTAATATATATCGAAGTGAAATTGTAAACATAATCTTATAATATATATTATAAGATTATGTTTACATTTTGGTATTTACTTTCCCAATGCTGACCCACAAACTTAAAATTGAACAAATGTAAAACAGAATTAATATGTAAGTTAAAGATGAACCTTTCTGTTTTCTATTTGTTCAATTTTAAGTTTGTTTTTTATTTACGTTTTTATACCCCTGCATTATTCCTTTGTATCATTATTTTTAGTCCTGATGATGACCTACAATGTGGGTCGAAACTTCGGCATTAAATAAATTGTTGCTTCAATTATATTTTATTCTTGACCGCCATATGGACCTTCATTACTTATTATATAGGGTCAACTATCAATACACCAAATATTTTCATTTCATTTTATATCGATAAAAGTAACAGTTTAATTATTTTTAAAATATATATATATATATATATATATATATATATATATATATATATATATATATATATATACCCAACTTTTCGCTTTTATTCAAATAACTCACTTAATAAAAGACCTGTACGGTTATACTTTTTGTATTAACTATTAACTAGTTAATAACATAAATAAATAATAATTACTAAACATTTAAATGTCTGGGGTTGGAATGAGGTCCACAAAAAAAAATGTTCAGGAGATGTTCCTCGGACTACATTAGTTTAAGAACCTCTGGTATAGATGATAATGAAGAACAAGATGGCGGTCAAGAATTGGATCTCATAACAGTATGAACTATTCATTATAAGCCAACGTTTCGACCCACATTGCAGGTCTTCATCAGAGCTAAATGAACAAATTACAAAACTGAAAGATACAGAGAAATAAATAAAGAGAAAATTGAAAAATAGTTAAGTTATTTAAAAAAAAAAGAAGGAAGTTCCCTGATATTTCTCGTGCTATGTTTGAGAATTTATTTATATATTGATTTATTTAGCCTCTCTACCCTTGCTGGTCATCGGTGTTATGCTGTAGAATTGTACTATAGAAATTTGATTCCAGAAGATTCTACAAAAATATTAATTCTGTCTTGTGAGCAATTGTTTTTGTGGTTGGTACCGATCAATGCAGATTTTATTATTAATCACCAAATATTATATAAAGAAAATTTAAAAATGTGATACTAGCATGCGTCATACGATTTGCAGTAAAATGTTGGTGTTTAAAAATATCTACAATTTAATTAATTAAAGTTTCAGTCATATATTTTTATTATGTTGCTTCCTCAACATTGTTTGGTACAGGAGGTTTAATAATATGTCAAAAAATCTTTAACTTTTTTTTAAACAATCCGTCGAAATGGAGGGGGAAAAATTGTACTATCCGTGTTTTCTTTCCTGTTATCTTCGATACGAAGCATGACGCTGACAGTGTTTGGTAAAAACTTATAGTTCTCACTTTGTTCTTTGTTTATTCCTCTTGTAGCTTGCAGTTTCTCTCCTATCGCTCTATCTGTCGACGCAATGCCTGCAGTCAAGGTTATTGCCCCGGTTAAAATCTGCCCCACAATGGCTCATCGCCTATTAATATCGGGGACCCCAAGGGCAGCCTAGTAACTCTTGTTTATCCTCCTCCAACCTACACAGACTTATCTAGGCATCACCGCTGTCAGCCGCCCTGTCTGCCGGTCTCCAGTTTGGAACCGTTCCAGCTCCAGAGTACAGCATTTATCTCCCTCCATTCCAGGCGGATATCTCTTGTTAGTCGTTATTTCTCCGCTAAACCGGTTAGAGATGGATTAAAGGAAAGCCTCTTTTGATAATGTCCGTCTTGAAATTTAGGGCTTAAAGTGGATTGCTCTAAGTTGCTTTTTATACGTTCTTAAGAAAAGAAAAAGAAATAAAACGAGAATTTTTTTTTTTAGCTTAATAGTAAGAAAAATCATTTTTACCTTCTTTACTAAATTCAATCATACCTTTATCCATCTTGTTATATGACTTATTTTTATACTGATCCGACGGGTTTCAGGCTTTTCAGAGAGTTGCGAGTCCAGAGAGTATAATTATGGGGTTTAATATTATTAAAAACAGAACTTGTTTTTATTTTTTAGGTATTTTAACCACTTCGATCATTTATGCTTAGATTACAGAATTATAAAAATAGAAATAATGGGTTCGGCTGTAAGTAATAGTTGTCAAAGCCATCCTGAATTTTACTTCTTCTATACTTTAAGATTTTTATGATATTTTCAAAATCCATCAACAACTTTACTACTTATGGATCTTCTCCTAACTCTTGTTTTATGTTAATCATGTGTAGTGTCCTTCAATATGATTTGAGATCTATAAACTCAGTGAGTTCTTGCATAACCGTTAAATCAGTTAAGCAGTAGAGACATTTATTTTTTTATTTATGCGGTTTCCATGATTAAGTCCAGTAAGGCTCATTCTGGGGCTTATAAGTAATGCATCTTACGACGAAGATGATTCAATTTATTTAAATTTAGTTATGACCCTTTTTTTTTTTTTTTTAAGAACCCTATGCAAATTAAACTTTCTATTATGACTTTTTTAATATGAAAATTAAATTAAAATAATGAAAATTAATGTTATAAAGCATATTGCTACTATCTAATATTCACGAAAATAGAAACCTCACAAATATCAGAACATTATTGCTTTATTATTTGTTTTTAACAATGTCGAGCCAGCGAAATGAAAAATACTTGGCGCGTGAACAATAAAATCGTAAAATGTAAATCTCAATTATTAATTGACGTATAAAAAAAATATAAAATAACAATCATTAAAAAAAAAAACCACAATACCGCTGGCAGTTATTTAATTTAACATCTCCACCTCTCTCAGTTTATTGTTTATCGTATGGTTCCAGATAACCCGCAACACCAAACGCCCTCTTAAAAAAAAAATACATTTTTAATTTACCTTTTCTTCTTTCGGAGCATCGTAAAAAGGTGTAAAAATAAAGGAAATATGAGTAAAATAGTTTTGATGACTTCCAGATACTTTGTCAAATAAAAAAATTAATAAAAGCTTAATTGCTACCTACTAAATTAGTTATATATGTATATGCATATATACCTTAAAGGGTTATTGGCGTCAAGGGATAAGTTATATTCTGTTATATAAAGAATTTGAACAAAATGGTATATAATGGAAAGTATATAAATTATATTTTTACTATGACCAATAATGCTATTACAAACTCGATAGGGTATGTCTCATTGCATTCCTTGTTCTTATATATGTCGTGATCCGAATTTATTTAGTTTGAGACATTGAAATATTTTAATGTATTTTTTGTGATTTCATGTCATCCTATTGTTCATAGATTTGCTTTAATTTCTAGACCCTCTATCCCTGCATAAAATATAGACAATACAATGGAATATAGGACGGGTTTGTCCCTGATCAATGTAAATTAATGCATTTCAAATGATGTAGCATAATAGGAATGTATATTTGGAATTACTAGGAACGGAATTGGCCTCTGCAATCTGAAATTCCAATTAATAAGGGCATTTTATTTATGAATTATTTAATTATCGAATCAAATTTGATGAACATATTTTTATTGCCTTTTCCAGAAGAAATATGTTTCTCCTTTGGTACCTAAAGCAACTTCAAAGATTTACATGTTATATATACGTATATACTATTTATGTAAGGGACGACTGTTAATATCGGCATCAAACCTTCGTAATCACAAAGCCCTTATATATTTATGTAATTTATATATTAAACTAATTGTTTTTGAAATATGTTACTGGCCTTATATATCTTAAGGTCCATCTCGTCCGAATAACCCTATAATGTCTGGGTCATTGTCAAATCAATCATTTGTTTTTCTCTCTCTCTTTCTTTATTGCTCAATGCACAACTGTCAATATGTACTGAAAACCAGCGAGAGCAAAAACATGAAGAATTTCTAATAAAAAACAAACAGTGCATGACAGACATAAGCGAGAAAATAAACCATTGGCATCTTCTTCGGTCCTCTTTCTTGTTGCTCAAGGATGTATCTCAGCCACTCTTTTTTCAGCTTTTCAAAGAGTTTTAACAGTGATTCTTAAGAACTTCATTGCTACAGCTGTTAGAAAAAAAGGTAGAGGGCTTCAGAGTTGCGAAAAATGTGAAGTTTGAAACCAAGCAGCAAGTACTTTTTTGTTTCGCTTCGTTGCGCTAAAAGTGATAATAATTATCGATAGAACTCTTTTTGGGGTCACAGAACTGTACGAAAAGTTGACGAGTAAGTCTATATTTGTTCGTTCACGCGCTACGGTACTTGTGTGATTGTACCTGAAGGATTCTGTCTGAAAAATGGGTATTTTTTTAGCAGTTCCATATGTTTGTGATGCTTATGTCCTGATTGGTTTAAGTAAGTGAACGTATTAAATTATTGTTTTAGGTCTAATTTTGAGAGACCCTCAAACAGGGATTATAATAATTGCAGTCGTTAAACCAGCACCTTTAGTTTTGCAGTGATGTGTGGGCCCCAATCATCCTTCTGTCAAATGTCAGTCCTGGGCAATCCTCTCGTCTGGATTCGTTCATTTTCATGATAGACTGGAGGGCAGAAATTGTTCCAGAGTGAACATTTGATGTCATGGGATTTGTTACGAATGGGTGCTACGTTTTTTTGATCCTACTGTGTAACATCTACTTGTATGACGATTTATATGTATACAGAGGCGATTACAAATGAGGTATAATTTTGAATAGATTTCTAACAAGGAATTAAAAGGCTATGCATTCATTATTAATTTCTCTTTTATAATATATAATCTTATGACCAAAGATTCATCAACAGATGGAAAATTCCAATCCATCAATTCAATGACCTGCGAAGACTCTGGGTTTTTCCCTGTTGCCAAAAGAAGAAGTCATCTAATGACTAAGGGGATAGACTGTTCTTGATTTCAAACTGCTAATTCGAATTTCGTGGCACCGTTTCGCTTAGATATTAAACTTAAAATATGCGTTATGAATGCTAATTGACAACTGACTAATAGTCTTGTTTTGGTCAGTGATGGAACGATGACTAAGCCTCTACTGATAAGGAAGGTTTAAGACACTAGAGCAACATTTGATCCATGGACAATGCCAATATCTATAAATCTCTATATATTAGTGAATTCTGACCAGTGGCGGCATCAAATTACATGGGAACTTAATTCGAACACGAAACTTCATTAAAATAATTATTATTTATAAGGAATAAATCAGCATCGATGCGAAGTATTCATATATTTAGGGTAAAATACATATTCATTTAATTGTTTAATTCTATAATAATTGAAATTTTATTGTGGTCTATATCAATCTTAATTCAAATTTCCTTCTTAAGTCCTTAAATATGGCAAAAGTTACTTTAAAAGAATATCGTTGAGTAGTTGTTGTTTCTATTCCCAAGGTTCTATCATTCTACTAAATTGCTTTAGTATAATGATTCTAAAACACGTTATATTATTCCTCTATGTTCATAAACACTGAGATATGGGCGTAATTGGATAGTTCTAATTGGATAGTAATGTCGAGTTCCGAGAATCTTCCTGGTGTTACCTGTGACTAGTACCAAATCTTTAAAAAAAATCGGCTCAGTAATACCTGAGCAAATACATGGACAGACGGACTTTTTTTTTTTAATTCAATTTTTGCATTCTACGAATCTTGAAACGCAAAACCCCAAATTTTGAGATGGGATTATTTTTTTTTTTGCTCAGTCGATTACAAAGGTTTATCATTAAAAAATACTAAACCAGAATATATCATTTATGGCACCGGCTCTTTTTAAAAAGATAAAGGAAATATGTTTCTACGATTTTCAATACTTTTCCATAGATTGTGAAATGAAACAGCCATTTAAATAAATAATTTTATGTCTATAAATTAACTTGTTATGTGAATTTTCAGTCTTCATTATGATGGTATTACTATTTTTTTAATGATAGCTATTGCCATTTTTAATAATACTATTATTAAAAATGATACTATTAAGTTATAACGTCAATTTTTGTTGTATCCCATCAGCTTTATTATTTAACATAAACGACATCACCAACATGTTAATCTAAACTTCGAATCATTCGTTAAAATATAATTAAGTCACATTAAGAAATATATATATATATATATATATATATATATATATATATATATATATATATATATTTTTTTTTTCACAAATTTCACATTAAGAAATATATATAAATATATATATATATATATATATATATATATATATATATATATGTGTGTGTGTGTGTGTGTGTGTATATATACATAAAAATTTAATTAATCCGCTTACAGTGAACAAAAATTTTCATTAGGCGCTCAAAAAAACAAACAAACTAATTAATATTAAAATCGTAAAAAAAATAAAATAAAAACCTAAGTGATATAAAATATTGAACTTATTAAATTTAGAGTAAAACCTTTGAACGATCCTCGCTGAACATGTTCAGTATATTTTTTTGGTGTTTTATTAAAAATTAAATATATTTGTTTAAAAAATATGTATAAAAAAACAAGCAGAAACGACTAATTGAGTGGAATCTGCCTTCAAAATTAGCAAGTACGTAACATTGAATAATGTTTTTTTAAAAATGTTTGACGATGAGGACTGCTTAGCCTCGAAAATGTTTATATATAAGAACGATATGTATTTTTTTAAATAATAAATTTGTTTAACAATGAAAAAAAATAAATTATTGTACAAGAATATCAACAGCAGAAAATAACCCGATTTGGGAGGAAGGAATAGAGGAAGTTGAGAGAATATAGGAAAATACCACTCAAGAATAGACGAGTTCGTTATGCTAATAAAGAAAGTTAGTTTTGCAAAGTCAGAAGGAAGGGGGACACTTTTTTAGGTTGCTTTATGTTTGGCGTAGCCATTCAAGTTTTTCCTCGATAGCTAACTTCTTGAAACAGCATTGCGGATCTACATGATGTGTAGGACATGGAATAGGCTCTTCATTCCACCTTCTACAAGATTAATAAATAAACAAACATAACTATGTAAATAAAATAATGAAGGTCGCTATTAATTTAGACGAAATTTATATTATTGATAATATAAATCAAAAACAATTTTAAAAGACCTTATTAAATATTTTAACATCGAATAATAAGAAAATTTAGAAAATAATTGATAAGTTACGAGAAACTGAATAAGTAATTAGTTAATGAGAACATTGGTATCTGATTCACTACCACTTTCAGCAGAAACATTTCCGACTAGAATATTTAAACATTTGAAAATCGAGAAACTTCACTAGTGTTTCAGCATTTTTCTCGAATCCTTCAATTTTTTAAGTACATATCAATTATTACAATGAAAACCCCAAATAAAATGTGCCGGCAATAGCTCAATATCAAGCTTGTACGAGCATTAGTGCAATGAAAAAGTCACAGCAAGGTAAAGAACAATGAAATTGATAATCAAGACATTGAAAAATTAATTATAAATTACATTGTCCAGTTATAAAATATTTCAAATACATAAAAACCTTTGAAAGATTATAATTTATTATAGAACGATGCCTCTTAAACTAATATAGTGGTACACGCTCCAAAAATATAATAATAAAAACAAATAATTCTTATAAAACTAAAATGTATTTTTATTTCTAATAATTTTACTGAAACAATTGTAAATTATTAACCAATTATTAAACTAGGCGTTTATTAAACTATTCCATTAAGTCCTATTTTGAATAAAACTTAAGTGTAGTGTACTGTAAAAAATATGTTTTTAAAAATTATTTATTTATTTCATTATTATTATAGTTTTAATTATTTAATTTAACTTTTAAATATACAAATACATTAAAAATACAAGTAAATGATAATTATTTCAAACTATCAATATTTAAAAAAAAAATGTTTTTCAGGAATAATTAAATGATTGTATAAAATATAAAAACAAATGGATAGATATTAGACATTATTAAGATATGCTTTAATAAAGATTTTTGTACAACATGTAGTTTTACTCTTAACAGTTTAATAAGTTATTTAATTTTAGCTATGAATAATGATTTTTTAATTCATAAGCACGACTAATAAAATAATATAATGGAATAGGTTACTAACACGCTGTATTGACTAATAAAATATTTGAATATGAATAAATTTAACTTTGAAAATTTTTAAACTTCAAACATAATAATAGTTGACAAATTTGATACTCACAGCCGATTCAGGCCATAGCAGTTGATTATTATTCAATGAATTCGAAATTATAATATAAATTGTAATTCATAATATATAATTACGGGTATTAAAACTCTATCAAATCGACGAAATTACATTGCTTCTACCAAGCTTGAACCTCTAACTGTAAATATTCAAATATCTTGGACATTGATTTTTTTGTTATGTTTTCTTTTAACTTTGATTGTTCCATATATAATATTTCTAACATATATATGTATGTGTGTGTGTGTGTGTGTGTGTGTGTGTGTGTGTGAGTGTGTATATATATATATTTTCATATAAATACATAAAATATATTTATAGCAGCCTTATTTATAGCCTTGCGAAAGAATTTATAGGCTACAAGCACTGGCTGAATACAAGTTTTCATAGCTTTTTAAATTTAAACAATCTAAAATTAAATGATGATATAATAAAATTATTAAATATCTTAATTTATTAAATATTAAGAAGTATCGGTACATTGATATGGGAATATAAGGTAAATGTGCCGGTAGCAGACACTGCTTCAGTAGTGGCCACTAAGAAAATTTAAATTGAGGAAAATAAGGTAGCTGATAAACCGTTAATGCAGCTGAATGACATCTAGTAGAGGTTTAAGTACTTTCATAAATATTAATATTTTAATGCTCTGAAGTTAAAACTTTTAATTTGACTCAACTTTCTTGTTTTTTCCTTTATTCTTCATTTATGAGACCTTGAGCATCGTAGAATAACAGACCATTACATTAACGTGAAATAATACAAAATTAGAATTTAATCTAAGAAAAAATAGTTAAAATTTATGCCCAGCACTATCCGATGGGGTGATTCCCAACGATACACTACTGGTCAAAATTTGATGTTAAGAAAAAAATATATGGAAATGATATAGGTCTAAACTACCATCAATTAAAATTTTATCTGTCATGAATTCAAGAGGATATAGCTGGTGCAATTACTGAATACGATTTAAATCTCAAAAGTACTTAAAGAAACCATTGGGACAAAAAAAAATAATGACAATTTCCTATACATTAGTGAGCAGAAACACTAGTGAAGTTTCTCGATTTTCAAATGTTTAAATATTCTAGTCGGAAATGTTTCTGCTGAAAGTGGTAGTGAATCAGATACCAATGTTCTCATTAACTAATTACTTATTCAGTTTCTCGTAACTTATCAATTATTTTCTAAATTTTCTTATTATTCGCTGTTAAAATATTTAATAAGGTCTTTTAAAATTGTTTTTGATTTATATTATCAATAATATAAATTTCGTCTAAATTAATAGCGACCTTTATTATTTTATTTACATAGTTATGTTTGTTTATTTATTAATCTTGTAGAAGGTGGAATGAAGAGCCTATTCCATGTCCTACACATCATGTAGATCCGCAATGCTGTTTCAAGAAGTTAGCTATCGAGGAAAAACTTGAATGGCTACGCCAAACATAAAGCAACCTAAAAAAGTGTCCACCTTTCTTCTGACTTTGCAAAACTAACTTTCTTTATTAGCATAACGAATTCGTCTATTCTTGAGTGGTATTTTCCTATATTCTCTTAACTTCCTCTATTCCTTCCTCCCAAATCGGGTTATTTTCTGCTGTTGATATTCTTGTACAATACTGTTGATATTCGTTTTCAGTACAATTGTAACTATTTATTTGATTTGCTTGTATTACATAATTATTTTAATATACATGTTCATTATTTAATTTGATTTTAAATATAATAATATAAAATGATTGTACAATTTTCATTTTAATTTTACACATTCATCCCTTACTCATGCCTCTATAAAATTACTTATTTTTGTGTTTTGTGTTTTTTTTTAAATTAATTTCTGCTATTACTGGTGTTTTCTGAATGAGATAAAAATCTCAGAGGCTGGATTCGAACCAGTGCAACTTCTGACGCGAGAATTCTCATCTTTTGTCCTAACATTCTCCACTGGTATGGCCTATAACGAAATTATTTATATATATATGATTTAGCTAAATTGGTTGATCATTCATAACTCATTAGAATACTTTAACAATTAAGTTTGAGTATTGAATAATTTTTTCTCACACGAAAAAACAGTAGAAACATTTTTTTTTTCTTTGAAGACGTTCTATGTGTTACGGATTCAACTTTCCCGGCCACACGATTCATTTCGGAAAATCTCGAATTGTTTATATTTTAAAATAATGAATACAATGTATTTATATTATTTTTCGTAAGTCGTTCCATTGTTTATTATGGACAAAGCACACTTGAATGATTTCATCAAATTTGCTTTCAATTAACCAACAAACACAGACACAGACACAGACACACAGACACAGACACACACACACACACACACACACACACACACACACACACACACACACACACACACATATATATATGTATATATATATATATACACACACATATATATATATATATATATATATATATATATATATATATACATATGGCGTAATCGCGTTGTGGTCTTCCAAGATGTTAAATAGCCTTCCGGCGGTTTGGTCCATGGACGGTCGGCTTCAAGGAAAGACAAATAGGCTTCGTGCGCCTGCTGACTCTAACAGTCATAATCCGTGGATCTAGACCGATTTGTCACTGTCCTTGAATAATCGGTGTGAAGGACACTACCGAATTGGCTCCAAAGGGTTTGGTTAGGGAACAATGGGTAGCCTGCCGCTGCATCATGGAAACCATGGTTCACAGTAACGTGAGATTGGGTGACTCCCTCCAGGCTGTCTGAGCTCCCACAAGCGATAAAATGTCTGTATGAAGACCACATCGCGCGGCCAAATATCTGCATAAGCTATAGTGCAAACTGAAAAAAAAATAACTATATATATATATATATATATATATATATATATATATATATATATATATATATAGTTAATTTGAAGAAGGCATTAAATTTTGAAGAAGAGCACTATAATTCGAAAAAGGGGAATATTGAAAGTGTTAAAAGTTTGCATATTTTGCTGTCTCTCAAACTGATAAAACATCAATAACTTACTGTTTTTGTTTAAAAATAAAGTTAGTGTTCATATTTTTATCATTTTTTCATAAATCAAATTGTGGTAGTTTCTCGTAAGAAACAGTCCAAGCTCCTTTAGAGTTAATGTATATATAACAAAGATACAGTTTTGAAGAAAAAAGGTTTTTTTTTTTACTAAGTAATAAATAGAATTAAAAAAAATATCAAGTCAAAATATTTAATTGAATCAGTTAAAGTTGAAAAAAATAATTTAAGCGTAAATAATGATGTTTTAAATTATTCACGCCGAAGCAAATTATTGATTCTTTTTGGCAAACAAACTGGCATAAGAATAATATAATTAAAATATTAATAATAATTTATTGTTATCTTGTTATCAAGACAGCCTTAATAAAGTTAACTGGCATAGTTTGAAGGAAGGCATTATGTTCGACTAATAAGCTTATAATAGCTAAACTAACAATAATTTTTTATTGCGGTAAATATTGAAACTGATAATCTGGCATTTATTTTCAAAGAACTATACTTCCTAGAAGCTGTCCAAGCAAAAAAAAAAAAAAAAAAAAAAAGCGAAAACAAAAATGTTCGTATTTTGGCAATCTTACAATTTAAAAAAAAAAAAATTAATACTTAATTAAACCTTTTTTTAATATAATTTAATATAATCGGATATCTAAATATCTGCTACTGATGTTTCACACCAAGGTCAAGAATAAATAATAGCATATTCGAAATTAGACTTTTTAAAATCTAAATACAGGATATCGACGCATTAAGTCAAACAGAACAGTACATAAAAATTAGATACACACGATTTCATTCCTATTCCGCACGGACTATTTACTTTTCCGTCGAATGATCTCCTCCCATATACTTCCCATAAAACTACACATCACACGCTGAAAGCTGGCACAAACCCTAACGGAAAATAGCAAATTTTTTTAAAAATGATTTAGCATCTCGAAGACCGATGCATTTGTTGTAGGCGTCCAGATTCACTATTTTAACAAATAGAATAAATTGCAATTTAATAAACCGCTCACTCTATATTACAAAAAAAATCAATTATTTTAAATAAATCAGTAATTTCAAAATCATAATAAGTACGTTGGTAAAAATAAGGAAAAATATTAAAATTTAATTTTTAATGTCTTACAGTAATCTTATAGAGTGTACTTATCTTCCTGTTCTAATCTCTACTCTGATTATTAAATTTAATTCACCCGGTATTTTTGAAAATTTAATAACATTTGAAAAAAAAAAACGATTAAAAAAAAATAATGTGGATGCAACAGGTGCGAAGCATAAGCTTCATATGAACATTTGACGAAAAATATGAAATTTATTTTTACATTTTCATATAACTATTCATATTTTTCATGTCTATAAAATAAACAATTATTTAAATTTTTTCGAAACAATAGTTCAAAAATGAATTCAATAATAATAAAATTATCGAAAATTCCATTTCTTTGATTAATGAAGATATTTAACATAAATCAGTTTGATCTTTTAATCTGAGTGTTAGCTTTTATAAGTTGCCCTATAAATCGAATATTTCTGTGAATAATACGGAGGTAGACGGAGAGAAGGGGAAGAAAAAAATAATAAAAAAATTAAATATGCAGTATAGAAGTTTATTCTATCTTCTTTAATGAAATTATAACTAAATATGGCTCGCAATTAATTTGGTCCATTATTTCCCTCCTCGTCTTACTAATAAAAGCCGGACTTGGTTACTTAGTTTCAATGGTTAGTAATTAGTTAAAATAATATAACTTTTCCCCTTTCGCATATTTAAACACTTTGAGGTTCTAAGCACGTCCCCTGGTGATGAACTTTTCAAAGTTAATTGTCTATCTGCTTTCTGAATGAATGAACTGTGGCCATAGTTAAATGGAAGTAATAACCAACTAAAACGGAATTCATAATACGTAAACCTATTTGACAACTTATTTGAGCAGTATTAATTTCTTTTTAAACTTCCTTCTGTAATTATGCAATATTTGTCAGTCAAATATAAACTATATTTTTTAAATTCAACTTGATGTTTAATTATATAAGTTGAATACAGGCATAGTTGATTACCGCCGGATCATTACAATCGTTCGGCGTCGCCTCAGATTCTATACTTTCTGGACCGCTACAGTCCAGCCCTCCGGGATTGTTAGTTTTATTTTTGCACGGATGTGGCTCGCTGATGCCTGGTGTGTGAGTGAGCCCACAACCACATCCCTCCAACCATAGATGAACTCCCCGAACGAAGGATAATTCTCTTTTTCCATCTGACGATGGAAGTCCAACTCAGCGAGGCCGAAGATTCTGGTTTTCCACGACAACTTGTCTCTGTGTCCTTCCATGGCGATGCAGGTTACTGCGACGTGGTCTGCTGTGGACTACCGTGGACTCCATGGGCATCGGGAATCAGTATCCTTTTCATGAGCTTGTAGCTTTCCCTGGAACTCTCTGTGTCAGAATCTGCGAGAACCATTTCGCCTTCAATCTTGATTGGACGGTGGGAAAGAACTTCCTTAATGTGGCTCCTTTCAAACTCGCCACCCGTAGTCTATTCCACTATGTAATCCTCTCAGATGAATTTCTTCCCTTGGTTAGGGTTCTCTTTGATTCTCTGCCGGAGTCACTTAGGCAGCGTCTCCAGCCCTTGCCTCTTCACATCATTCTTCCGAACATCCTCCTTAAGGATGGGACCTAGGGACATCGCTTCGGCAAGCACTTGCACCTCCTCATGAGACACCGTTCTGTTTTTCTTCGTGACCATACAGAGGTTGGCCAGTCTCCTCTTCCGTTGCTGCGTGAAGGAATGCGTATCTCAGGATACCTAACAGCACACCTTTATAAATCGTCATAGTAATGGGGTACCTTAGGCTTCAAAATGCATCTCCTGGTCTGAATAATCTATTTATTGTTAGGGTCACACTATCCCTCAAGTACTCCAGATGAGGGATGGTGTCGAAGTTTCTTCTTATTCTCTCGCCAAGATACGTCACCTCTCCTCACTAGTTCTTATTCTCTGGCCCTATATACCCGTATTGATAAGCGGAGCCCTATCCGTGGAGCTTCATACGAATATAGCCTGCGTCTTGGCTGCGGTCATATTCTGTTTCTTCCTCACGTACCATTCCGCAACGAGAAATTCACACCTTTCCGCTTAAGTCTTCATTCTGGCTCTTCTATAATCTGCCACGATAACGTTGGCCGCGGCAATGAACCCTCTGTTTCCAGGTCCCCAGCAACTGATAGAATACAGCCTCTTTCTATCGTCCTCTCCGCTTCTTAGTAGCTATCCCAGATCCTAACACTTTTTGGGGGATCAATAGCCAAAAGTTTTATTTATTTTGTTAATCACACATTACTAGTGAATGTTTTTCACAGTCCTCTGCTGGGCTACAGATACCCCACTTCTAGGACGACTATTATTAAGCTTTTATTTCGTATAAATGAAATCCAGGTTTTGGGATTTTTCCGGATTTGGCTCCTAATTTGCGACAAGGTGTAGTGTTAGATTATGTTTTCTCTAAAAAGAAATATTTTGAGAATGATGTTTATCAAATTCTATTTGCTTCTAATTAATAACGTAACACGGAAATATCGAATAAAAAGGTTCTGTGTAAAAATAAAAACAAAACGTTTCCAACAAAAATATCTGTGAATTAATCAATGATTTAAGCAAGAGACTAAGAAAAAGAAAGTAATCTGTGGTTAATATTAAATAAACAAAATAAATACAGCTTTTTGCTATTTATCCGCCAAGAAAACCTCCTTCAAAGGATTTAATTTAGCCAATTTATAATTTTTACTGAAAATCTTGCCTACTATATACGATGGTGCAATTGAAACGTAATTACCTTGAACAGTTTTTGAGTGTTCGCTTTCTATTCAATAATTAACGTAATTTTCATAAAAAAAAAAAAAAAAACTTACATGTCTTGCTTTTATGTGTGTTATCGGGCCATGGTACATATTAACTTTTTTGGTACTCTTTATCACCTATTTAAATATTTTCGGTCATTTACGGATCTATATATATATATTATATCTAATATATATATATATATATATATATATATATATATATATAGTATGTATATAGTAAAATACTAAAGTAAATTTTGTAATAGGAGGTAGTGAAAGACACTACTACTATAAATGTTGATATATCGCATGCTTTTGTTCACACATTTCATTAATTTTAAAATTTAATATTTACAATGTTAATTTTTTTTTGTTTCAGGTAATAATTTACATTTATTAGAGAGAGACGTAAATAGTAAGTTTTTATAAAATATTTTATTTTTATTTGTTGGCATAAAATTAATGACCTGAATTAAAGTTTGTTTTCCTATTGTTTCAAAAAATAACAATTAAATTTATCATTTAAATTATTGTATTCTATTAGTTAATCTAATTACTTTTTTCTGGTATGCTATCTTTGGATTATTAGGTATGTTAGCCATAATAAGGCTTTAACTCCTTCAATTTTTTATTTGCTCTTTTCGTTTCGAGATTCAATCCTGTCTTCTGGATTATAATTAGAGTTAACAATAAGTGATTAATATTTCTTAATTATCAACAAAGGTTACTGTTTACATAATATTTTATAGCTGTATAGTATTTTTTGTTGCTTGTCTGTTCGTCTTATCGAACATTTTACATTTTTCTTTAAAAGAAAAAAAATAATACTGACTCCACTTATCAATCTTTCTACGTAAGTTTTTAGTTGCCCTATTTGAGCTTAATCATCTTTAAATGTCATATTTTTATATTGTTTCCATCTAAAATACACCCTATTAGGAAATGCTAATAGCTATTAACCCAAAATTAACCACAACCAATTATTAGTTACTGTTTATTATTTATTGTTTATATAATATTATTTATTTTTATTAATGAAATTATAATAGTTTTTTTATTCTTTATATGATATATTCATAATGTGTTCCTATACGTTTTGTATCTGTTTTAAAATTGACGGTTTTTTGTTTATATTTTGACAATGTTTATCGTCTCTAATATCTTTCTATTTTTTTGTTCTTTATAGTTAGTCTAATAGTTTTATTCTAAAAATCAAATTATTGTAGGGATTTAAATCTGGAATTTAATGCAAATTTTGTGGATTAAATATTTTTACATTTAAATATTTTTTTAACATTTCTTATGTGTATTTGTAATCGGATTTTCCACATTTTATTTAAATATAACATTTTTCTTTTTCATAATTTCAATATTCTCTTTCATAATGCACCGTTCATTTTAATATTCTATCGCCCATTTTTGAACGAATATCTGTCTGCTGTTATTAATCGTTGTTTTGATTTATATATTCGTGTTTTTTTGTTGTATTTTAAACGTTTTTAAGACGTATTACATTCTGCCTGTTCCAACAGCCTGAAGATGACAAATATAAGAGGCAGTCTACAACGCCAACATTTGAACACAAAAAGATGATTTGGGGATGTACCAAAATAGATTGGTTCAAAACCAGATTTCTTAAGCCTTGTTCAACACTAAGTAACATTTTTTTGTCTCTTTTATATTACACGTAATTCTCAGTAAATTCAATTTATATATTGTATTATTGATAGATGTAGATTATTTATATCTATCACTAACTAAATATAATTAAAATATATTCTTCTTCATTTTGTTTAACATAGTTTCATAGATCTTCATGAAGAATTTTATTTCTCATTGAGTTTTTTTTGCCAAATATGTGATAGAATGTTTAAGAGGCCAGTCCGTCGCTGTAAAAGGTATTTGAAACATTTTAAATAGTGGTTGTTATGTCCTTGTTCGGTCAAAAATTATTTAGTATACTTTTGCGTATGTTGTAGTTACTTGTTTGTATAATGTCTAGAATGAAATTTAATGATGGTTATCTTTTTGATATTTGTTTCCAACACGCATTCTATTCATCAATGATATCTGCCATAACACACTTTTCAATGGGACTACAAGATATTCTATTGGAAGAGGGCTGTCATGTGACGAATTAAAAAAGTCTTAGATAATAAATATTTAATTTTGAAGTTCCAATTGATTTCAAGAAAAGGTTTTAGTTATTGAATAAGAACCACATTTATGCTACACATTATGGCATCGAAATTTGAATTATTTTTTTTTTTTTAAATTAGATTTTTCATTTTAATTATTCTTATGTATGTTATTTAGTATTTTAACTTATTTATATTTAATTAGGGATTGATCCTTCAGTACCATCAGGCAGACGTCAACTGATTATTTATCTTTTGCCTTTTGATTTGTAGTATTCAGGAATACTCAATCCTGTCAAAAATGTTTTATTTTTATTTGTTTAAATATTTTATTCCTTTTATTTAATTCCAATCTTGATTCCACAGTTGTCCTTTAGCCTTCAATTATAAAAATGAAACTAAGTACCTCCTTTTAGAAATTAGAGTGCGTGAGGAGTTAAACGGCTTCATAGTACCACAGCTTGATAGTTTAAGCCTAAATTGATTTAACAAATAGACTACGATGTAGAAAGTTGCAGTTAGAAGGGCTCTTGTAAACATTGAAGAACTAAGTTCCGTAAACGGAATATTCAAAAATGTGGTGCGGTGCGCGCATCACTCAACTTTTCCTCACCGTACTATAATAATTATTTTTTAAATATAATTTTAAAGATTCACATAAACAATACTTGAAATAAAATCAGCAGCTTTCACTTCTTCACATCTTCTCCCAGTACAATAAAACAGTTTTTAAACAATTTTATTACAGAAATTTTGTGCATTGCCTATATATTTTAAGTTTATAAAGTTGAAAATATATTGGAAAAGTTTCAGTTTATTTTCCACGGAAATAGTTTGTTTCTATTAAATAATAGGAAAGTTGAAATTATTAAGTTATCTCCTACTTTTGTATTCTTACTTTACATTATTTCAGAGCGTATTGTTGAAAACAGATTGGCGGATTGGTGGGAGGAGGTTCGGATGCGGTCGGTTATCCATCTAGGGTCTTTTAATATGAGATATGCTACATCTTTGCTAATTCTGGCCCGATTTCGATGATTGCTTTTTGTATTTTAGAAAATTTAATTACCTTTCATATGATTTCACAGATGATTTACCATAAAATATTTACTTTTTGAATTATGCGCAAATAAATTTTTTTTTTTCGCTATAACTTTTACCCCTTCATTTTCTCGTTGATGTTCACACACATTTAAAGGGTTTTAAGAATAAGACATAAGGCAAGTTTCATCAAAATCGTTAGAGCCGTTTACGAGAAAATTGTAAAATCCATGATATAATTGCCACTTCCGGTTAATCCGATGCGCTGTATCTTTGCTAGAACTGATCCGATTTTGATGATTTTTGTTTTTTTCGATAATTTAATTACCTTTCATACAATTATATACATAATTTACCATAAAATGCATACTTTTTAAGTTAAGCACAAATAAAATATTCTTTTCGTCGTAACTTTTTCCTTGCATATCCTCGGTGATATACTACATATATGAAAAGTTAAAGGGCTTTATGAAGAATAATTTAGGCAAGTTTCATCAAAATCGTTAATGCTGTTTTCGAGAAAATTTTAAAAAAGTATAAACTCGATTATATAAAGTGGCAGTTCCGGTTAGTCGATTTTGACGAAAAAGTTGCTATAACAACACTTGCATGTGCCTACCTTAAATACGTAATTTCAGTATCGTACAACGTTTTGTTTTTGAGCTCGACTGTTCACATACACACTGTGAGACACGGACACAGACCATTTTGCGAGACTTAGTTATTTGGACTCAGGGGACCTTAAAACGAGTACTTCCGTTGAAAACTCGAATTCGAAAATTTTTACGATCGCAATACTTACTAAATCTTAATATATACTCACTATATATTTCATATATACGTAAGGGAAAGTAAAAAGGTGAGGGTAATAGCTAAAGGTGGCAAGTTTACGCTGTAAGTGAGGCTGAGATAACATAATGTTTTTTTCTTTCTCCCTTTTTTGGGGGAAGAGAAAAGGGAGAAGATTTTTTGAGTCGCCATTTTATAAACTTCAGGCTTTATTATATGGATGGTTAAGAAGCCAATCAAACCAATGAGTGTGCCATATTTTTACTGATAATGACTTGTATGTTGGAACTGTTTTCTTATTATTCTAACTTTCAGCTGACAAAACGCTTAGCTCACTATTACACTTTACTAACGACTAATAGCAGCAGATGCGATGCGTTATGGACCACAGAGTAAATGAGCCAAATTATTCAGAAGACAGTCAGTGTGTCAGTTTTAAACATGTTAATTACCGAATAATTATTAATAATCTGATTCTGCTGCACAATCAGTTATATTAATATCGGTATATCTTATTCACCATTCGAAAATAAACCTGTTTCACATACTGTTTCAAAATATCTACCAAAAACTGAACATAATTCGTCTGATTCAGATACATTCTAACTCTATATGCACCCTGAAATGCGTATTAATTTCATTTGAACTCTCAAAGAATGTTTTTTTTGTTTCTCCCTTTCTTGGAGGGGGAGAGGGACATTTTTCCTGCCGCCATTTTAGAAACTTCAGGCTTTATATTTACGCTATCTAATGGCCTATGCAGAGTGAAGATAAACACGACCCTCTTACACCGACCAAATTACCACAGTTTGTACAAATGTTGAGGCGACGAAAGGGAACATCACGTTTGATCTGCTGCCCGATCTCACCTGCTGGTGGTTAGCAAACAGGCTGTCCTTGTGTTTGGTAGTCTCAGGCTAAATGTAGTCTATTCTCCACTACTCCTGTCAGTGTAATCAGGGAGCCTTTGAGCGTCTCATAGCTAGAGCTGCAAGTGCAATATGGTCTTGTACTTTGTATGTAATGTTGTTTTTACCACAGCAGATGCTATCAGTATCCTATAAACAATTTTTAAAAATTAACTTTGAGTATGTGCATTGGATGGAATAATTATTGTCACGAGATATGATTGGAAGATTGGAAGTCCCTCAAATAACATTTAATAACTAACCCGTTAACGTTTCGCCAATTCAGGCATCATCAGGACTGAAAATCTTATTAATGTAGACCAAAGACTAAACATCTCACACCAACAGACAAAACAAAGATCCATCAACTTGAGACAGCAGATATCACTCCTAGAAATCTCAACTCAATCTGAAGAAAACGAGCTGAAGGAGGCTATAGGAATTTTGCTGAGATATCATGGAATGATGTTCCATCTTTAGTTCATCAGTCCTTTTTGACTGTTGATTTGAAATGTGTTGTTTTTGGTCTACATTTAAATTGGCGGAACTTTGACTGATTATTTGTTTACAGGTATAACTAAACAAAATTTAGTATTTAAGAAGAGCATTCGAGGCATAATTTAATACCCTTTAATTTAGGTTAGAGTAACATTTTCTATGCGATGAACTCTTCTGATGTTATAATACAAAAACTGAAAAAAGTGCCAAACTTCACTTCGCGCACATGTTGCGCAATCTTCCCTATATTTACCATCAGCAAGACTTCCACTTTCGATTTCAACCGAACACAAAGAACAAATGATATAGATTCCAGAAATATGTTCGATATGTAAATTTTGAACACAGAAAAAAAAAATCAAAATTTACGCATAACTCAAAAATTATGCATTTTATGGTAAATTAAGAATATGATAATTTGTAAGGTAATTAAATTCTCTAAAAACAAAAATTATTATCTAAAGCGGACCAGTGTTAGTAAAGATACAACGTATTAAACTACATCTGATTCTTTTTATATTATTTAGTGGAAACTAAATGGAATTTCTGCGGAAATTAAATGTAAAGTTTTAAAATTTATTTCAAACTTGACAAAACCAGAAATACATAGACTCCCGTACTCCAGTAGTTTAAGAACTATTATATTGTACTTGTGAGAGAAGAGTTAAAGAAGGGTTAAAAATGCTGCTGCAAATATTTCAAGTAATGTATTTGTAAAATCTTTAAAATTATTTTTACAAGTGGATAATTACCATGGGGTTGTAAGTTGTGTGATACGTGTACCGCACAAAATTTTCTAATAATAGCTTCACTATAAGCATTTTCCACGTTTCTAAAATGATGTCTAGCAATAATAATATAAGTCTAAAATTATGTCTTACCAACTCTATCAGATATTGCTAAAGGATTAAAGTAAAACAGCTCCAGGATTAAAGTAATAGCTTCTGCACTGTCTGAACAATAATCTGGATTGGAGCAAGCACTCTTGCATAATCCCTTCACTGGTAATGATTCCATACCCCCGTACATTCCTGCCATGTTTCAATAATTACGTTTCGGACACGAACTGGAAAATAAAATGACAAGGATATTAGTGGCTAAATGCTAATCGAGGAAATTGCCAGTCGTGACCCGATTCTCTGGCTCATATAATTTCGGATCGGCTTCGTCGGCCTTATCACGCGAAAGCTTCGTTGGCTATTATTCATTTTTCGATAAGCCTTTGATTTTTAGGTCTTTATTGGATCCATTTCTGCTAAAAATGAGATAAAATCTTCGTTTTCCTTGTTTATTTGATCAATGCTTATTACAATATATTGCGATCAACTTTGAATGGTTATTGTGACATAAACATGTTTGTAACATTTATAATAAATTATAAAATAATCCAAATCTTAGTTGGAAGACATAGACTGAAGATAAGATTGGATAATGAGATATATGAAGGAAACAAGAAAGTGGTCAGTTATATTTTGAATTATCTCTAGGGTCCCCAAAATGAATGGAAGAAATCTATTCGTTAGTATTTTAAGTCTAATTTCAAGTTTACAGCAGACCCCATGTAAACTGATTAATTTTTTATGCCTGCCAAAGATCGTTAGGTATTTAAGGATTGTAGGATTGGAATAAACTAATAAGTTGGTCCATGAAATTACTATGGTTGACTTAATCAACAATACGAAGAGGATTCTAAAAAGGGGCTGGGTGCGAGATCTCCTTCTGTGACCCAATAAAGGCCGAGAAGAATACCAGACATGCCATTATTTTGTCATAATTTAAGCAATTTCCTGATTGTCGCTTTTTCTACGAGTTCGAATCAGGTAAAAAAAAAACGAATCATTACTCATGCAAACAAATGTTTATAAATCTTGATCAGTTTATACATGTTATGCAATTATAAGCATAAAAAATAATAATGATAGTGAATCAGTCTGATTTTTTAAATTACGCTTTTCTCGAAATACAATGTAGTCAGTACAGTGCTCCAAGTCGAAGAATGGCTTTTGCTCTTAATTCATTAGACTACTTCAGACATTTATAAAAATGATAAAAAGCGTTAATAAATGCCGGAATAGAAAGAGCTAATGAATTTAATTGTTTTACTATTATTTTCTTTTGGCTTACAACTATTTATGTTGGAAGATAAAACAGGTATTGAATCAGCTGTAGAAGTAGTAGGATATCGTATTTCCGAGAAGAAAATATCATAGTGTTGGAACTTGAGTGTTTTACCTTTCAATGTAATTAATTAACTTTTACTTTTTAAAATTTCTTTATGAAAATATGTTTAAAAATATAATCACGGCCATTCATAATACATATAGATTTATCGATGGTCATCTTCATAGATTTAAGTACAGTGTGTTCATTACAGTACTACGAGTTGGAAAATGTCTAATTTGCATTACATTTCTGTTTGCAACTAGTGTTTTAATAACATCAAAGAATCCCAATATATACATTTATATAAAATTTCAGAAAGCTGAAATTTGAAGTACAATTATAAGATTAGGTTATAAGTTGGTAAGTCGAAAAATTGTCTTGAGTTATGGTGACAGCTCTATACTTCGGAAAGATTTACAGTTGCGTTCTAGATTTAAAAAAAAAATATAAATTCATGTAAATTTCTTCATTCAAATTAATTTTTTTTTTTCAATTTAATACAAAATCTCATTTTACTTTGTGTTCTGTCTTACGTTTTGTAGTTATCATATCTTTACCAATTATCATCGATAATTAAAACCTGAATAGCGTCAAAAATTTATCCTAGTGTATGTTGACGTGGGATTTATTCTTAAAAATCATCCGTATAGAATGTTTCTTTTTCATTTTAGATATTCATGAAAAAGGGACATGCAAAGACCCTCGGAGCATTCAACCCGCAAACAACTAACTTATTCATGTGCGATGCTCAGAAAGAAAAAAAAAATACAGTGTTTGTTCAAGAGAAAATGGCATAGGGAAATATTTATACCCAGCGAGGGAAATAAATTATGCATGGATAAGATCACACGTAAAGGGATGAAATTTTAAATTAAATTAAAGGTCAAGATAAAAACTAGTCCAAGTCAAACAGTACACTTTGTTGAGTAATAAAATGACGTACGTTTGAGGTTGGAAAATTAATGATGGTTTAGTCGAAATTAATTGGATTTTTTTTATTTTTAAGTACCTACGTTATATTTAAACGTTTTATTTATTATTTTCAACAATTTGGCTAAAATATACTGGAAATTACATACTTTCCAGTATATTTTGTAGTGTCATTCAGTTTGTTTTATATATTTTTATTTTGTAATTATGCCTGATTCGCTCTTTGTAAAATATTATTAGTGTTATATTAAAAGGCTTTGTAAAAATGTTCCTATGTCTGTCAGTATTGAAGATTTGGGACAAAAGTACTAGTTAAAATCAAGATACATAAAAAAAAAAAATAATAAATAAAAAATGAGCTGAAACAAGTATTTTATAAAAAAAAACTATTTTGAAGCAATAAATAATACGTACCAAAAATTATACCGAAATTGAAGATTGAGTTATCATTTTAAAAATCATCTGTCAGGTAGACGATGAACACTATCTCAAGAGAATGGATTTCCTTCATATAAATCAGGATTTAAAATGTAAACCTTTAAAAAGATTTTAGGTCAGATCGCATAACAAACAGATTGCATATTTCTGTTATATGAAACCTCACATCTTCGTGATTTGTTTTCAAACATTATAATGTAATAAATGTAATGTTCACCAATTTTAGTTTGTATTTTTACTTAAATTTTTTTGCGTGTTTACAAATGTTTCCTTAAATTTACAATTCTATTATTTTTGCTTAGTTTTCAGACACAATTATAGAAAAATAATTTTTTTCAATTTTTTCTCTATTTTTCATTTGATTTAAAAAACATTTTTTTCCACATTCCCTTTTTTCATATTTCTTCTACTCTCTTTTCAACTTCCTCTTCCTATCTCGCATGCAATAAACAATTTAATATGTTTTGATGCATTCAATTTCTTTAATTAGAAATTTGTTTTAATTTTTTTTTTTAATTTATTAAAAATGTCTTCTTACCTCTCTTCAAATTCCTTTTCATTTTTAAAATGAATGAAGTATTCTTGCATCTAATTAACAACCGAAAATAGTTTTAAAAAATAAAATAATTTTAAATACACTTAAAAAACTAGTTTTTAATATTTGTATTTTTCAATTACATTTAAGTTGCATCTATCTGTCTTTAGTATCTCCTTTCTGATATTCTTCAATTTCAGTCACTCTAAATTTTTGAAGTCATATTTTTTAAAATTATTATTATTATTATTTTTATTTTTTTTTTACTACAGTATTGGTAGAATACAACACAAGCCTTAGATTTATCAACATTTGTGACACAAGATTTAATGAAAAAATAAATGTAGTCCATTTTCAAGTCTGCATATTGTCTTCATTACTTTTTGTTATCTAATCCAAATCTGGATTATTGCCATTGCTTTTTTAAATAATACATTAATTGTAAGTGTCCGTTGCGTCTGTTCCCATTGCTTTCCCTCGTGAAATATTATGATTATTTCAAAAGCTTACATATATTATATTTTGTTCATATTATTTGTGGCTTCAAATTTTTTTTTCCTCATTGTTAACACGATAACGATTTATGATTTATCAACAGTCGTGGCATTAGTTAATGGAAAAAAAAATTAGATTTTTTCATAGTAGCTTTTTTTTGTTTTTTAAATTTTGTTAAGGGAAGGCGCCTAGATATCGTCCCCTTAAGCCAAATTAAAAATTTCCAACATCAAACTAAAGTTTAAAATTCCCAAAAAATTAATCCAACCAGCTCTGTTCTACACCAACAGAACTAAATAATCTTTCCTATGATTAAACAAAAACAATACTTACCTAAGTGTTAGGATTTTAAAAGAGCGGTCCTAATCTCGTCCTATTAAATTCACAATTTACTCTTTATTTGAAATCAGAGACATCTAAATAACGGCTAATAACTCTCCTAAACGAAATTTATTTACAGTAAATATTTGAAAAAAAAATTATTTATTGATTATATTGTGATTATAAAAATGTCACAAATCATTGTTGATTAGAATTGAATTTTAAATTGAAAATATAAGTGTGAAAAATAACAAGTAAAGTGTGACGAATCTCATAATCCTCATGATCACATAAATCCGTGATTTCCATCCCGGATCTCCTAAACGTCTAGAATCTCGAGGAGGACGGATTTAGGACTCGACTCATAAAAACAACGGCAGCTTTCCCTACCCTAATGTTTAAACGACAATTTGAACATGAACAAAATACTCTATTCAAAGATTAGTAATGATAAAATAAAAAATATCTTTCCTTGATGCACCAGAATAACTTTCTCAAATTGAACAAAAACTGTAACCAGCTTCTGCTCGTTCTATAGTTGAAAAATACTGAGCCCAAAGGCAAACCGTCTCAACTATTTTCCTTTCAACAGCCAACTATGTGGTACTGTAGTATTTCAAGAGTTGTTTCAGCAGGTAGTAACAATATCAATAATAGATAACTGTGGGGAGGTATCCAGGCTATATGGCTATATTTCGGGCATCTTGCTATATATATATATATATATATATATTCTTTTTTTTCCGTTAATTATTCATTAACGAATATTAATGTATTAATGTAGCATGAAATTGTCTGTTTTGAATGATATATTATTCAATATTATATTACATATGATATGATATTTCAGGCCTTAAAACTCGAACGCAATTAACAAGATTAGTGTTCATCCTGAGGTAGATAATAGTAACAGAATCTATTGACTCGACAATCCCTGCTCCGGACGAGTCAAAACCTTTGTTACTCGGTTCCTTTTGTAGCTGACGGGATAAAGCTCTGCTAAAACAATAGTCAAAGAGAAAAAAGATAGAGGGACAGAATAGAAGAGCTCGGCAATTCAGAGATTATTTGCTCTTTGTCAACCGGTAAAATCGGGGAGTAAATGGAAATTGGTTGGTTCCATTACATTATATACCAATAAATTTATCACATGGACAAAATGAAATGTTGTTATATGGATATTTATAATTAATTAAATTAAATATTTATTAATTAACTAATGGAAATAAATTTACTGACTGACTTACGCATAATAATTCTTGCATTAAAATTTCAAATCAATAAGACCAGTTCTATTGGCATCGCTTGAGTAGTCTATACTTTGAATTAAAAAAAATATATAAATTTAAATATATATATATATATATATATATATATATATATATATATATATATATATATATATATTGTTTATTTCTATACTTATTAATAAATGTTTTTAAGTTCAACAATTTATAAGTATCACATATAAATTTTTATCGAGAAATAAAACTTTTGGAATGTTTTTTTTTGTTACCCATAACAATATGAAGCGCTATTTTATGTTTAATTGTTTTCTGTCCTTATCGGCTTTGATGTTGTATGTTTTTATTTGATGATTTTAACTAATTCTGATTACAAAATTAAATAAAATCCTACTTCTATAGTTTCATCAACCGTTATTGTTTTTTAACGTTGGCGCATACATATGGAGTTAAGAACCAATTGCTGCTGGTGAAACTATAGAAGTATATCTATGACTTTTTTTCTTCTAACATTTTTTTATTTGCCGTGAGAAGCATCTGAGCCGAGTTATATTGGACTATAACATAGTCTCATCATATAACATGGGACTATAACATACTTCACTATCCCTGTATAATGAACCCTTTGAATTTTTTTCATTTTCTTGTTACATTTATTCATGTTCAAAGTAAAAATCCATTGAAGCAATAAATTGTAGAATAAAATTAAATTTTCTTGAAATATTTGAAATAGTTGATTTTTTTCTTAAATTAAACGTGACAAACAAAATGCATTTATTAGTTATTTTATAAAAAAAAAAAAAATTTAATTTTGTTTAATCAAGTCGGTTTTAGTTATTTAAAATTACATTTCCAAGAAGGTATAAAAATATACTATACTTGAAACAAAACATTTGAGGTGAAATATTATTTAAATTTTATGTTAAATAAACCGTAATGTTTGTGAAATAAATAATATAAAACAAAAATCCGAATAATGGAATAAATCTTAATTCTTAATTAATAATCTTAATTAAATCCTATGTAAGACTTATTTTTCTTTTTTATCATTTTTTTTACATTGATTTTTATACTTATACTGTGCGTAATATGGAACTAGCCATCTTTTTACTTTTCAATTTCACGCATACATTTATTACATCCTCTATTTCTATTATTTTTTTTATTTGTTCTTATGCTTCGATCTTGATTCTCCGACCATTCAATATTTTACGAATATCTATCTACCAGAGATAATATTTTGAATTCTCTTCTGGAAACGAAGTCTGTCTTATACTTGAATTCATGAAACTGTGCTGCACGAGTGGGTTGATCGTATACATGCATTATAAGTAACTGGATTATGGAAAGAAAAAGGCTTATGTAAATAGGCAATTAGTCAAAGTGTAAATAACGGAGAACTAGAATGAGACACTGCGTGGTGTTGCTCTGCTGTTCCTCACGCTCACCGTCCACGCGTGGGTGGACCATCTCTTTGTATTTCATATTTAATTTATTAAATATTTGACTATTATTAGTCATGATAACAATAAACGTTTATATGAAAAATAAAATAAATAATAATTAGGACATAAATGGAAAATTCCAAAGAAGAAGCCAAGAGCCTAAAAAAATAACATGAAACAAAATTCCTGATCGATATTTCACCAATTCAGGCGTCATCAGGCTATTAGGGGAGATAAAAATAAATAAAATGAAGAAAAAAAAATGCAGCACATCTCACATCTACAAAGACACTAACCAGAGACAGGACCCCACACCAAGACACCCAGACACGTACTGAGGGAAAGGGAGATTACATGTCAACGACTCGGAAGAGTTAAATTACAGACAGCTGAACATAAAAAAGGGGGAGAAAAAAAAGCAATTCTCATACAATAAAACCAAAAATCTAAAAATAGATTTTAGAGGTTTTTATTTTATTTTATTTTTCTTTCTTCTAATGCATTTCTTTGTTTGTCTATTCTAGATTCCATTGTAGTGTTGACGTAGAGTGTATATAACCTCTTAAGGCTTGAAACCTCATTTATATATTGCAAATACTCAAAAATAAAGATATTATATAAAGTATAATAGATCATAAATAATAAATAAATTGTAATAATATAATAATAATAAATTAATTGTATTAATAAATTCATAATTTCCATACTCTTCATTTATATAAATTCAAAATTTCCATACTCTTCATTTATACAGTAAGATGAATATATAATTTTTAACATCATTATAAATTATAAGCTTGAAAAATGTATTTAGTTCTTAATATTAGTACTGAGGGTTTATATTAAAATTTTAATTTTTCGATTTTAATTTAGATAATTGAAAGCATGTAGAACTAAATATTTTCTCAATCTCAAGGAGATTTTTTTTTCTTTTTTTTTATCTTAGGAATAATATTTTAAATATAGTTGTCCATTGTTTTATGAACTTAAATTTCATGTTTATAAAAATATTGCACAGCCTTGTAAATATCTTGAAAGAAGACTGGCTTAACTCCGAAGGTTGTATTTTTGAGAAAATGGCGCTTGAAGATTTTATCCAATTTTTACTGATTATTATAGGTTTCCTTACAAATGTATTAATAATTTCTTAAACTCTTTTTTAAATAAATGCTTGAAGGTAAGTTGTCTTAGGGAACAAACATTATTTTAGGTTATGTAGAAGACGTAACTATTTCCTTTAGAAAAAAACATGGGAAACCTACCTAAATAACCTAGTAAACAATAGTTGCACTGACATAATGAAATACTTACAATGATAATAATAGCCCGTTAAAGGTGATTAGCCCCATCAAATATAAAATCAAGTAATAAATGAAGTTATAAACTTTTTTCTCCACACCTCTTCCCCATAATGAGAAATAAGAATCAAGAAAAAATGAACATTAAACCTAGGAAACTATCTTCCTGCCTATGTACTCAGCCTTTTTATTATATAGATGTATTTAAATCAGGGTAGGAAACAGCTATTGAAATATTTCAAAAAGTTTCGGTTTAACTGTTTTTTAAGAACTTTTCCAATTAAAGTTTTAACATAAAAGTTCAACAGAAACTTTTATCAAAAGAACCTTTCAATACAAAGTTTCTTAAGTAGTTATATCAAAAGAACTTTTTGATAAACGTTCTGTTAATATCGATTCTCGCTCAAACTATTTTATAAAAGTGATGATAATTAAAGTTCCTACTAAAATATTTTAAATATAGTACCTCAGATTCTTATCAGAGCAAACCTTTTTTTTTTTTTAAAGCTAATTTTTTTAATCATTTGAATAAATGCTGAAATGACTACAACCGAAAATGTGACACTCTTCTCCAATACATCGAGGGAGGTATCATTAGTTCCTAGACTGACACAATTGATCGAAAAACGGTCGTACGAAAAAAATGTTGTTACTCTCTTCATTATAATAAAAAATCTGGTGCGGTGCGCGCATTACACAACTGTCCCTTGCCGTCCTATAATAATTTTCTTTTTAATACAATTTTAAAGAGTTCACATAAACACTGCTTCTAATAAACTCAGCAGCATACACATCTTCTCCCACTTAAGTACAATTAAAAAGTTTTTTAACCAATTTTAGTACAACAATTCTGTACACTACCTATATATTTTAACTTTGTCAAGTTGCAAATTTATTTTAAAAGTTTCTGGTGTAGTTTCCATGGAAACATTTTCTTTCCATTAAATTATGTGAAAGTAGAAATTATTAAGTTAATTTCCGCTTTTGTATTCTTAAATTACTTTATTACAGAGCGTATTGTTTAAAACAGATTGGCGGATTGGTGGGAGGAGGTTCGGTCGCATCCGTCTCCTTTCAGATGCGCTTGGTTATCCATCTAGGGTCTTGTGCTCCTCATAAAATACGCTGTATCTTTGCTAATACTGGTCCGATTTTGATGATTCTTTTAATGTTTTTTTGATAATTTAATTACCTTTCATACAACATTGTGCATAATTTACCGTAAAATGCATACTTTTTAAGCTATGGGCAAATAAAATATTCGTTTCATCATAACTTTTTTCCCTGCAATTCCTCGGTGATTTACTACATTCATGAAAAGTTAAAGGCCTTTATGAAGAATAATTTAGGCAAGTTTCATCAAAATCGTTAGAGCCGTTTTCGAGAAAAATGTAAAAAAGTGTATAATCCATGATATAATAGCTAATTCCGGTTAGTCGATTTTGACGAAAATGTTGCTGTAACATTACATGCATGTGCCAACCTTAAATACGTAATTTCAGTATTGTAAGACTTTTCGTTTTTGAGCTAGACTGTTCACATACACACACACACACACAGACACACTCGAATTCGAAAATTTTCACGATCTCAATACTTTCCCTTAATATATACTTCGTATATAGGTAAGAGAAAGTAAAAAAGCATCTTGTTGAGTATGAATAGACAAAAATATATAGATGTTTTGTGATGCATATTTCTAGGTATATATAATACCGATGCAATAGGTACTAATTTGAGACATGGAGTTTTCAAAACCGGTTACATCCATTTTCAAGATTCAATAAACAAGCAGAAAAATGTCATTATTGTTTGTTATATGAGTAATAATTTAGTGATAAACAAACATTTTAAGCGTATTCACAGTAGCAATTTCTTGTCTTGCCTTTTTTTTTAATTTGATAAGAAAATACAGATTTTTGTTTTTGCGAATTTAGTTTTTGCTATAAATTGAAGAATTTTTTTTTCTAAAACAAAACTTATGTCTGCTATAATAAATCATATATTTCTATATTTCGTTCGTTTGGAAGATGATTATCCCAATAGTGATAAAGTGGAATTTTACAGAAGTATTTGAAGTTATCCTATTTATGTTTATCCCTGTCACTCAGGTCACTGATGAGACATCAAGCCGGACATGTTCTTAGTCAATGTTATTACATTTTTTTTTTCTTTAAATTATTCATAATTTTCCATCGTTTAATCATGAATCGTAATTTGATCAAATCAACACAATTTGTTTAAATTGCGGTAGGTTTTCATAAAAAAGTAAATACAAAATGGAATTAAAAAATAATAATCAACTCAAAATATTTTATTGAATGGATTAAATTACAAACTGATATTTTTAACATTGATAATGATGATTTCAATTACCTATTTCATTCAGAAGCAAAATTTATACCTTTTTATCGCATAACTAGCATAAAAATATTATTGTTACAGAAATCAATAGCTGAACTAGCAATAATTTTTGATTGCGGTAATTGTTGATACTAACAATCTGACATTTTTTCTCAAAGAAATATACGCCAGTGTAAGCTTTCAAAGGATTTTTATTTATTTCTTGTAGCACATTTTCCAAATGAACGATAAGTACCTACACCTATTATTTATTTGTGTAATTAAAGTATTACACAAAGAATTAATCGGTAGTGATCCATTTTAGCCCCTATGCGCTGATGGATTGTCAATGACCTCTATATAGAACAGTTCAGAATCCTCTATTCTCCAAACATCACATTCATCATTTAAATTTTTTTGAGGAATTAAAACGTAAATTGATATACAATTAAAAAGGAGAACCTCAAAAATTAAATTGCTCTTGAGGAAGATCTTTTTGAAATATTTTTTATATATGACCTAAATATGAAATAACAAAAATGAAATCCACATGTTTTCCTGTGTAATTTTAACCTGGGTTTAGACAAAATTTATTTTTATGAAGAGATCGGATTATTTAGCATTGTTTTTCGAAGGTTATAGACGGATTTGAAATTCCTATTCATTATTTATAGCGTTTAGAATTTTTGAAAATAAAATTATAAAAATATAATTCTTGAAGAAAAAAAAATTATTCGTCTTCGAATACCAAAATCTCATTTATCTTCATATTCGCCTATCGTTTTTTACGAATTATTTTGCTAAAACTGCTAATGATTTTAAGAACATATACATACTCATGGAAATATGAAGACTTGTAACGTATGATACAAAGTCAAAGCGTATTTTTTAATTTATTTCCCGATGTAATGTGGGAAGTTGACCGAGTTTCGGTAGAGAGAGACTTACAACAGGCCATCGAGTGTAAAAATTCAAAATCAAACAAGCAAGCGGCATAATAATATAATATCTTTAGCAGAAATTATAGTAATTCACTGACTGAATTTTTATATGTGTCTATACTTCAATATATATATATATATATATATATATATATATATATATATATATATATATATATATATATATATATATATATAAATGGAGGATTGGCTTTATTTTAGTTATTTTTAGTTCCCTTTTACAGCTATTATGATAGCTGTTATGATCAAATATTACTAGTTATCCTTTTTTTCATTATTGTTGTAAAAACTTGTTATTTGTCCTATTTTACTACGAAGGGCGTCCGTCCTATCATTTGAAAGGTGGTAGAAGTTCTACCTGACTCTTGCCAACTTGTTTCCCATTCTTCGGTTTGTCCTTACCTGCTCTCATGCCTTTCTTAGAATAGCGTCCCCTCTCTGCCACATCATCAGGGGGAATAGCTATTGTTTTCCTCATGATGTTCTTCCTATCTTCTATTTTTATACAAATTTAAAGTTAAAAGTAAGTTTGGATTAGAGTTAAAGTGAATAAAGTGTACTTTTGTAAGAAAAACAATGATTCTTTAATAAATAATAATAATGAAACACTTCTTTGAATAACGTGTAAATCATTTAAATCCTCATTGATGAAACAAAACATGTTTAGTTTAAGTTAAACCTAATAAACAATCAAACAAATAAAGTAATTTTGTATTCATGTATTTATTTTCAGCTGATTGTCCGATATATGAAATATTCTTTATTGGGACTTACCTTTTTAATTTTCGGGGCTAAACTCCTTTCAGTTTGAAGCTTTTTGCATGAGCATGTTATTTTTTTAAAACCTTTGAGTGCTTGGCGAATGAAGCTAAACGGGATGAAGTTGGACTCGAAAAAAAAAACACATCAAGGCTGCAGAATAATGTATTATATTTCTTAAAAAAAAATGAAATTTATTCCAAAATTTAAAAATCTTTGCTGTTTTAAACTAAATTGTATATAATTTTGTTGTGGTTGAACTTAAATTTTGTAATTTCCAAATGTCTGTAAGCTTAGCACAGGACTAAAATATCATATGTGGTTGAAGAGTCCAAAAAAATTGTTAATAAATAATAAAGCCTTTATCAGTTGTTTTTTTAAGGCTTACGGCTCCGAGAAATCGGGTTTGTAACTCTCTGTTATATATTCACGTGAATAATAAAAATTAAAATACCTAGTAAATTATAAATGAACCGGTGCTTTGAGAAATCCCATAAGCCATAGAGACCAAATTTTCGATGGAAAAAAAACGGAATGATTCAAAGTAACTCAAGCGTGCTGTTGTATTAGTGAGTATATCCAGAAAAAGGTCTAACTCCTACATACTTTTTTAATACTTTAGGAATAAAGCATTCTATTACTCAATGCTGCGAAATGGCCACAGTATTGCATTTGATAAAACTAGTATAAAATATTGTTGATGACAGCTCTACACTGAATAAATTGAATTTTAGATTAAGTAGGACTTGTAGCAGGTTAATGATTTTTATTTACCAGTCTGTTAAGACCAGTTTGGCCTCTTGCTCACCGGTCTATAAATTTTCAAAGACTTGGAATTTAATAAATAATGAAAAGCAATTAGATTTTTCTTATATTTTATACACACAATTAGATTTAAAAAATGGTATTATTTTAATTGTTTTGTTTTTCTTTTATCTTGTTTCTTTTTTTTTTTAATTTTTACTGTATTTTCATTATAATTATTATTCATTTTGTAATATATACATGATACATATGAGAGTGAATGACCACATGCCATTGGGCACAATGCCTGTTGGTGGACTATTGTAAATAATATTATAAATAAAACAACTACTAATTTTAAGTTTACACCACCTTGAGTTTATTATCAGTATTACCGTGAGTTAAATTTGCCAAGTGTTAGTTTCTTAAGTTTTTCATTTTGAGAAGCATATTATGATTATATAAATATTTTTGTTCATTAATAACTATACCCGATTAATAGTAAGACAATGAAGCTCTCATTTTTTATTTTCACTAACCTATGTATGAAATATTTAGAAAGGGAATGTATTGTGACCTTGAAAAATTTTGAATCCGAATTTTCAACAGAAATACACGTTTTAAGGTCCCCTGAGTCCAAATAACCAGGTTTTGCAAAATAGTCTGTGTGTATGTGAACAGCCTTGCTCGCAAGCCGAAAGTTGTACTATACTCACATTGTGTATTTAAGGTAGGCTATGCCTAGTTGCATAGCTATGTTACAGTAGCTATTTCGCTAAAATCGACTTAGCGGAGTAGTTCCACTTTTTACCATCGTTTTTACATTTTTTATAATTTTCTCGAAATATTCTGATGAAATTTGCCTAAAGTCTTCCCCTTAAAGCCCTTTATCTTTTCATGTATGCAGTATCACCGAAATAATGCAGGAAATAAGTTATGCCGAAAAGAAAATTGTATTTGCCTATAACCCTTAAAGTGTGTATTTTATGCTAAATTATATATGCGATCATGTGAAAGATAATTAAATTGTCTAAAAGACGAGAGAAAAACAAATCAAACCGGACCAGCATTAGGCTATAGCGTATTGAACTACAACAGGTTATTACTTTTATATTATCTAATGGAAATGTTTCCATGGAAACTACATGGAAACTTTTAAAATTTATTTTGAGTTTAATAAACCAAAAATATGTAGTGCACAAAAATATCGTACTGCAATTGTTTAAAAAACTATTTTAATGTACCCTTTTGAGGAAAGACATGGAGAAACGCATGCTGCTGCAAATATTTCAAGTAGTGTTTATGCAAATTCTTTACGATTGTTTTTAAAAAATAAAAATAATTATTATAGTGTGGTAAGTGAAAGCTATGTGATACGCGCACCGCACCAGATTTATTTTGTTTTTCAACTTGTAAACTAACAAAAAAAATGTATTTGCTGCGCTTGGTGTGTACATTGCCTACTGGAATCACAACGCCTTAAGATTTTTTATTATAGAGTATCAATTAATAAAACTTGACCTAATGAAAAATGTGTCCACTGGAGGCGATGGATGAACAGCACTGATTTGCTCAAACTGTACCTTGATAATATCAATAATTTTAGGAGATTGAAAGGGGTGAGTAAGGTTATTGGGCTGGCTAGCGATGGAATCCCTAACAAGCTAATCAACGCTGAGCCGGCGCAGAGCTAGAGCCTTCCCTCTTGTTTTTCAATAAATTATTTGATCGAATTTAACTTTAATTCTAACGAATATGTTAACGTTGGCATGAGCTTATCATGTAATATTAATTTTAAGAATCGTGAATAATCATTACTAAAGTTTATATTGTATAAGGGGCATTCGTTTGGTAACTGGATAGAGGATAAAAAAAAAATTGATCAGAAGAACTTGATTATTCATTGAGCTAAATACAGAAGGTAAATACAGAAGCTAAATACAGAAGTAATTTTCTTTTTTGTCCCCATTCGTCATGTTCAAATTGTGAGCCACTCGAAGAACCAAGCTTACAACAGTGTACACTCTCTTTTTTTTTTTTGGTTGAGGTTTAACGTCCTTTCCTATCCTATTAAAGCAAACAGGACGGGTTTATCCTAAAGGTTACTAACCTATTCTATCCAGATTGGGAAAGTCGAGATTCATTACGTGGGACCAACATGAAATAAATTTTAACTGGCCCAGACCGTATTCGAACCGGCGCCGCAGCATTCTCGAGATTGCTAAGGTGTCGCCTTAATACTCTCGGCCACCGCGGCCTCAGCTCTTTTAAAGTCAAAATGTTACCCACTAAAACTCGACGAAACTTGATCAGCTTGCTATAACAATATAAGTAAAAAGTTGAAGAAATATAATTAAACTTTGTGTACTCTTTCGTTGAATCCCGTAATCCGCACCGCGTAAACATAACATGCAATGTAAATTAAAAAAAAAAATATTACCGACTAATATCTAATAATAATAATAATTATAATATGGTAAACGAGCACTTAGGTTCGATGCCAAAACACCTACAAACTACGTACCTCACTCCATCAAAACTCAAAGCTGTTTTGGTCAGATCTATCATCCACCCTCCGTCTTGCGTCTTACCTTAGGGCGTTTACCCGTTGGCTCAGCGCTAATTACCGTTTTTGTTAGTGGTTACTCTTTGGATATTTTACAAAAATTATATGATGAGCTTAAGGATGAAGTATAAAATTATGAACTGTTGTAAAGTTATATGGAATTTTTTATGCAATCTAAACAGTTTTACATTTATTACAAAGAAAAAAAATCGGACAGAGGCTATGTCTAGTACATACCCGCGGGGCTTCAAAGGCTTAGAATTACTTTGAGTGTAAATTATGAGAATTACAAAGAAGAATATACAATTTATCATGTTGCAAATTACATTGCGAACGGTGATGCTATCAACTCAACTCTCAAAATTGGTCAGCTTTCCTCGCTTACTGTACTTCTGCCTTAAGTCAAAATCCAAAAGTTCTTTTTGTAATCTCTAACGGCACATTTTCTCTTTTAAATGATTCCAATTCTTGCTTTCTAGCAATCATAGAAGCGGAGCTATGAGCGTTTAAAAATGACTCAAAGAGCGTCTTAAAATTGTCGGTCCTAACTCCTCAGATGGATGGACGTAATTAAACAACGTTAAAAAAACAAAAAACAAAGCAGCCTGTTTTTACTGGATTATATAAACACGTTTCTCGACGTTTAAATTTTTCTGAATTTTTTTTTTTTTTATCTTACAAATCAGCATGGATGAATATATTTCCATGAGATTTTAATGCACATATTTTTCAATATTAATAGTCCTAATATAGCTAGAAAAATGAAAATTTAAAAGATTGATTAGCGAGAATGTCCTGGTAAATTACTGAACTAGTTCCACTTCGCGACTTATATAGGTGGTACCAGTATAAGTACCAGTTCAGTTTGTCCAATTTGTTTGGAATTATTTTTACAAATCCCCTTATAGTTTTCTAGATTATTGATGAGATTTGTTTATTTTTCTGTTCCTTCTTCTGTACCGCATGATTCTCAATTTATTGTCTGTAAGTATGTTTTTTAATTATTGTCTTTAGGCTATTTGTTGTGATGGAATTCGAACTTCGCAAACCCTTGTTCATTATTATTTTTTTTTTAATACGTACTATCACTAAAATCTGTGTTTAATCATTTATGCCTTGGTCAATAATCCATTAAATAACTCCTAGATATAATGGTTATCCTTAGATAATTACTTCCCCTAAGGCTGGAAACTGGTTGCTGAACTTGCTACTGGCCTCCAGGTGGAATGAGCTGGAAGAGATGGTCCCTCGTTGCCAACGCTCGTCCGCACTTTTCACTTAGTTCGCCGCTCTCTAGATAAAATCTGCTTTTGGGCTCATCCGAGGAGAAGTTGATAGCGTGTGGAAATTGGTTCAATGTTAGGTTAATATCTTTTTTAGGCTCTTAACGTTATTTCTGGACGGTTAATATCATTTTCTAATTATCTGAAAAATGGTTCATAGATAATTTATAACTTTAATTTATCTACTGGACATGATCCTCTGTGGAGTACAGTTTTTCATTTTCATGGCCACCTTGAACCGGCCTTCGGTGACAAATGCAATTCATCACTAACAATAAAGCACATTGTAACATCATGCGCATATCAGAACAATACATAAATATCTTACACAATAACAGAAGCATTAAGTAACAATGAAAAACAAGTTAATTGAACATTATAATTTGTAGGTGATATTTAATATGTTGAACAACATATAATTATGTGAATTATGGCCCGCTAATAACCCGAAAGGCTAGATGCAGATAAATAAATAAAAATAAATTATATTTTATTTATTTTGAAATTTAACTCTCTATTAATTTTTTTTTGTAATGCGTTGATTAGATATGTATTCATTAAAAAACTGGCAAATCCTTTAATCCAGGTAAATTAGTTAAAAGTTTTATTCCTGAAGATACATGTGCTTAATTAAAACAATATTCTAAAACACACTAAGGGTTCAATCCATACCAAGTGGTCCAAAATGAATTAAGTTGGTTACTTGACCATTTTTATTTTTTCTTATATTTTGCATTTCTGACTCCTCGATGCTTCTAGAAATAAAAGAGTTGGGAAAAATTCTTTTTTCTTTGACCGTTTACAAATTGCAGCCATTTTTCTTCGGTCCCACGAACCAATTTCAGTGAATGCAAGCATTTGCGGTATCGTCAATAGTTCAAAAACTGTATGATTTATAAAGATCGTACTAACACCATTTTCAAGGCAATGTTTTATGCTAACAAACTTGAATCCAAAATAAGAAAAATATTGCTATAAGCTAATCAAAAATATTACAGGTGAGTCATGTAAACATTAACTAACAGAAAAAAAATTCCAGTCATATAACAATAGTGCAATTTTGTTTAATTAATTATGTCATCTTTGACATGATACGAAATTAAGTGCATATTTTATTTCATACTTTTTTAAGCAAATTGTTATGGTTCAAAAATATTAATAAGTTACAAAAACATTCCCAAATATTCCTCATTAAAACTTGCACGACTTAGACGTTGCATTTGCTTAATGTTTTTTTCTCAATTTTCAAACAATTACAAAACTTTAACCAAGAAAATTAACTAGTAAAGTTTTTATTTTCCATAAATCTCCCTAAATACACTGCAACTTTTGTGTATTTCAGATTTTTAACACCATTCCCATCGGAGTTATTAAAAAACACAAAAAAAAAATTGATAAATTTCAGATTTTAAGAAGTCATAAAAAAAACCAAAGATATATATATATATATATATATATATATATATATATATATATATATATATATATAGTAGGAATGATATTTATTCTGGTTGACTTAAAAAATGGTTTGAATACGGAAATATTTTAAATTTGAGCGTTAAACTTCAGGTCAATTTTTATCATAAAAGAAATATGAATAAATTAAACGTACTAAGAATAAGTTCTGTAACCTAAAACATGAACTATAAAATGGTGTTTGATTGATCTTTCTAACCATAAGTCATAATTTTTGAACTATGGACGGAACAGCAAATGCTCGCATTAACTAAAATTGGCCATAAAACACGGTAGAACCGAATAAAAATTGCTACCATTTATCAACGGTCAAAGAAAAAAAAATCCCAACTTTTTTTATCCCTTGAAACAGTGAAAAATTAACATACAAAATATTAAAAGTGGTCAAGCAACCATCCTTGTCCTACTTCAAATGGATTAACCCTAAGACATGTATGAGTTTTACACATTATACCTAATTTTATAGTATTCTTAAATGTTTTATATCAGATATCGTAAGAGCTTTAAAAAATAAATAATAAAGTTCTATTTCATTTTCAAATTATTACATTTGTATAATTATCAAAATATTTAATTAAAATAAATATTTTATAATAATATAATTACCATATTTTTTTCTTTTGACCGAGTTTGTCTGTCCTTCCATACTATCTAGAGAATGGACGGAATTAGCATTTATTTTTATAAAAATAAAATTTTTTTTTTTGGATGTTGGTTAAATTCTAAATAAACTGAAACAAATAGTTTACGAAATAAAAAATTAATAATCTTTTAAAAAATTAGGGATTGATAAATTATTTGCCAATTCTATAATTTTTTTTTTATTGAAAACTGGTTACAATTGTTATACATTCATCTTCAGTCCTAAAAACACACAAAAATTAAAAAAAAAAAGAAATTTAAAATACAGTTTGTTAAATACCAAATGTATTAAACTGTTTATTTTTGAATTATTGTGTATTTTTAGAAGTGAAGATGAAGGTATAATATTTGAAACTAGTTTTCAATGAAAACAAAATTATAGAAGTTGCAAATAATTTATCAATCTCTAATTAGATTGATCCTTCTGTACCATCATGCATACGTTTTGAACTCTTTTGAAACATATCAAGGTAGGAACGTTTAAGTTAAACTCGTAAGTTTTTCATTGAATGAAATTCTAGGGGATTGAAGTAATCCTTTCCATTCCTTTGACGTAATACGCTCCGCTTTGATCTTCGGCCACTCATCTTTGTCCCTTTGCTACGTTAAGGGACTAAATCATATCATCATTTTTTTAATTATCAAGTTAAATTATAATTTTGTTATATGATGTAGAAGTAATGTTCTCAACAGTATAATTTTCTATTGACTTCAACGTATTTAAACGAAGTGTTTATAAATTTACATTTCCTTTGCACCTGCATGTCTGCTTCTGTAAATAAGATAACAGTCTAATGTTTCTTTAAGAGTAGGGAAGTAATTTAAAATGTTTCTTTTAATGAATGGGCAGGATGGGAAATACTTGAGCTTTCCTGGACTTAGTTTTAACTCCTTATTAAATTAAAGTGTTAAAGGGGAGGCTAGCGGGTATGATTTGTAAATGAAATTAGAAAAAGTGAATTTGTAAGAATGTATAAATATCTGAGAGTTTCTTAGAAGTAACACTTCTATTGTTTGCAGCTTGAAAACATTTTAAAATAACAGGTATTTTGTGTTTGACTTTACACGTTATTCTACTATATACCTGTTTAAAAATGGCTTCTAACATTCACGCGGTCCGCATCATATTTGAGGAGTATTCTATCAAAAGTTAATACATCAAAAATTTGTATAAAAATATTATATAAAATAAAAAAAAAGAGTTTTTCTGACCGATGCAGCAGCAGTTCTTTTGAACCTAAAGACCAAATGGAAAGCGGGGCAACTATATATGAACAAGTCATCCTGCAGTGCATTCCTCGGCACTGTTGAATACAAAGAAATGAGCTGGCTGATAAATTTGCGAAGGAAGGTCCCAAACTACCTCAGATAACCTTCATACCTCGACTGGAAGAAGTCAAAACTATAAATAAAGTAGCAATTCAGCAGTTGAACAATCAACATTCAGACTTCAAATCCCGGTATCCAGGCTACTTACTTTCCAGAAAAGAACAAGTTTTAATTTTCCGCCTCAGAACTGGCTCTGCTTCCGTCCATGTAAAAAAAATCAATAGTGTGGAAGCGACGATAACAAATACCAGGGATAAAGTTAAGATTTTTCTTGAATCAACATAATTTAAATAAAATTCTAAAGTCTTCAGTTTTGAACAATCTTCAAGAAACAATAAACGCCTTTTGGCGATGGAACTCGTTTTCGGAAAAGAATGAAATAATTACATTTAATTTTGTGTTTAACATAAAATAATAAAAAAAAAAAGGAACACGTGGTGGTCATGAGAAGAGAGATGCTTGATTCTACAAAAAAGTTGATAGTTTTCAAAGAGCTCATTTTTGTTTTTGCTGCAGAGACGGAAAGAGAAATGAACGCAATGAATAAAAAAAAAAACTTTATACTCATCATTAGTGAACGAATTTTCATGTAAAATAAAAAGCTAAACATGTGCATGTATATGTAATTATATTTTTCCAAATATGTAACAAATTATGAGATATATTTAAAAATAAAAATCCTGAATGTTGATGAAATTGAAATTAAAAAAAAAAAAATAAATACACGAATATTTAAGAAAAAATTACAAAATAATTAATAGTTAAAATTATGGTATAATTAAAGATACCAGATTTATTTTTGAAAGAAAACTTCGAATATGCATATATGTACGTATCGATTTTTCTTAAATTAATGAGAATACAGAAAGATAAAATATAAATCTTTGCTCCTCAAAATTATTGAAATTACATACATTTTTAAATTTTCATATTTTTTAAAAATATTTGTCACAGCTATCACAGAACAAAACATCTCCGTATCCGCGAAAAGTTGCGTTAGGAAATTCGCTAATGTATTTCGACGCTTTTGTGATCGATTGAATTTTTGGCATTCTAACAACAAACAAAATAGGACGCTAGCACATAGAATGTGACGAATTCTGACGATCAGTTAAAAGAGAATTAGTAGGAGAAACAACGTTAGCCATTCGCTGAAAAAGGAATTAAAATGCCAAGAACGTGGGGTTACTTCAATTTTCTTGCTTACGTGTTAAAGCACTTTCAATAAAGAATGCATTTCTATTTTTTGTAATGCTTTTAAATTTTATATATCCGTTGTAATAACTCCTCCAAATATGTAAATATACGTTTTATCCTCTAAATATGTACAAATGTGTAAAATAAAAAATACTTTATTTTCTATTAAATTGTATGAAACGTAATGCAATATGTCGAAGAAGGGTGTACAAGGCTCAGACAAAAATATATACATATATATAAATCCACTTCCTACTCATCATCTTTGGTTATAAGTGATATATTTTATATTTTCATATGTTTTGACTTTTAATTTAAAAAAAAAAATATATTCCGATTTAAATATTAAAGTGCGCAAATGTGATATCTATAATAAACATCTGAAATTTGTTTAATATATTTTAATGCGAGTTTCGTCTTATCTCTTGGGAACAGTTGTATACTCTGTTGGATACCTCTGAGGATTTTAAGAGAACTACAAAGGAAAATATGGGCTAACAACTTATTTTTTGATAAGTGAAGTTTTGAAAGAAAACAATACCAAGCAACCATGAGAGGACTGTGAATACATTAACTGTGAATGAAAAATTAAAAAAAATACTAAGGTGAAATTTCATCTAAGTATGTTCAGTTTCGACTGAAAAGGACGATTTTGAACACCTATTCGACAGGGAAAAATTTTTTTTTTTTGTTTTTTTATGCAGTTTCGAAGGAAGAATTTTAATTCTTCATTAACTCAATTTTTATGAAAAGTGAATTTATCAACATTTGATAGAATACTTCTCGTTTATAGATTTTCTTCAAATTATATTTTAGAGCGAGGATTCAGGATATATATTGATAGATAGGATAATTAAAATATGTTTTATTGTTAAGTGAATTAAGGGTGATAATTGATAGTATTTCTGTATTATATTGTTTCAAAACATCCTGGGATAAAAAACGTTACCACGAGATTAACATTTAAAAAGGAGGACGAATTTAAACATTAATGTCGTGAAGCATTTAGCACAACGCGTTGAACGTTTTTCGCTCCTACAGATAATTAAAACAGGTTAAGACCTAATGAATTACGAAGAGTGGAGCCCACCGAAAACTCGTACCAATTGGGCATATAACTCTTGAAACAGGCTGCTAGAGGATGTGCGTAAGGACTTTTGGGAACAGTAGGCCAAGAATTCCTGACAGCCTTCTGGGAGGCTAAATTGAAGGCATTAAGAGATGGGCTGGATGGCCTCTTGACGCTGTCTCTGCCTGCCTAAATTAAATGCCACCGTTCTCTTCTACCCTCCGCAATAAAATACAAAACCTATCTCTGCTCCTTGTATCTGGTCTACCGTAACGGCTTACGCACTTTACTTAAATCCTATGCATTAAAAAAAAAAAATACTAAAGTTAATGCATCAGTGTTGAAATAGAAACTAAGTAGATTGCTGGTATCCTTTCCCAAGTTTCTGTCTATTTCTCGGTAGCCTGTCCTCTTCTTTTGGGGCATTCGAGATCTGCGAGTTTCTGGCAAAGGATGCCGTGGGGCACAGAGTCGAATGCCTTCGAACAGTCAATAGATGTCATAGCTGTCGTGGTGTTTTTATTGAAATTGTGGCAGATCTCAGATGATAATAATAGTCTGCTGAGAAATCAAATAAAAAACTGGAGCAAAGTTTATTAGTAGATTAGGAGAATTTGCACCACTTTCTAATATTCATTTTTTTTTCTCTCCCTCAGAGATTTTTACAGTATATTTCTCAGTACAATCTGTAGTACTGTTTATAACACAAACTTATATATACAGAAACATACAAATTCCTTTTACTACCCGAAGGTATTTTAAGGTTACAATTTTAATTTTTAAGTCCGCTGTGTGCGGGGGTTCCTACTTGGCTTTGGTCTTTCTTTATTTAAGTGAAAAGGTTGGGGAGGGAACATACTCAAGATTGATGAATGGTAAGATAAAATGGGTTATAATACCCCTTAAACACAACTGGGTGTTAAATAGCTAGAGTAATACAAGGCTGTCTCCATCAATGAGAAGAACCACAAAGATCTTAATTAATATTGAGAATAAAAAAAAAAAAAGTTTATTTGATTGAAAATTCTATTAAAAACACCAATGTTTCTTTTTTCAAACATAAAAAAAGAAAATAATAAAACTAGTTAAAAATATCAACATAAAATTTTTTATTCAATTCAAATGTAGAGCAAAATAAATCTGAATTTATTTTTTTATTTTATTTTTTAAATTCATAAAAATATTAATTACATTTTCGATAGCTCACAAATCCAACCAATTTCCTGGTGGTTTCTATATGGCCTGTCTATTCCACCCTATACATCTTCACGTTTAGTGGAGCAAAACATCTCCAATTTATGGTGCAAAGTTATCCACAATCACATTTTCGGAAGAGATTATTGACTAGAACTGAGATTTGCCTCTTAATCGGAGATAGAATTTGAGCAACTTTGAGATTTTTCACACTCGTCTTTATACTGCAAGAAGAAGCTATGTAGCAATGAAACTTTGATACAAATTTTTTAGCTGAGAATAACAGGAGGAAGAAAAATATCAGATAAACTATGCTTATCCTTCCAATAAAATTTGTAGCCATCAATAATTCTTCTCTTTCCCTCCCGTCCCTTTCGCACTCTTTACTACCGTTGGTGGGTCAACGCTCAACAGCACAAAACCAGAGAGAACAATAATTTTAACGCTGAGAAGTGTGAGGAGTATGCTTTTATTTAAAACATTGACATTAATTTCAAAATCGGAATCCACTGCAGTAGTCAGCTGACCTTAGTGAGAACGAAATCTAGCTAGGATGTCTACTCACAACAGCAAGTTTGAGTATGTGCTTAAAAATACTGATAGAAGTATTATAAGACCAGAAATTATATATCTCTATTTCAAAAACAAAATGATATCATCAAGCTTTGATAATCGCGCTCCGACTCCCGGGCTATTATCAAAATTAAATGATTGCTGAAAGACAATGCGGAGAACCACTAATATAAAATCGTTTTATCTTATTTATTGATGTACTCCAGAGATTCTGATTTAACCAAACATAATATGAATTCTAAGCAAATACACAAGAATTATATTGGTTGGTATGGCGAATACGAAACTCCAGAACCCACCAGGAAAGAAAAAAACGAATCCCCTGGGTATTGACAGATCTGACAAAAAAATACCATTCGGCATCTGACGCGTATGATGAGTGGTAGTTCGTTATGACTTCAAGACATTTTGACATTTCCGGGGTCCTTGACTTATTGGTTTGTGCATGGAGAGTTTTCCAACTTATAATACTTTTTCCAAAGTGAGCTTATCGTCTTTTGTAGGATGTACCATTGTTATTCTGATATCGTCGCTGAAATTCCACTTTCAATTTTTTTATGCGAGAAAAATGATTGTTGATCCTGAGCTTTGCAATGGTTTTCTTTATTCAATAGCCCATAGAACAAAAATAACCAAGGTTATGACTGTTTGACAGATCTTTCTCTTGTAACATTCACGATTCATTGACTAATTTAACTAAGAATAGTTGTGATGAATGGAATGTCAAACTTTAGATGTTTGGCTTCTGACATCATTTATCACCTCATGATCCGGTGCTAAACACTTTGTAGTCATTAAAATTCTTTATTTAGCGGGTGATATAATGCTGTCTTGTGTAATTTATGGGTACTTGTTATAATTTAAAAAAAAAAATACTTATTTATAGTTTTATTTGTAAGTAAATAATATAAATACAATAAATTCAATATAAATGTTTTATTATTATGAGATTAGATATAATATCAGATAAAACAATATAAGTAAAATGAATATATTTACTAATGTTTATTTACAAGTTATTTGTAATAATAATAACAAACCGTAACGAGCCTACGTAGGTTCGTTGCAATAATACCAACAATCTTGATATACTCCTCCTCCCTAATTCCTTCCTCTGAATCCCATCAGAACAAAAATCTTCGCGATCAGATCTAAAACAATACTCCCATCTACACTTCGGTTGACCCTTAGGACAATAATCTGTAGATTTTTATACTAGTTACCCTTTTGATGATTTGTTCGTTATCTATTCGGGCATCTTACACGCCTATTTCAGTTTTTATCACGCCTATGCTACTGTTTTTACTGTATTTATCTGGTGCATGTCACGAAATTCAGCTTTGTATAGACTTTTTAATCGACGTATTCTTCTTCGGATCAAATATTCCACGCAATAATCCATTTGCAAAATCTTTGGCGTTTTTCTTTCCTTAAAGTAAACGGCCATGTTTGACGCGAAGCTTGTGCGGATTCGCACTGAAAAAATTAGGAAGTAAAGCAGCAAGGCTGTAATTTGGTTCAGTACTTGAAAAGAAATTACTGTTACTTGACCAACGGTTATTCAAAGATGTGATGCTTTGATCTTCAGGTTTCTACCTTTCCCTCCCTCGTCCCCTCTAACCCAATGAAGGGCCAACTATCTAGTTTATAGAGGATTTGTGTTAGCCATAGACTTCACTGGTTTATAATCAGTTGATGCGAACTGATTAATTTTGCGAAAGTGAAATAACAAACATTTCCCACGTTTAAGCTTGCATTTATTGACAAATAACAGGTATTTATTCAGAACATATATTATACAACTGACAAAGTAGATCTGTCGAAATAGTTTTTAGCTTAAAAATAAGATTTTGCACGAAATTGACCGTCCAGGGGCTCTTCATCAGGTCCCTCTAGTTCCGAACCTGATTTCTTGGCCCAATTCGATTCAATTTAAGATAAAATATCCAGTCCTCATTCAATATTTTAAAATTAATTTTTGAACTTTATTCCTGCAGTAAAGATCGATAGATTTTTATTGCTTAACCAACCTCTAATATTTGATCATAAAAAATACTCTTCTCTCCTGATTTGAGTGACGTTTTGACAAATCGAATTTTTGTTTAATCTCTTGCTTTGACGTGATTCAAAATGACAGGTCTCCGTCAATATTGCTATGATCCTCTCTTCTCCATCCCTCCTCCCCCCTATTTCCCCGTGCAGGTAACCTAGTTTTGAACATCTGACTCGATTGATCGATTTTACAGCTATCTCTCACACAAGGCTTCTCGATTATTTCGTTTTAAATAATATATATATATATATATATATATATATATATATATATATATATATATATATATATATATATATATATATATATATATATGTACAATAGATAATATGCGTGAAAAAAGTTGAATCAGAGAAATATATTGCACACCTTTCTTTCTGTGAGCTGATACATCCTGAATTATACCAGAGATGGCAAAAATTATCCGAAAAATAAATTTTAGTTTGTAAGTAAAATAAAAGGTGAGCCCCGTCAGCTGATTATTAATAATATATTATGATAAATTAACAGAAATGATGATGAAGATTTAAAATAGACATGCTTAAAATGCTTTATAAATATATTTTCGAAAGAAAGGATTTTTAGTTATTATACTATTAAAGTGCTAATCAGTTGATATATCCGGTTGATATATTTTCAATTTGATTTGCTGGTTATGCGTCACAGAACAACTGACGCGCCTGTTAAACTTCAAATCACCAAAACTTGAAAACTTTTATAGCTTTATTAAAACGTTGCAAATTATAACACTATGGTTTATTATTTCCTCATAGTTATGTTTAAAAAAAAAAGATCATTTGGATTGAATTAATTTTTTATTATTTTTTTTACCGGTTCTTTAGAAATATTCCTAAATACTTATAATAATTAATCAATCATAAAATAAAATAGGACCGCTATTAATCCCTTAAAAATGTTTATTAATAATATTCCAACCAAATTTTATTAAATTACGTTATACAGTTTTGGTCTTTTTTTTTTTATTTTCGGCCATTTACAAACCTTTGTCGTTTATATATATATATATATATATATATATATATATATATATATATATATATATATATAAATAAAATGTAAACACCATAGTCTATAAAGTAAATTAATATGTACAACTCTTGAAATATATAATACCTATCAATTTATTTTTTTGACTACGGTATTTACATTTTATGTACATAAATAAACTACAAAGATTTGGAAATGGCCAAAAAAACAACCAAAAAAGGCCAAAACAAAATGACGGATGATAATTTCGATTTTCGAGGTTTATCCTGGACTAACCTATGACTTTATTCCAAATCTCAGAAAAATCGGGTCAGTAGTCTCAGAGCCGCAGACGGCGTGCAACGGTCGAAAGGATTCTTTTATTTATTAGAGTTTTAGTTTCTATGTGTCTCGAAATGAAAATCTATGTGTCTCGAAATGAAAAACCTCAAATTTCGAGAGAGAGGGGATCACTTTTTTTTCATTATCGATCACAAATTCTCATTATTGAAAATAATCAACCAAAAGTTACTCATCATAATAACACAGGTTCATTTATTCATTAAAAATTTTCAGTTCCCTTAGGCAAGCAAGATATTCTCAATATTCGGCGATCGAGTTATAAATGTTAAACAATAGTTCAAGTAATCGCATTAAAAAAACTTTAATATGTAGAACCATGCACGGCCTTACCATTTTTCGCAAGATTGTGTTCGCAAATTGCAAATATCAACAGATTGGAATCTTTTTTAAATGGTATTTTAACGAAACTATAAAAGGGACATTTTCGAAAATGTTAAAATTATCTACGCTACACAAGAAATTAATTAAATCTTCCTTGAGTCGAATAGTTCTTAAGTGACAATGAGAGAAGTAAGAATATTTTCAACTTCTTTAAGAATAGAACAAATCCCTCTTTCTTGTAATGGTAGGGTAACAAAGCAATAGTAAAAAATATCCAAAACCGGAATATTAGTTTAAGAAAGTATTAGTGTGGAATGTAAATACAATTAAAAGATGAGCATCATCAGCTAGATATTTATTAGACACGGATATGATTGGACAACGTGTATTTGATCATAATTTGTAAAATTTCCAGATGCAAGGAATTTGATTTGAAGATGACTTTAATCCTCTTAGATTTAAAAAAAAAAACTACTGCAAATATTATATGAGCTCTCAATAGTACATTGGTAGTGCAAGGGACCAAGAGCCGCCAACCACAAAGAGAATGTCAAATCCATCAGCAGCCGTCTTAGAATTGTCAAATGGAATTATAGATGACCTGATCTGGAGACTTCAATTAATTAGTTTACCCTTAATCTGTTATTATGAATTATGGGCTTACGTTCTTGTATATCATACCTCATTTATTTTAAATTGCGCTTGAATTACTATTCTACAATATTTGTTTATAATGTTTTTTATAGGTACAGTAGAATCCCGTTTATCCGGTATATCCGGATAAACTGTAGACTCGCCATATCCGAAACCCAAACTATCAGGCTTATTTTTAAAAATCCTAAATACATTTTGTCCTACATCCTACATACAATTTTATTTTTAAAAACGTCTACATAATTGGTATGAAACGAAAACTAGATGAAATTGTTATAAATTTTCAAATTATATAGACATACTTATATATGTCTAGATTCATTTACACATGTTTGACGTACCGGTGTAAACATTCATATTTTTCTACAAATTAGTTTGATAAATATCATTAATGTTAAGAGTTTTTTTATTTACTGGTCATACCGTCACTTATCCGGAACTTCTCGTAATGCAGAATAATCCAGGTCCCATTATTCCGAATAAACGGGTTTGCGCTGTACTTTTTTTTATATTATATGTACTTGTTATATGTTACATAGGTGTATTAATTAACTACATGTATTTTAGTTTTAATGAGGGAGAAAAGTATGAATACGAAATAAAGGAATTTCATATTAACTTTTATTCATCGGTGTCCTGCACGCTGAACAGCTCAATTTATGTTTTTTTTTTTTTTAGGAAAATGTTTTGCCCCGAATGAATTTTAGGAATTTTCATTTAATTTTTTCTTTATTTAGGGGATATTTTTCGTTCAACTGAATTTTTTTTCTCGCTTTATTGCCTTCCAATTAAAAAAGAAAAATTAAATATTTTTTATATCTCTTGAAAACAACTATAAACATGACAATTACTTACAAATTATTATATCAATAACACAATTGTTCTTTACGAGTATATCATTGAATTAAATTAGGAATTTAAAAAAACACAAAAAAAAACAACATAAAAACGACTGCATTTTGATATAGTTCTGTATTGTGATAAAAAAAAAAAAAAAAAAAAAAAAAAAAAAAAAATCTTATTTCTATTATTCAATAATTTTTAGAGTTTTATTTTAGAAGGTTAAATCGTTTATACAAAGAGGTATAAGGTTGATACAAAGGTCTTTATTAATTTTTTTTATTAATATTTTTGTTATAATTTCATGCCAGAGCGTACTACAATTAGGCTAAATTTAAAGTAGAAAATCAATTAAAGCCGGTTGGTGGGTTATGTGTTAGACTTAGTTCTGGACTAAGTCCATCCTTGTCTATTCCTCTATTTCGGAATGAATTGATCTAAAAGAACGGGGATAGCTCATGAATAAGTCTAACATAGTACTATTTAGTTTACTTTGAGCCTTTAACGGGCACCAGTATATGTTTTAGTCTTGGAATAGTTAAGTACTAGAGTAGATTATGTCCATGACGACGTTTAAACTTGACTTAGCATCCGGTCCTAAGTTTGGACAATTAGTTAATAATAAAGAACCAGCAAGATTTTCTCAGTATCACCGTTATCGATATTATCTTTTTGGACTTACATTCAGTCCTTATATATTGTACTATTTTTATTCATTTATATATTTGTTGTCATTTACAATTTCTGAAGATAAACTAGAGTATTCTTTTTTATTTCTGATCTTCGTTTTTGCGTATAGATTAATACCACATTATTTTTTTATTATACTATGAGATTATTTCTATTTATTTAAATATTCTTAAATAACAGATTTATATAATTTTTTTATGGTTAAGATGTTTTTGCTTATCAGATATTTTTTTTTTGTTACGAATATACTGTTTCACTATTCTTTATTTTTTAAAAATATATTTTGGACCTAGGTAAATACTTTAGGTTGTTTTTTTATATTCTAGTCATTCACTTTAATAATTATTATCTTATATCTGTATGACCAGAAATAATTTTCTGTAAATCTCTGTTATTCTTAAGGAATATTGGTCCAGAATAAAGGTTTTTTTTTTCTAGTCTATTCTATTCTATAAAATATTGTATAAAATTCAATCCTTTTCTGCCTCTTTTGTTTACATAATTGTTCGCGAACTCTCTCTTTGCAACTCCTCTTCCTCATTAGTCATTCAGGTTTCACTCAGTGAATTAAACTCATACTTTTTATCTGCCTCCTATAACAGTTCTCAACCATATTCTTCCCTCTTTTCCTTAGTTCCTTCATTTAACTCCAGTAATTTTTATTTTTCCGACATCTCTCCTACTGACCTTATTTCCTCCATAATAAAATCTCTTACCAATTCCTTAAGGTTTGATGGAATACCCGTTAAATTATTAGGATTATGCCTTCCAGAAATTCTCCGGTTCTTCTGTTCATATGTAATTTTTCCCTCCAAAATTCAGTATATCCTATCTCTTGGAAAAAAACATTAGTCCATGCTATCAGCAATTCCTCCAATCCAACATCTCCTAAGAATTATCGCATATTCTCTATCCTCTCAAACCTTACCGAACCTCTAAAAACATAGTCAAATCACAAATATCTGGTTTCCTCAAAATGTCCAAACTATTTGATCCTCTCCAATCTAGTTTCCGACCCGGCTTCTTCACACAATCCGCTCTAATGTCATAATCACCAGTGACATACCGCTATTGATGAAAACATGTTCACAGTACTAATACTCCTTGATTTCTCTAAACCTTTTGTTTCTCTGGTCCATTACATCCTCCAAACCAAATTAAAATCTCTATCCTTTTCCGATAAGCTCTATTTCCTGATTTCAGACGTTCCTTTCCGAACGATCTCAAGCAGTTACTATTCCTAATCAACCCTTATATTCTTTCCTTACCCTGCGCTATTTAGTAGCCCAAGGTTCTAGTATTTCTCCTCTCCTTTTCAATCCAATCTTTCCAATTCAATTCACCACTATTCCCACCACCTTTACGCCGATGACTTCCAAATATATTTATCCTTTCCTCCTTCTGAGCTATTTGTGGCGTTTGCCAACATTCAGAGAGGCTTAGATAGGATCAGTGCCAGGGCAAACCAGAATGAATTAAGGTTAAACGCTACGAAAACTCAGGCCATTGTTATCGGTTCCAATTTCCTCCTCAGACCCAATGTCACCTTTCGTAATTCATTCCTAAATGGCCACACTACCACTTTCAGCTCCTCTGTCAAAAACTTAGATATTGCAGTTGACCAAAACCTTTCCTGAAAATCCAACATTGCCCAAATTTTCCGACGGTCAATAAGTATCCTAAAATTTTTCATGGTCCCCACCATCTTATTCCACAACCCAAAATTTTGCTAATAATATATTAATATGTATATAGAGACGCCATTGGGCAATCATTGAGGATGATTATCGCAAAATTATTTAAGTTTATTAATAAATATGAATTACTTATTTTGCCCTCTAAATTAGATACCTTTCCAAGGGCCTGATTTGTGATTACCATTATTTAATGATTAACCAAGATAATGTTCCTACTTCTGAGTTTAATAATAATGCTAATAATCATAAAGCTAATCAAGTTTATTCTATCATACTTAATAAAAAATATTCAAATTAATAATGAGCGTGGTTACAGAGTTTAACCATGGAATGATTCAGACAAGACTTAGCTATTAACTGCTCTAACATAAATCTCTTATCTGTAATAATTGGTGTTGCTGGTCCTTCAGCTTCTCTCCATCGGGTTCTCCTGCATATCTTAAGTCATGGAGTATGAAGAAGCCAAGCATCTATTATCTTCAGCAGGCAGCGGGAAAGGCTAGTAGTTGTCCTCGAAGTTCGGTCCTCCAGCGACGCCAGCATAAGTTTCCTTTCCTTGCTTCCTCGGCTTCGGTCCCCCTTTTCTTCCTTGTTCTCCCTAAGAGGGGGTCGAAGACACTGTTGGTTGGTTAGATCCCGGGCACTAGGCGGTACCTTTTTCATGATTGGCCAACTAGTTTTATAGAGAGGAAATTCCGGGATTTCAACGCATAGTTCCACTCCTTGCCCGGAGGTGATATAACGTCCTTCCCAGGCCGTTTTTTCGGTATGCCAGCCGGGATCCCAGAGTGACTGGTCTCCTAAAATTGATTACGTCTTCCAGGACTGACCATATCTTGCCTTTGTCACATTGCCCACTTCTCGATAGGTTTTTAAATTAACTTATTTCTTATATCTGAGGGTAAAGGTTGTGGTGACGGCTACCGGCGCTTGTCAGTTACTTTTCTACCTGCTTTTCTCCCGTATCATCTTTTATTCGCACCTCGTGCATGTCATTTATAATTTATACCGAATAATACTATTGTCCAAAAATAACAAATATATCAATACATATCACCATCAATTCCCAGCACCCTTCCGACATCTACAGCCTCCTAAAATTCAAATCCTCTGTACACTCACAGGAAGCAAGATCGCGCCTTTCTTGTCACTTTACCCCTTCACACAGAACTAAACATTCGAACCTTCTTTTCTTGCACGCTCCACTGTCCTCTGTAGTGTCCTCTTATAATATCCGCATTCATCTTCTTCTCTCTCTTCATTCAAATTCCACCTTTTCCAATACCTCCTCATTTGCCGAAAAGATATTGTCTAATTATGAAATTTTAATTCAATATTTGAATCTTGATCAGTAGTAAATAATTGTTTTCAATATTCATGTTTCAACTTTGTTAATCATTTTATTATTTTTATCACTTGTATAAATTACTATGAAATTCTTATTAGAAGTGAGTAATTGTTTTTAACGATGTTTTATTTCTGGATAGTTTCATTATTTTTATATTTTTTTTCTTTGTCTTTTCTGGATTTTTTTTCGTTGTTTGTGTCCATGCAATTATATTTTTTACCAGAAGAATCTTTTTTTGTCGTTGCTTATATATTGTTATTGACATCATTGTAAATATTAGTTGATATTTACCACCGTAGTCTTTGGCTATACTTATTTTCTGTTTTATTTTTTAATTATGTAATACGTGTTATTCTACAGGGACCTATTAAGAAATAAAGTTTATTTTTGTATTCTATTCTATATTGTCCAATTGTATATTAACCATATTTTCATTTCCTTTGTCATTATATACTAAAACCTGAATGTTAGGAGAAAAGTAAGAATTCCAAGACTTTTAAGATATGATAAAAAATACAGATTACAAAGGTGGCATCTGAAGAAATATTTGCAATGGATGCTGGAAATGTATTACATCCTAATACGGCAGTAATCCTGGAAATACCAGCCTTCAAGATGCACTTTGAAGATTTTTTTTTTTTTTTTTTTTTTTACTTTGAACTTGTTTCAATGGCGAGGCTATCGACCCGGAGCTTTATACCCGCCAGCTCGATTGAGGAAGCATCTTCTTGCCTCGTCCTGTATAAGACCCTGACGTAGCGCTTTAAAAAAAAGTGCAATGAAACGTTTCTTAGAAGGGCAGCACATTGAATTCTTGAGGGATCTGAAGAGATTTTTACTAAAGGGAATGGTATCATTACAAAATTATATTTAGATTCTTCGAAAATAATTGATATATTGTATTGCTATGTATGTGCATTACCCCAGTGCTTCTCTTGTTACATTATAGTTAAGGCTGATTATTTTTTCCGCTCAGTTTGAAGAATGCAACGAATGCAGACAAAACCTCGGTTATTTTTGTCTGATATATATATTGGTTTTATGCCTTAGTTTTTTATATAATCTATGAAATATGGATTACTTTGGTTTTTCAACTAGTTCACCATTTAATTTTAATCTTAATTTATTACAGAAATAGGAAAAATAAGATTAAAACTTATGAGACAGAGGAATTAATTGATAACGGTTAATGATGATTTATATCTGACTAATATATAATAGTAAAAGAACTATGTTAATGTAGTTAATATTAATTTTGTTTTTTGTTTTAGCCTATTACCGTTTAATTTGTAAGTCAAAATTTAAATCTTTAGAACTGAAAGTTACATTAATACTATTAAAATAGTATTAATATATATATATATATATATATATATATATATATATATATATATATATATATATATATATATATATATATATTAATATATAAAATAGTATATATATATATATATATATATATTAATATATAAAATAGTATATATATATATATATATATATATTAATATATAAAATAGTATATATATATATATATATATAAAATAGTATATATATATATATATATATATATATATATATATATATTATATATATTTGGAGAATATTAAGTCTCGACTTCGAATAATTTTTTCCTTTCAACAATGCACCCCACAGTGTATGTAAACTGTGAGGCTTTAATGCCCTCATTAATACTATTGTTTGGCGTAATTTGAATTATGGGCCTGTATGTTGATATATACGAACATTATCCTCAGCATGCTACGTCGCTAATGTCAATGAACTTTACGAATATTAGATGAGTTGCTAAAATTTGGTCAAAATCGGTATAGCGTGAGCCCTAGCAGATCGCGAGGAATTGTTCCGGCGGGAGTGAAGTGGGTCGGGGGTGACGAAGGGGGGGGGGGAGGATTTGGGGGCCCCTCCACTCCGCGATGACCCGGCACCGTCACGCGATCCCGGTTTTAGTCTTGTCTTCGTCCTCTGACATTTTTTACTATCTCACAGCCTTTGTCGCAATTATTTAAATTGCTGGCTGTTATGTCCATTTCCATATCGTTTCGCTGGGATGAATGATGATTCTCAACTTTGTTTCGTGCTGTGTTGAGTCGCAAAATGATACAACAACGCTTCTAACTCTTGAAAGAAGATACTTAGCATAATAGATAATTCGTAAACCAAATTATTTTTTTTTTATTTTTAATAATTTTGTGAATTCCATTTTTTAACTAAAATCTGTTTTTATTTTAGGTAAGTGTTGGTGTTTAATATCAGAGCATTTCACTTGTAAGTAATTTTTTTATAATAATTATTTATCGGATTTTAAGCGTTGATTATTACTGTACACATCGTTCTGTTTAATGAAGAGTTCCACAGTACATAAAAGTGGAATTTTAAAGGTAAAGCCACCGTTTGAAGTTTGCCAATTTAGGTTTATCGCTGTTCCTCAGCTCATTGATAATACATCAAGTCGAATATTTTCTTATGTAATAATACTCGTAATATCTTTTTTGTTAGTTAATCTAACAAATGAATAATAAGAAAAAGTTAATCTTTATTATTCGTTCATTAAAACATAAGAATAATACTATTAAAACATTTAAAATAATTTATTTTAATCTTTAAAATGACAATTTTTATAAAGTTATTATTTAATATTCTGATACTCTTTTATCACAGTTTTAAGAAAGTCATTATGTTTGACTAGTAACCTTATAATAGCTAAACTAACAATATTTCTTTATTCTGGCAGATAATGAAACTAGAAATCTGATATATTTCTCAAAAAAAAAAAATCGTATTACGACACTCTTCGTCCAAACGAATGATGTATTAATATTGTAAAAGGTTATTTGAATATCTGTCATATAAAAATACATTTATTTGGAATAACTTACAGACAACGACTTATACGTATGACTGCTCGTCCTTGAACCTAACAAACACACTCACGACAAAATAACAAGACACACCATTTCAATGATACAGGACTTGTTCACAACAGAAATTCTTCAAAACCATGCTTGATGATTCAAATGGACCTGCATAAGGAACTTCTTTTGTTTGTTTTATTTAGCTAAGTTTTTATTCCTTTATATGAACTCTCATTCTCATATCCTCTGGTCCTTCCTTCATCACTCAATATACCAAGCTCAAATGAAGTCTAGGGACAACACTCTATCTTGTCTTTTAAGACATTTTATACATTTGTGTTATTGCATCTACTGTTTCTTCAAGCATGACTAGAAGTTGATTAATTACTTTAGAGGAAAAAAAAAACTAAGTTCATTCGAACTTCGACGGAAAAGCCGTCGATATTTGTTTTACAATATTTTCTTCTACTAAAAAGATTAAATTAATATTTGAATTTGGTCGAAAATAAATTCTACTCCCACGACCACTAATGAACTTATATTCAAGTTTATGTCGCTTTCAATATCTCTTAACCTAAGGCTATATACGTCCATGTTGGTTGCGATCTAGGGTTGCTGAAGTTGGAGAGATCTGAACCTTCTGTAACTGGGTAACTTAATTAGAGCGACGATCTGGACTCCAGTAGATTGAATATCGCCTTTGAAGTTAATGGCTCACGGAGGAATTTTGACCTACAACTCAAAGTCAATCTTATCGGATCCCTATCCTTAAATTTAAACATTTAAATTTGAGACTTGTCTTCTCTGATTTAATTAGGGATTGATAAATTATTCGCCACTATATAATTTTGTTTTTATTGAAAACTAGTTTCGAATGTTATGCATTCATCTTCAGTTCAAGAGGTAGATTATATCAAACAGAAAAGTTTGTATTGGTTTGTCCTCGCACTGAACTAGCAATGCTCTGATTCTCTGATTTAGACAAATGATTTGTGTTTATATTACAAATCAGTGAAGCCTAAAAAAAAAAGGAAGAAAAAGAAAATAGTTGGGTGATTTGGAGTGTGTATTCGAGGTAAGTGCGTAATTGCCTCATTAAATCCAAATCCTCAACTAGTAAGAGCCGTTCTTTACGGAGCATGAAGCCTAAACACTGATGTATCAGAAATCAGTCAATAAAGATGAAGTATAACGAGTTGTAAAAATATTAGTTTTAACCTTTTGATAAAGTTGTATCTTTCATTTTTCGCAGTTCAGCTGTATCAGTGTTTATCTACCATTAGTATTTTTTTTTTATTTTTTTTTTTTGCCATGAGCTGAAGTTACAGAAGCAGTTCTTTAAAATATTTAGTGATTTACATTTTTCTTAGCAGTTTTCTATTTTTAAGCACTTGTCCGCAAGTCACTCAGCAAAACATTATGGTAGGGACAATTGCAGACCTTTGTTGCGTGGCAAGTGTACGTGGTATATACTTATCCTTACTGCCATGTTTTTTCGAGGCAACTACGGACTAGCGAATTAAAACGAAAAATATTTTTGTCAATACATATATTCAATTTCCATACTCGGATCAGTTTAAGAAAATTGGATAATGAAATGCATGATTCAATTGAATACAAGCTACGAAAAATATATTTCTTTGAATTATGTTTTTAAAAGAAATTTTTTTTTTTATGAGTTTATCTTTGTCTAACCATTGTTCAAGAAACATTGCTTCCTTACCTAGAACTGAAACCAATAGATTCGGTATTATGAAGCTCTCCAATATGTTTCAATATGGTATTAATGAGGCAACTTTGGCTCACTTGCTAAACTGTGTTAACTTAAGTCTTGATCTGGTCAGCATCCACGCTCAACCACCACGTCTATCTCCCTCTCTCCAACGAAGAGCGAGACCGCATTATGTGTCCCAGAATGGTCTTCCGGACGATTAGTCTATCCAACGTCGATATAATAGAAAATAAATTTATGCCCAGAGCCGGACTCTAGTTCGAAATTAAAAAAAATTCCGACATAGTTCAAGGTTCAGAGAAAATTTTCCAACACTTCACACGTCAATGAATACCGTTTATTTGACAATAAATCGAAACAACTCACCAATATATTCTTGGCAGAACTAGTCTGACTTAATAGTAATACGTTGTAAAGAGGTACAATAAAGATATCAACCACGCTTAGTTGCAAATCCTCCTCAGTTGCGTGTATGTAGGGCAATTACTTAGAGTGACCGGCCACTATATATGACCATCAGATAAACCTTTCTCGGAAGGAGGTCAAAGTATGCAAATAACAATTTCCTGTCGCTACTAGGAACAATCATTCATCTTTGATCGGTTATAAGTGGTTCTCACGTTTTTCGAATTAATGAATTAAATTTTATTAAAATATATTGGAGATTTAACAAGCTACTGAGAAAATTTTATATAAGATATCATGGTCTCAGTCTATAAATCCTGTAAAAATGACACCTTTACCTTGCAGAGAACAGTCTCGCGTGTTACCACTTTGCAAGTAATTTAAAAAAAACAATAATAATTAAAATGCCTAGTATAACTCGCTTAAAATGCCACTCGCTTCTTAATTCATAATAATTTCAGGCATTCTAGCATAATAATTAATCACTTACAACTTCTATATAGTTAAGATGACTTCTATCTCATCTTAACTTATTTTATAGACAGTACGTATGTAATGCTATTTATGTAATATCTAGAAGAAGATGGTTGGGGTGCTGTTAGGAATAAAATACACAGTAAATAATTTTTTTATTGTTTTAAATTTTGCTCACATTGTAAGCATTCTTCAGGGATATCAAAGCAAGATACGAGTGGTATAAAAAAGGAAAAAACTTATATCACTACTACCAATGACTACTTAAAAACTAAAATTATATATTTTGTTTAGTTTTGCCAAACCACTTAGAGGCCATCAATTTAACATATTTTTTTTTATAGATTTATTCGATTATTTTATGGATTTTTTTTAAACCTTTCCGTTTAGTTCCAAAATCTTTTAGTTGAGATATTTTATGACTTTAAGGCCCTCATAGTCGCTTAGTTCAGTTATCACTTCATTCGCAACTAGAACAATTACCGGGTAATACTGAGGGAGGTAGTATCAATGCAATTAAGTTTTATTTTAGAGGTGATTAAAATAATTCCTTTATTTTCAAATTAATCCTAATCATCTTTGACAAATTTTGAGGTACTGCGAGAAACTAAACGTCATATCCCATTTGCGATATCAAAACCAATTTTTTAAAAAATATATTAGAAAAATCTCTATTGTAGCACTTATTTTAAATAATCGTTGATTATATTAATAGTAATTAAACATCATTTAAATTTTAAACAGGCCGCGATTTCCAAAAAATATTATATGTATATTATTTCAGGCCCTTTACCTATTTTAATCAATTATTACAGTTTAATGCCTACAACTTGAGAGGGATAAAATGAAAGATAATTAAAATATATTTACGAATACTAAAAGAATTAAAACAAAAAAGACAACCCATTATAATTATAACCGTGATGAGTAATATAGAACAAATAAATTCTATAACCACACGAATCATAAACCATAACCTGCCTAATTTCAATGAAATAGTTTATAAAATTATAAATCAAAAATACAAGAGGCAGATAAAGTATTAACAAGTAAATAATAACCAACTAAAATTCGTTCATGCTGATATCCCCGCCCAAAGATTAAAAAAGGATGGAATCAATGATACTCGTATTTCAAAAGAAAGATAAAAATTATATGTATAATAACAAAGAAAGTGGTCGTTGATGGTCCCCTCAATAGACTCTTGATGTACAGGCCATGCCAAAAACATTAGCCGATCCGCCACTGACTGTGGGCTTTATTTCTGACCATGCACCGTACATGATAATTCGGTCAGATCTTGTGCACGGTCAACAATATTTACATAATTTAATTTACATAATCCACCGTTACATTTGCCGTTGCTTATTTCATTGTTTTATTTTTTCCTGTAATATAGAAATAATAAAATATTAACAGAAGCCTTTCCTAGGGATGAACCGTGAAAGTTAAACGAATAGAAGATTTATCTGTAATCCACTGTCTTGAATATTGTGACACGTTGTGCTTAAGTCGTTGTTTTTCTCGCTCCTCGTTTATAAGATTGTAACCCCCTACGCAAACCTTATGAGCCGTAAGAGAAAACATTGCCCGATAACCCTGTTGGCATAGAATAACATGAAAGAAATAACTTTTTTCAGATTTTTCGTATAAGGGGAAGTCTTCTTTATTGGTTGGTCTCTGGGCTCTTACAGTAATCCATCTTTTCCTCCTTCACACTTTTCCATCCCTCGTAAACATTCTGGAATCAACTGCTCATGTATTCCTTTGAGGGAACAAATTGCCTTTATTAAGGTTAGTTATTTGTCGTTTTTTAATTGTGTCTTAGTGAGTAAATGTGTGTTTGCGCGAAAGCAATATATAATTCAGTTGAACACCGCAGCGATCAATGTATTTAATCCCCTCATCCAACATATAGATACAAAAGTACAAAAACTTTATTAAATAATTGAGAAACTGATTGACAACTATAAGAATAAGAAGTTTTGTATGTTAAATTAACAGTCTGAAGTGATTGGTGGTTTTTCCTATTAGTGATTTGCCGAGGATCAGTCACGTGATGATATAATTAAATACTACAAAATATAAATCTTTTTATTTATGTACTATATTTATGTTTAGTCGATAAAAAAAATCATATGTTATTTTTTTTTGGAGAGATCCTTTTTTCAGGCGACTGAACCAATTAACAAAATAAAGGTACCGTTGAAAAAAGATTTTTACTAAAAGTGTTCTAGTGCACCTAAAAATGTAACTATGCATTCCAATGATTCTGACAGATATGCCATTCGGATTCAAACCTTTGTCGTTTCCGGTGCGACTTGCATTTGCAATGACCATGCTTTATGCAGCATGGAAAACCTCACTCATCGGAAAACCTTCCAATTTATTCGTGCAAGCACCAGACGGAAAAACAAAAAACTATTTTATATTCAAAATCACTTCGATAAACAAAATTAAAACCCAAACACTTTCTTTCTTTTATTTGCATTACAAGGAATGCCGTTTTTTTTATCTCAAAGTCCTATGGGATGTGGTGTTGATTTCGGGGGTTGTTAAAGTGGTTTGAATATCTTTTGCTGCATATGATGCATTTTAGGAGGCGTCAGAGTAGAGGAATATGTGGGAATTTAAATGGTTAATGGTTTCAGTGATGTGGCTCACTAGTAGTATTGTGTTGTAAGTCCAGTTAGTTGTCCTCATAGTCTAAGGTTGTTTACATGTGTTCGCCACCTCTGTGGCCGTCCTGTTGGGATCAGGATCATGAATAGTGGGCTCGTCGTTTGGTGGAAACTATAAAAAAAATTTGACCTGCCTCCGTTTAATTAAGTAATTTACTGTTGGTTGTTGGAGGATAGTAATAAATCCGTTTTCGTCCTCTGTTAGTTGTTGTTTCTCACGCTTCGTCTCTCAGCATGCTACTCTGAAACTGATGCAATTCTGTTGCCGTTGTTGCCGATATTCGAGTATTAGCTAACATCGGCGCTCCATGAAGATGGGCCGGTCTTAATACGCTTTTATAAATACGAATGCCGATATAATCGCAATTATGTTTGCGAGCGAGTGGTATTTTTTTGAGTACAATCGATTCACTCCTCGTCCAGTTAATGTCAGGGAATCACTATTGTATTGTAAAGTTGTGTTATCGCTAGTTTATTTTATAATTTTATTGTATAATACTGTCAATCTACAATTTGTTTTTGTAGTATTTTATATATATATATATATATATATATATATATATATATATATAAAGCAAACAAAAAATATATTAGGGATTGATAAATTATTTGCCACTTCTATAAATTTGTTTTATTAAAGACTAGTTTCGAATGTTATACATTCATCTTCAGTTCTAAAAACACACAAAAAATTCAAAAATAATATTTAGAATTGCTTATTTTTGAATTTTTTGTGTGTTTGTGAGTACAATCGATTCCCTCCTCGTCCAGTTAATGCCAGGGAATCACTATTGTATTGTAATGTTGTGTTATCGTTAGTTAATTTTATTGCATAATACTGTCAATCTACAATTTGTTTTTGTAGTATTTTATATATGTTTATATATTTTTGTGTGTTTATAGAACTGAGGATGAATGTATAACATTCGAAACAAGTCTTCAATAAAACAAATTTATAGAAGTGGCAAATAATTTATCAATCCCTAATTAGATTGATCCTTCTATACCATCATGAGGATGTCAACTAAAAAATATATTTCTTTTTTTCTTTGTAATATTATTATTTATTTTTTTGTATCAGGTCTTTCAACATGATTTAATTAAATATTAATTTAAAGATACATGAAATTCAAACCCTTCCATTATTTTCTTGTTTACCTTTTGGGTGCGTTTTGTTCATATTTTATGCTGAAAGTTAAAAGCTCATTATCATAATTTAAATGAGTTTAGAATTTGTTTATGTTTGTATGACCCATTTTAAATGATTGTTGAAAAAAAAGGAGTGTTCATTTAACTATCAATATTTGGCTACCCCTATTGGTATTTTCCTTTCATCGGCCAGAAAATATATTGACATATGTTTGATAATCCAAGATAATAAATGATTTAAATAAAAGTAATATATAATATAATAATACATAGTAATATATAATACAAGTAATATTTTTAAGAACTATGTCTATGTTTGTTACCTTGAAGGATTGTGACTTTCCTTTTCAAAGTTGTTGAGCCCATTTAAGGGATTGGAGAGGTGAGGGTTCACGGAAATTTCGACAAGAGATGACTTTTAAAAAGTGAGATTTTCTTTTTCATTCTTCATTCGAACAATGAAGATTCAAATGGATTGATATTAAAAAAGCGTCCTTGCCTGCTTAGGGGATTTATTACTTTTTTATTGAGGGTTGCTTTAAATCCTTTATTCAAAACCTCTTCGGTATTAAATTTCGTAGTAAAAATGTGTTCTAAGAAAGAGAAAATAATTCGTACTCTTTAAATGTTTTAAAACATTTAAATAATTACAAAAAAATATCTTAGTATGAATAAGGTTGAACGTTCATATAATCATACTTTAATAGTATGAATAAGGTTGAACGTTCATATAATCATACTTTAATAGTATGAATAAGGTTGAACGTTCATATAATCATACTTTAATAGTATGAATAAGGTTGAACGTTCATATAATCATACTTTAATATGAAAGTATGTATTTAAAAAAAATTAAATAATGTAATAATAAAATTTTAAAAATCGTCCGCTGTGGTCAGGCAAGGAACGAGGAACCCGAAAATCATTCATTGGTTGTGGTAATATTTTAGATATTGCGAAAAAGACTATTTTTCTACAATTGCAATGTTTTACCACTAAAATCTTTCTTTTTTTTTTTTTTTTTTTTAATTTACTGAAAAGAATTCGATTGAGATTCGTGCTTTGATTTTTAATAAATTTGGAAAATCAATAAAAAGTAAAGATAAAATAGTTAAAAAAATTTACTTAAAACTACGGGATGATACTGAATACTACTTGATCAAATAAATTATCGTTGGATGTAAGTGGATGAAATCACTAAAAAAGACTGATTAACGTTTTTTTTTTCTCGCCTACCCCTCCCTATTCACTGTTGGATAAGTAATTTGAAGAAAGATCCATATTCTTAACTTCGGAAATTTTTAAACTAATTTTAGAAATTTAGTCAAACCCAGCTTTTTTTATACATTATTTTTTAACATTTAATTAACTGTAAATCCCTTCTCTTAATTTTTTTGTATTTAGTTATTGCCTAAGTTTTGGATTACCAATTTAATTTATTTATTTATATTTTTCGTTTGATTCGTTAAGTTTACCCTTTACAAGATCTAAAGCCACTTGTTAAACTGAATTACCAGTTACTTTTATTCTCTCTCTTTTATTTTTTTATTTTTCTACCTTGAAAAAGCTATTTTATTTAAGTCACGGAGTTCCCTTTGCCCGTGAAGCCAGTTGTACACAAACTAGCAAGTTGCCGTGGTACGTTTTAACTACCTTGCAAACTTGCTAGTATTACAACTTGGGCTAAAACTTGTATCCCTCCATCATTTATCAGATTGATAATAAATTATAGCTATATTATGAAATTAAGAGCTTGGAGATAAAATGTATGTGTTATTGATGACTATATTTTCCTAATGTTATTTCAAATTATTTTTTGTTCTAAACTCAGCGAAAAAAAAATTATAGCAAAAAGTGTTTTATTTTTATCTAAATTATGATTAAATTTTTTTTTTAATGTGTACTATATTGTAAAGTTTTTACACATTTACACACATTCCGATTGATTATAAAAATAGGAAAAATTGTGAGACTTGCAGCACTGTTGTTGATGTTAGCAAATATTGAAAAATGTGGCAAAGAATCTCTTCGTGATTTGTTTGTTCTTCTGATATAAATCTAAATTTGTTCTCTAACAACCTATTTTTGAAATTTTCTGAAATTGAAGTCCACGAAAATGATATGCATCATACGGAACCAATTACACTATACAACTCGTTTTTTGTGTCTGGTCAAAGACCGTAATTTTTCATCATATTATGCCAAAATAGAGTGGAATATGACCTTCCTATTGAAGAATGTTTGCTTTTGTGGCGGGGAGCTTGTTTACTCTAATTTGGAATCCTGAATTATTCTTAATACGGTTGTTAATTAATATGGTTGTAATGTCATCCCATTTTCCCTCTCTGCAAAGTCAAGGCAGCTGATTATTCTACTGCTTTCTCATTGGCCGAAACATTAAAAGGGGATCAGTAATTAAATAAATATTTTTTCTTTCATTTAATATAATAAGAGCAATTTAGAGCGCATTGCTGGTGAATTTTTCAACAACGGTCTAAGCCTTGTTTATGTTTTGAGAGTGAACATTGTCCTTTATTTAAGGTATTATCGCTTGGTTTAAACTTAAAAATACATTCTCGAGCCACCATCTACTCAGTTAATTGTGAATCATTCACGAGTGATGTCGAAATCAGGGACAATGGGACGGCGTTGCAAGCATGCAGCGGACAGTTTTTGTTTTGTATGCGGAATTTTCATTAAAGTGAGGGATTCAAAATATGCCCTAAAATCTAACCCTCAGATTTGTAGGGCATATGAATCATATTTTTGAATCTCTGTAAGCAGCACGACAAAGTGTGGGCCCCACATTTCACCTATGGGGACTGTAAAAAAAACTTGGAATGATGTTATAGGGGGAAGAAGCGTGCCATGAAGTTTGCACAACCAAGGATTTGGAGGAAATCGACTGACCACGTGAGTAACTGTTATTTCTTATATGACACGATTAAAGGGCGAAGACGTGCAGATTTCCAGTTCATGGAGCTGGACATCCCATCCTCCAAAGCTCCTACGCCATATACACCGGAGTTTCCTATACCGACTCCAACTCATCCAGGGCCCATGGAAACTGAGTCTTTCTTCTTCAAGCGATTTGAGAGGCAGTGAAGGTCGTTGTTTTGACCCGGAAACTGATGATGACGAAGGAGGGATACCGACTACGTTTGGAGTCTCATTCGAGAGAGTTTCACGTCCCTGAGGCGCTCGAGTGGGACCACTTATTTTTGACTGCAATGACTGCTCATTTTTGATTTATTTTAAGTGAATTCTGAGTTTATTTTGTTTTGAATACAAGAAGTTTAAAATGTTTTGTGTTTGAAATCTTGTTTTTGTGTTACAATTCGAATTGATTACAATATGAATATTTTAGATGTTTATGTCTATTAAAAATATACTAAAAGCATACTCCTGGCTTCAAAAGCAAATATTTTGAGGAACCCTGTTCATTTTTCTCAATGTTAAGGTCTAACCAAGCAAACACAATCCCTTTCAACCCAGACAGAAAAAAAAAGTTCAATTTTGTTGTCTAGTGTTATCATCAGTTTTTATGTTGTATCTCTGACACCATACCATACCGAGTAATACTTAAATATTTGGTAAATTTGAGTCAAAATTTCTGCATAGCCAAATGTTTTTTCCCAGTTTTTAAGGGTTTGCGCACTTATGCAATGTCTCCGAATCGAGTTAAAGGGTTAATAATTTATATGAGAATTGAGTTGGTGTTAGGCAGTGCCTTTTGGCATTAGTTTTGATTTCTTTCTCTCATCTCTGTTATTTTGAAATTTTCAATTGTATATTTTAGTGAAAATACTAAACCCTTATGACGGAGCTCTGGTGCTAACGTCTATTTATTTATATTTTTTAATATAACAGAGACCTAATTTTAACTATTATTTTTAATTAACAGTGGCAATATGAAGTGCAAATTGTAATTAACAGTTTTGCCCATCTCTTATCCGAATCATATTATTTAAAACGTAGTGTACATTAGATGTTATCAATAATTAAATACTATTTAATCAATAGTTAACTCGGTCCATTGCTGTACTCTACACTTCTTAGGTTGTATAATAATAGGTTCTATTAACTCCCTCTAAAGCTATTCAACATATCAACTTTAATCTCTTGTTATGAACTTGCTATAATATATCGACATAAATTCAAAATATTTTAATTCTGATTGCAAAATATCAAAACTGTTCATGTGGAAATATAAATATACAACATTGCCGGTCAGTTAGCTTGAAAAAATATATATTCCTATTAAAATAAAGTAAACCTTTTCTTCATTATATATTTTACATTAATTAGAAAATTGTTATTATGTGCACATTAGAGCTTAATGTTTTAACCAATAAAACCAAGTTTAAATCTAAGTCTGTTATCTTATTTAATTTTTGATTTAAAGATTTTCACCATTCAGGTGTAAGTGCATCTGACAACCAATCATGAAGAATATATTCCAGAGTTTCTAAGAATTTTAGAAATTGTGTAGGATCTAGGCCAGACACTGAATCTACTCAGTTCTAGGTAGATTAATTGAATTGTCAATTACTGAGTTGTCAATTGAATTAGCAAATAGAGCTGTCGGTATAAAGTAATAAACTTTATGTAATTTATTATACAATTTTATTTGAATACTTTTATTGGTATCAGATGAAAAATCAATTTTAAATGGATTCTCAATTTTGATGAGAAAAGATAATAACAAAAAAATTATTTTCTTAGCTCAATTCATTGCATATGTAGTTAATTAAATCCTATTTATTTTAGTTTAAACTTCAGAATTTTATTGCTACTTTTCATCTACTAAGCAATTAGTGAATATTTTTAAATTATGGCTGATATAACAAGAATCTGGAATCAAGAGAAGGAAAAGAGTTTTTTCATAAAAATATTTTATTTTTGTCGCATCTAAAAACATTTTTTTCTCATAAGCGAATATAGCGTGATACATAAAATTCAGCTGTTATTATTACTTCGCAATATTTTTACTTCCTTGTACGAAGTAAAGGAAGTATTGTATTCGCGAAAATTTTCGATTTTCAGATTTCAACGGAAATATCCATTTTGAACATCCCTGAATCCATTTTGACTAGTTTCGTCGTGGCGTCTGTACGTACGTACGTACGTACATTCGTATTTCGCATAACTCGAAAACGCTTAGCCGTAGAAAGTTGAAATTTTGTATTTAGGATTGTTGTAAAATCTAGTTGTGAACCACCCTTTTTGGTCACTGTTTGATCACCAGAAGTTGTACTTTACTTGAAGGTCATAATTGATTTTTATCAAAAATTATATTAAAATAGTATGCAAAACTTCTCAAATTTAGTATGTATAACTTATATATTGATCTAAAAAACATACTAGATTTTAGTCTAAATTGGAAAACCGGAAGTGGTACTTTACTTGAAGGTCATATTAGACTTTCGTCAAAAAATATATTAAAATATAATGTAAAACCTCTCAAATTTGGTAAATAGGACTTTTATATCGATATAAATGTATTTACTAGATTTTGGTTAAGATTCGTGAGCGGAAAAGGGTACTTTACTTGAAAATCATAATAAGCTTACATCAAAAATTATATTTAAATTAAAAGAGAAATTATATGTTTCGGTAATAAAGGTTACAAACGCATTTTGGTTGCCAATCCAATTTAACATTTTTATTACTTGTTTTAAGTTTTAAAATTGAGTCTAAAATACTAGTTTCCTCCCCATTTGTGAGATCAACAAGTCTACATCATGAGAATAAGATATTAGTTAAGTGGGTTTTTCCGCTTAAAATGTCGAAACTGTCCATTAGAAATTTATCCAGTGATATTGACAGTTTTATTGTTGTCATGGAACATAAAGAAATATCTTGGAAACTCAGTTACCTACTGAAGTAAAACGACATATAATAACGGAATGAGACCTCCAGTGACAAGTGTGTGTGTGTGTGTGCCAATAGATGGATGACGGGACGCCGAGTGTCGTTTTTACTGCAATCTTCGGAAACTAGTAACCAATTCAGTATCACTTTTTGAGCCACGGATTTATAATTTAATAGGCGTACAAGGAAGTCATGTGTTGCCCTCATCAGATATTTTTTTTAATGACTTTAGTCAATGAATGTAATTTTATTAATTTTCAGTGGATCTTCATTAACTTTTCTTATTTCGCAATACTTGAGATTGCTAAATAACAATGAAATTACTGAAAAATTATCCTTCTCTCGTTGAAAGAATGTTAAATGTTGGTGTATTTTTATTCAAAGTGACTAGGTTATTTGGTATTCTAGCTGAAACATTTACGCGTTCCTCTTTAGTTAACTCTTCTGTCCATTAAAAAAAAGTCTACTTATGTAACCATTTTTACATAACTTATTAGTCATATATATTACTAATAAAGCTACATTTCAAAACAATTCGTGAAAAATAGTAAGGACAGAAAAAAAAATTACTATATTAATTACGTAATTATTAAATTACGAACCATGTTGCTAATTAATTCAAAAGAATTATTTCTATTATTTTTATTCTGTCATTAGTTGACATTTACTTTATACTTTCACAAATTTGGCTAATTAAGAGAAGTGATTTATTCTCTCTTTTAATATTATTGTTTGATTTTTAATTAATCATCATTGAAAATGAAATAATTGATGTTAAATTGTTTACTAAAAACTACATTTCTTTTCCCAACTTATCAGCTAGATTTATTTTACCAAATAAGAGTTTTTCTGTGGTAAAAGATTTTCCTATCAGCAGACAGACCAACTAAAATTGGTCGAATTAGAGTATAAGATAAGATATAGTATATCTCCATTACTTTAAACTTTGGACTTAACACGCCTATTCACTTGTTTACGTACTTCGTCTCAGTCTAATCTCAGTTCTATACCGAAGCAGTCCGCAATAATTATTATAGTTATTCATGATAACAGAATTTTATCGCATTTATAAATCAATTATGGTTTGAAAAATATCTGAGATAGTGACGCAAATGTTTCTCTTCAATTTAGAGATAACTTAGTGATTATATTTTAAAATAAATGATACTGCTTGTTAAATTCTTGATATACGTGCAGTAATATGTGTTTACAAAGATGTTTAACAATTTATCTATATCGCCCGACAAAAAGACGTCAAAGTATCACACCAAATTTATAACATTAATAGTAATATGAAGATAAAAACGATGTATATATCAGAACATGATGCTAGTTAGAAAGAATACCAGTACAGCCCAAAAATTTTTAAAAAAAATCAACTTTTGCGTAATTAATTTAATTTGATTAATCATTTTGTTATGTAAAAGTGGAAAATTATTAATTTTTGATTTATGCCGGCTTTCTTCTAATTTAGAGATATACCAATATATATATGATAATGAGCTGATAATGTGTTCCTAAATGCGGTTTTAACTTATTTCCTAGGCTGTTCTGAAGATTTTAGTGGACAAATCATTGTGATATGATAAAAATTGTCAAATTTATGATTTTTTTTTTTGTTTTTACCGCTTCAGTTTTCGCTAAACTAAACACTTATTTTAAAACAATAACTACTTTGATTACTGGAATATCTTTTACCTAAAAAATTTTTTTTTAAATTTTACCTGTTTTCTTCAAAATATTCATGAAGTCCAAGTTTGAGCTTATATATGAATGCAACATTTAATAGATGTCACAATCTTAAATGGTCCACTCCTAACTTCTTCCAACTTGTCGCTATTTAATTTATTACCATTATCAACAAAAACTACGTCTCCAACATTTAACTCCGTCGATTTCTTATTCATATCTGTGCGTTGTTTGTTTTTCTGAAAATATCTCACTGAGTTTTCATATACTGTTTTCCTATCTTCTTCTAAGCCACTATCGCAAATGTCAAAGGGACAAATATTTATGCCTTTGCCGAATAATAAATATGCTGGGGTGAAACCCATTACTGAATACAGAGTTTCATTGTATGTATCAATGACTTCAGCAGCAATAGTATGCCATTTCCTACGCTCGCCTGGCGTGTTCATCAAACATCTAATTTGTTTACTAAAGTCTGATTAAGCCTCTCGATCATACCATTTGACCATGCACAATCTGTTGCAGTAAAAAGCAATTTGATACTTTCATGTTGTAAAAACTATTTAAATTCATTCGAATCGATGGCCGGATATCTATCTGCTAGAACTGTTTGTATATCATGGTTTTGACATACTTTCTTAATCAGGTTTCTGAAATCATTTGAATTTTTTGAAGCTGAAACTCTAAACCAGCAGTATCTTGTAAAATGGTCAATCAATATGTGCCTCCTGTGAGAAACCTCCCACTGTGTCTAGGCTCATTAATTCAAATGGCGCTTTTGGCGGATCTAAATTTGATAAGAGACCCATTTTTCTTTTAGTTCTTGTTTTATTTTTCATACAAATCACACATTTGTCACAATGCTCTGTTACCATTTTTTCCATATTCTTGAAATAATAGAATTGCCGAATGGTATCCATCAGTTTTTGAGAGCCAATATGTCCAAACTTTTTATGGATTCTATCTATTAATTTCTCCGCGAGTATTTCTGAAATAAAAATCTTCTTTTTTCCGATCTTTAACTTGTAAATTATGTCGTTATCTGCACGGATCCTTTTATCTGACTTTAACAATTCTCTATGATTTTTTTGGTCGTACTTTATTTCCTCCAAGTCAACAACATTAGTGACTCTGATAATATCGTCTGTCTCAAATGTTTCAAGTATCGGATTCCGAGACAACGCATCTGCTTCTATATTTTTCTTTCCCTGTTGATATATAAGTTTAAAGTTATATTGTGTGAGATATACAATGAGATGTCCTAAAGCTTCATCAGGTCTGGATTTTACCTTCAAATTTTCCAGAGGTTTATGGTCCGATACTACTGTGAATTCCCGTCCTATTAATAAATGCTGCCAAAATACTATGGCCTCTTTAATGGCCAAACATTCCAAATATATTGGTGGTTTCCTCCTTTGGCTATTCGTCAGTCTCTTCGAAAAATAAAATACAGAATGTAGTAGACCATCCTCTAATTCTTGTTTTAAAATAGCTCCTAATCCCTCGCCACTTGCATCTGTGTATATATAAATATTTTTCATTGGGTTAAATATTGCTAATACCGGTGGGGAGCACATGTAAATTTTAATCCGATCAAAACATTGCTGACACTCTTCAGTCCATTTAAATTCTACATCCTTCTTTAATAAATCAAACAAGGGTCCGAGCTTCTTAGAACAGTCTTTTATAAACTTATGATAAAAGTTTATTTTTCCTAAAAATTGCCTCACGTTCTTCTTTTTTGTGGGAACCGGGAAATTTTTAATTGCTTGTAAATTATCTGTCAATGGAACAATTCTATTTCTTTCTATGATATGGCCGAGATATTTAACAGATTGTTGAGCGAATTTACATTTTGTGAACTTTAATTTAAATCCTTCGTTCCTTACAGCCTCGAAAAACTGCTTTAGATGTTCTACGTGTGTTTCAAATGAATGGGAAAAGATTAAAATATCATCAATAAAATTCATAATAAATGTACTCAAACCATTTCTTCTTATTATGTTTGATAAAATTCTTTGAAAGATAGCAGGAGAATTTTTAAATCCAAAAGGTAATACATTAAATTGATAATGGACCTGTTTCAGTGACAAAGGCCAGTTTTTCTCTGTCCTCAATTTCAACTGGTATAGACCAAAATGCGGAATTCGCGTCTAGTACACTAAAATATTTGCAATCATTACACTTAACCAGCATATCTTCAATCCGTGGGAACGGTTGAGCCTCCGGAATCACTAATTTGTTTAGCTGCCTAAAGTCTATACATAATCTAGTTTTACCTTCACCTTTTTTGTACGCTAGGGTAACAGGGGCTGCAAAAGGAGAGCTCGACTCGGACACTAAACCTGCGTTCAATAATTCTGATACTTGTTTCTCAATCTCCATCCTATCAGGTAATGAGCACCTGTATGGTCTTTGGGATATGTATTTTTCAACCGACAATTTAATTCGCGCAGTCCCTGCTTTCATACTTCCAACATCATATTTGTTAACTGCAAAAATATCTATTTTATCTTCTACTAATTTAGTAATTTTATTTTTTTCTACTGCCTTGAAGTGATGTTCATCATCGTCACATGCATTTACGAAATTTGTAATAAATACATTCTTCTTGATTTCAACTAATTTAGATTTTTCCTGAGGTATCAGGTCCAAAGCCCACTTTGGCAAATTTGCTGTTTTTCTTTCTCAATTTTTCTCACACTTCTGTTTTTTCTTTGCAAAATATTTAAATTTTCATCTTGAATAAGCTTAAAGGTTCGAATAGCATCTATTCCGAGTAAAATCTCATATCTAAATGTATCATTATTTATAACATAAAACTCCATATCATGCTGTATATTACCTATTTTTATTCTCAACTTTGCTCTTCCCCCTCCAAGAATACTTCCAGATAAAGAATGCAAGAATACATCCGCACGTTTTAAAAAATTTATGTTTAATTTTTCTATTACATTCTTATGTATTAACGAAACAGTTGAACCCGTATCATATAAAGCTTCAAAAAAATTGCCTTTGATAATTGCCAAAATTTTGATTAATTTTTCTGGTGTCCTGTTTTCCAAGTTTGCTAGTCATGCTTCTGTTTCATTAACATTCATTATCTGGTATATTTCTTTTTCATCATCAACTTCATTAATATTTACTCTTCTCTCGGCCTTAACCCTATCTTTATTTCTACAAATTCTTTCCGGATGATATCGGTTAGGGTAGTGTAAGCTCTCGCAAATAGTGCAAGGAGTTTTATTAACTCCAGTAAAGGATAATCTTTGTTGTTTATTCTGCTTCAGTTCTACGCCTGCTGTTTGTTGTATATCTTGTTTAAACTTTGGTTTAGATGACACACGCGCAATGTCGAAATTTGCGACCTCTGCGAACAATTCATCCACTGAAGTTATATCAGTTCTTTTTAATCTATTCTGGACGTATAGCGGCAACCCTACCACTATTAAATTTATTAGGCTAATCTGCGTCATATTGTTTTCCATTTCTAATAGGAGTCTTTGTTTTGTTAATAAATAATCCACTAAACTTCCACCGATATATCTAAATTGAATCGCGTGACGAACATACGCCCAGTTTTTTAAATCAAAAACAGAGTCAAACGACTGTATTACGACATCCCAGTCTTGTATTCCTTTCTTAAGATTAGCTCTGTACCATTCTACCGCTGATTAAGCTAAAAATACGCGCATCACTTCCAACTTTTCCTCATTACGTACCCCAAACCTGGCACATTCACTCTCAAATTTTTCGAGCCAACCAACAGCATCACCTTTTCCATTAAATTTCTCTAAATTAAATTTTTTTTCCGCATCCCATTTCTTCAAGCGTGAGTTTTCATTTATTTCTTTTTGTAGATCCTTTATTATTTGTATTAACCGCATGTTTCTTCTTCATTCGTCTTAGACGTCTCAGTTTCTTCGTCTAAATAAATTTTATTGAAAACAAAATTTTCCTCCTGATCCATACAAATTTGCTTCAAAGTGCCATCCAAGGTTATTGTGACATTTCTAAATCCCATTTCTTTCTTCAGAGAAGTGACACTATTTTTTATAATACTTGTATTAAACAAACTTACGTGGTGTTCTTCATCCTGCAGCCCAGGTGGAAATACAAAATTGACATTATCTTTCACGTTCTTTATACTTTTAACCTTCTTCACTCCTTTCTCATTTACAATATGAAATTTAACCTTCCTTTTAATGTTCTCAAAAAATTCAGTTTATGTAAGTTCTATTTTCGTATTTATCTTTGTAGAAAAATTCACCAGTTTAAATCATGCAACTGAAATTTTTATTAAACAAAAACAACATTAATAATAATAACAACAAGAAGTTTAAAAAGATAATGAAATACAAATAAAACAATATTAATACCTGAAATAAACTGAATTTTAAGACTCTTCTTTTCTACACTAAGTATTACAATTTTTGAATAGCCTACCAAGCAAATCATATGTTAAAACAAAAACATTAATCTAACACCTGACAGTGTTACATCCCCCCGCCTTAAGCATTTATGTTTTTTCTACTAGAACAAAAATAAAAAATAGCATCTGGATGATAACATGAAACAAAGATAATAATTATTTACTTAACAAGCACCAACTTATTTTTGTGAACTATGTTTGTCATAACCTTTTTCTCATTTGAATCTAATTTGTACATAAGAGGGGAAAGTTTATCTACAATCTTAAATGGTCCACTCCTAACTTCTTCCAACTTGTCTCTATTTAATTTATTACCGTTATCAACAAAAACTACTTCTCCAACATTTAACTCCGTCTACGAAGCAAATCATATGTTAAAACAAAAACATTAATCTAACACCTGACAGTGTTACATATATATATATATATATATATATATATATATATATATATATATATATATATAATGTAAATACATTATGGAGACCCAAATGGGTCTCCTCTAAATGACCATTTGCCTTAGTTTACAGGATTTTGAATGATGTCCCATATATATATATATATATATATATATATATATATATATATATATATATATATATATATATATATATATATATATATATATATATACACACACATTGTTCGTATTCTCTTTTAGGATTTATTTGTATATTTATTTGTTTATCCGTCTTTGGAGACGCCTTGATAGAAACAAATTCGGCATCAACTCAACATGATATTAATAAACTATTTTTTTTTTTTTTTCTATCCCCAGTTTTGCTTTCTCTTGATCAGTATAAACTTTAAAAGGAGTTCATTGTTATAAATACATCTCCAAAACTCAATAGTCGAGGACGGACTTGTTTCTTTTTCAGCCATAAACATGCTAACAGATTAGAAGCATCTTAATGTCAAATGTTATGCAAATTCATTAGTTTATTGTTTGTCATGATTCAGTTATCCTTATGTCCGCATGCAAATGAACCTGGATGAAACTGACTTGCAAAACGTTTGAAAGCACGGAGAGGACGATTTCTGTGTTTAACATTACACCCTGTCATGTCTGCCTATCATTTACATTATTACGTTACGCCATTATTATTGATAGATTTGTTAATAGTACAATTACAAGTGTAATTTTAGAAATGTTTCGTTTCTTTTTAATATTTGAAAACGAAAAATAAGAGTAATTTCGGTTTAGGTTTCGTAGTTTTAATTTAGGCACTAAGCAGAAATATTTTTTGCCAAATCTGTCACTTTTTCTTTCCAAAATTTGGTTCAATGTAAACATATTTTTTAGATCTCAGATGAAAGTTATAGATGCTTCGCTTCTACAACCATGTGGCTTTTCCGAAAATTCAACATGGTGGAGTATGGCGTTAAACGGCACGAAAAAAAGAAGAATGAGAAAAGCAAATAATTTATCAGCCGGCGAGGAATCCTTTTAGTTGTTACAAATTTTTAATTATGAATATGGAGAATATTTATCTGATTTTGTAAAATTTATCATGGATAAAGAATATACCAGATTTAGATATATTATCTACTTAAACCGGTATCTATTAAAACCACAAGGTTCAATTTATTCGCCTCCAGAGATAATTTAAAAGATGACCTATGTGAACTGGTGAATTGCTCTGAAAAATATCCTATATGTCTAAGGGATTCGTTTACCACAATGGTCTGGAAATATTTTTTTTTTTAATTTGTTTTTGAAATTACACACGGCTGACATATTTGCTTTAAGTCCCAGTAGACGTAGCCCAGCACTGGTCGCTAGAAGTTATTCCTCTACTGTCCCCGTATCTATGCTTCCTATTCAACGTCCAGTAAACTCTACGGCAGCCAGTAGACTCAAATCAGATTTGAGTTTAGTGGACGCCAGAGGGCCAACAAAATGGCCACGTGACCTAGTTGAACTTATTTTTTAAACTTTTTTTAATTATTAAATGCTCATTTATCTTGTTTTACGTTTTTTTTTTTTTATTTTGCTTGTAAATATTAATTTTACCTGATCTTTCAACCAGTACAACTAATTTAAGTAATATTAAATATATATTGAATTAAAGTGGTATAAAAATGTTTAATGAAGTTAAATAAACCTTATGTCATTTTTTTATAATTTTCCCTTATCTTAATGTAGTCAGATCATTTTGTTTACATTAATAGAAAAATAAGAATTAAACATTTAGAAGAAAATTTAAATAAATTTATATTTAATATTTTAAAAAAAAAATTGAAAAAGACCACTTTACAGTTTACGATGCTCTGAAGTTTAATTGATTTTTCGTTTTAAAAAATATGGGAATAATTTCATAACAATGCTTCACTTAGGAATATTTTTTAAGCTTTACAATAATAAAATATTTGAGATTTTTAATTGAAATTTTTATTAAAAAACATTCTTTTGAATATTTAAACGTTAAAATTAACGATCTATTTTTTATTTAAATTTTGTTTTTAATCCTATTTTTTTTTTAAATGCCTACATTTTAATTTTAAATTGTAAGTGGTTATATAACACGGAATATTTTCTCAAGACAACGACGAGATATTCCAAAAAATGTTATGTTTTGATCCATTAAATTATCATATGCTTCATGGCATAGCATTCATAGAGACATCAAGATCCCAAAATGGTTGAAAGAAGGATTTATGAAAATCTTTTAAAAAAAAAAAAATAATTAAGAAAAATATAAATAAAAATAATGCTGCATTTGTCGAAGAAGAAAATATTAAAAAATGTATAATATACCGCAGCACAAGCTTTCTATTAAATAAACTCCAATGTAATTTTTTAAAAATATACATGTTAATATAAATATAGTTGTTTTTTCTTTTAAAAAAATTTTAAGTTTATGATCAGATTTTATGAATCACTATTTTTTATTGGTACTTTAAAAAATCCTATTTGCTTTAAAACAAAAAAAATTATTGAATGATTAAAATATATAAATCACACGAAAACAAGAAAATGGACGCCAGGGCCACACCGAAACCAGTTTGAGCAATAGTCGTCTATGAATAGATTTTTATAACCATAAAACATATATTTTATACTGTTATAGTTTGTATGTGATCCATCTTTATCTGTAATTAAATAGGTCTCTAATTCTACTGACAATGAGGAGTAATATATTATGATGTATCATTAATCTATTTTGTTATTGATTTATGTATTTTTACATTTTATAATTTTATTTTTAAATTATAAATTTAATAAACGATGTAGGTATTACTGGATTAAAACGAGAAAATATGAGGAATCTTTGAAAGGCAATTGGCTTTCAAATATTGATAGCTGTCAGTTTTATAAGTAGGTTGATACTTCACTCAGGTGCTACTGTCGAATAAGCCTAATAATGTCGGTTTTTTTTTTTTAATTCATAAATATTTATTATTATTATTTTATACGTTATATTTATTTTTTTGCAATAGTTTGGTATTGAATAACTTCATTAAAATAATAAAAAAAAATATTATTTACTTATACGGAAAATTAAAATCCTTGAATTTTATTTTTGTTGGAATATTACCTTTCCCAGTTATTTTCGTATTGCGGCTTTTCAACGTGGTATTTTAGCTTTTGGCTTTTTCTCTGAGATGAGCAAACAAAGCCGGGATGATACCCTTTTACAATAGAGATACACTCTGCCTCGGAAATTTTAGGCAGATGAAATAAAATGTATATATAACTTGCATTGATTTCATACCACATTTAAGTGGTGTTTTACTCAATAAAATACAGTGACATTTTTTTTTTTTTTTTTGACATATAAATTATTAAATATGCACTGTTTAATAGTTAAAAAAACAAAATCTTATTTTCTGATTTAATAAAAACAAACTCGCTGTTTTTACGATATAAATCTGTTTTCGAAAAGATGTGCTTTAGTATTCCTAAATACTTAATAATAAATACTAAATACAAAATACCTATTCAGTACTACTAAATTTACTCATTTGAAGAAATATATTTTATTCCAAAATTTGACATTTCATAATACAAACAGATGTATTCGTAATGCATGAAATTCAATAATTTTCATTAATAATCATAAAGATATAAAAATTTTCAATATTTCAAAGGGGAACGTAATTTATTAAATTATTGTTTAATCTTATAATTTAATCGTTTTAATGATCTTTATAATTTCATATATCAGAAGTTTTAGATTACGCCCTCTTCATAATGGAATAATTTTTTGTCCAGCGTTGAGCGTATCATACATAAGGAATGCTTGAGGATTATTTGCCTAAAATCAGGTGTCTCCAAACTTTTTAGCCCAAGGGCAACACTGATTCCTCCAACATCCAAGGGACAAAACCTGCTGACTGCACATCATGCCAACATACTCATATCATTAATTACTGTTAAAATGTTCAGTTTCGTTGTGTATGTCAGTTATTGTGTTTCTCAATTGGCCGTTATATAAAATCATCTGATGTTAAATAATGAATGTTGATGCCTTAAATCAGCGCTTCCCCAAGGTTTTATTCGTATTATGGAATCCTAGTCACAATGTTCAAGTTCTAGGGAACTCCACCGTCCCTGTATCAATATGTTTTCATAGTTTTTTTATCAACGATCATTAATGAACAAAAAAAAATTTTAGTCGTTTATTTAAAAAAAAATAATAATAATACTAACAATTGATAATAATAGATTGATAATGTTTTTTAGTAATTTAAAAAAACTATTATTGTGAAATCTGCCTCTGTTTTTTGGACATTAATGTTGATTTCGGAGTCTGATTTTACAACATGGCCTTTCCACGAGTTTAATTTTCTTTTGAATCCAAGAATCTTGTCACTGGAGCCGGGTATATTTTCTAGTTTAGCTGAGCTATACAGCCAAAAGTATTTCAATTGTCAGCGGCTAAACTCTTGTCAAAACCACACGCGTTTCCCCCACCTAAGTTATCCAAGTATAATAACGAAACGGCAAAACAATTGTTTTTCCTTTTATGACGTGTCCTTTGCGGAACTCTTAACAATATTTCGCGGAGCTCTGGGATTCCGGGAAACTCTGGCTGGGAAATACTGCATTAAACATATGCTCTCCAATGAACGTTTATTTCTGAAAAATATAGTAGGTAACCGACTAATGGACCTCAATATCGATGATATCTTAAATGTAAAATAAATCGATCAGCATTTTCGGTAACCTAATAATGGACCCAAATATGAAGGAAATACGAAATGTTAAAATCAATCGATACGTGAGAGCGTGATTTTAAAATCGATAGTTTTTTTTCATAATCAGCAGGTTTAACAACCTAATACTGACCCTCAATATCCTGATAAATTGCGTATATTGCCATTTGAAAGGCAATTTTATTCCCGACAAAATAAAATAGAATCATTGAAATTGGACTATAAGTAACAAAGATACGGCCTTTTGAACTTTTTATTACTTTCCTCACCATATGAACGAGTGAAGCCATGTTTTTAAAGTATTCTGCGCATGTTCCAACGGAAAACTTTTTTTTAGTTTTGCGAATAACTCGAAAGCTATACATCTTCCCGGAACAGTCGAGATGCTCATTAGAACGATGATTAAATAATCTTCGAAGACTAACTTAAATAAACAAAAAAATTCTTGTATTGGACTTTATCCCCAAAGCGGTGAGGAAATTCGCGAGATACCAGATATTAAAATTTGTTATGAAAAATAAAAATTACCTTTTGAAGATGACGAAGAACAGAATGTATTAATACTGTTTTTTTTATATTATTTACAAATGTTGTGAAACGTTGACGGTTTTTATTGCATGTCAAGACTCGTGAAAAGTATGGGATCTTCTATTATATAATATTGTAATCGGTACTTCTGCGTAATTTGGGTGCTATAAAGGTTCGTAAATATAAAACTCTGTGTTTCGTAACCTTGAATTTTTTTTTATTTTTTATTTGGCTCCTTTTGTAAACGGGGGTATTGTGTAACTTGATGAAAACTCATTGCTACAATCTTATCGTGTTATCTCCCGGTGGACCCTCAGCCCCGTGTTGCCTTGGGATGAATAGCACCTGACTTCTCTGGGTTGACGACCCCTGCCTTGAATGTCCTCCGCGTCTCTTTTTAATTCATCATGTCTATGCATTATTGTTAAGTTTAATTACCAACATTCATATAATCGTTTGTTTCTATACAGAAACGAATGTATTACAAACATGTATTAAAAAGAAAAACCCGGAAATTTATTTTCTACCATTTAAAAATGAGATGATCCGCAAGGCGATCAAAATGAATGGACCGCAATGGTACAAACCATTTATTAGAAACCGACAATTCGACCCACTTTGCAGTCTTCATCAGGACTTAAAAGCTCAAAGAGAGGTGAAGAAGTGCAATTCTCGACAAAACAAAAAGGAATTATTGAAATTGGACTATTAGTAGCAAAGATACATCGTTTTGAACTTTTTATTATTTTCCCATGGAAATGGTTTTATTTTCTCCGCCTCTCTCTGAGCTTCAAGCCCTGATGGAGACCTGCAATGTGGGTCGAAACGTCGGTTTCTAAAAAAATAGTTTTTACTATTGTGATCCATTATTTTTGACTGCCTTCCGGACCATCTCAATCCTTCATATAAGTTTTACGGTCAACTATTGATTATTCAATAAAAATTACTACAGTTTTCTAATTAAAAATATTAGGAATATACTTCCTCTATTATCTGTGACAGTCATCTTCAATTATCCAGCTGTTTAACAAATAATATCAACGAAATAGAACTTCAAATAAATTTATATAAAAAATATTATTAATTAACATCTATCAATCTAATTAAAATATTTATAAACTTTGTGCGGGTACTCTTATAATTGCAAAATCAGACATCAACTGCATCAAAAGATCTCTTATAATATCCTTTTAAATACTTATTTCAAAATTAACTCTTTGAAATTCATTAAAACAAGATGGTTCTTCTGGTGATAGCCGATATGAATTTAATTTACTAATTAATTTAAAAATAATCTTATTGTTGATACTATAGTTAACAGTATTATTCGGTAAAGTTTATCATTTTAATTCTAAAATAATTAATTATCTAACTGTAAGCATTCATTTGGAACAATTACTTTTATTGGTAAATTGATGCACATCATGTTTGTAAAAGAATATCCGAATACAAAATAATCTTTATTTTGATCCAGATTTCTCCTAAGAATAACAAAGTTAAGGTTCACTGTAAATTATAAAAAAATCAATCGAGAAAGTTAAATTATTTCTTTAAAAAAAAAATTAGAAAAGAAAATGTGTTTTTGACAGTTCATTTACTGCTAATAGATTATGTAAGCTGTATTATTAATTTTATTATTATTTTTTTGTGATCGTGGTTTTTTTATAATGTAAAAAAATAAATAATGATTTTTCAAAATTATCTTAAATATGATCAATACATCAAATAAAAATAAATATATATGTTAATTTTAAGGCTGTTTACTTTTCTATTACCTAAAGATCTTTAAAACAAAGAAAAAATTAATTTTTTTGATTATATGGAATACGGTGGTTTTATCATAATAAATAACAGTGGCTAATAAAATAAATAACTGCATTATAACTCTTTACACCAGTTACATTTAAATATATGTAGTACTGTATTAAATATATTCCTGTAAAACTATTATATATTGTAACTGATAAAACCTATTTTGTTTCAGGTAAGATTTTCTGCTGTTATATAAAAGAAGCTAGAAATAGAAGGTATTCCTAATTTTTAGTTTTTTAATTATTATTAATGCATATTTACTTATTTTCATTTTTTTAATAACAAATATAATGTGTGGTCAAAGAATGTTAAATATTACTAAAATATTAGTAATTAGGTTTCGGAGTAAGTGCTAAATATGTCCTAAACTAATAAACATTTTCAAAAATTTTCAAAACGTATCAACTTTCGCGGCCGTTGAAATGGGCTTGTAATGTTGTTGGGCTCAGTAACAAACGAATTAAAATGTCGTAACCTAAAAAGTCAATAAACGATGAGCCTACTTGTAAGCATCCTAGAGTAGACCGAAACGTAGGTGGGAGGTCTGCGTTCAGAGTGATCTTACGGATTTGGATTTGGACGGTAGTCGATGGACCGAGGTTTGTAGACAGCGACCGGTGGTATCGGCATAGAACCTTCGGGTTCTATACGCCGTTTATTATTATTATTACTTAACTTTAATTATCATCATCTTGGTTGTTTTTTTATTTTGCTTTTATTTAATTTATTTGTCTGTAGTAGGTTTATGTGGTATGGATGGATACTTTAAAGTCCTAATATTTATTGTCCTTTAGTGTAGCAGCTTGTTTTGTTTTTCAATTAAAAAAAAACAAATAAAAGAAGTATGGAGTTAATTTGTTACAAATGGAATATTAGGATGATTATGAGATCATGAACCTAATGGATTATTGTTAAATATTGGGAATTGTCCTCCTGTTAATATATATTTTTTAAGTTATTTTGAAACTTACTGCAAGAGTTTACTTTAGCATTAGAAAATAATTTCCCTGATAAAACATGAAGTCCCTGTTTGGCAACATTAATCCTGATATCTGTGTGTATAGGCCTCCGGGCCCGGGAGTATTTCCTGCAGAGGCCTCCACATCGAGGTAGGAGGAACTCGGAAATTGCCAGGAAGGAAAGGGTCTGTAATCCGAGGGGGAACTCCCGATTGCAAAGTCATTGAGCGGGTCTTCATCCTGGGCATAATTACCTCCAGATATATACCGGCGTTTCAGTTCTCTATCGTATATTACTTCTTTTGTGAAAACCCTTTGTTATTCTAAAAATGATATTCTGTTTTCAGCTTATTATGTTATATGAATTACTAGCACTTTTGTTTATTCATTTCATCAGCAAATATTCTTCGCATACTCTCATTCTTCCATAACGATTAAATTCCTATTTTTTGTGGCTTCATTAATATTGGAATACAAATTTACAGTTTCATTTTATACACTCCTCTAATTGTTCATGGATAAACCTAGTTGACAAAAGTATCTAGAAAAGTTGTAAATTGAATGAACGGATCTTGCTTATTCCTTGATCCCAATTGCTATGCCAAATCATCCTCATTTTCAATTCAAGAGAAAAATCGTTGATAGCATCGGTGGATAAGTATCAGGAAACAATACCAGTGGTTTGGTCAGTTATGCAGAATAAATAAATAAAGAACAAGATAAAGGCGGAGTCTTGAGGTTCGGTGAAAAAGGATCATCATTGAAATGAAAGCAATGAAACGGAACCGAAATGTCTGGTTACGCTGGATAGACTCTCTCCTCCCACCTTCAGAAGAAGAAGAAATATGGAGGGAAAAAAATAGATACGAGGCCTATCGAATCTGTTGCCTCTTGTGGATGACGATATTTTGATTACGAGCATCCCAATCCTTTGGGATTAATATATTAATATATTAAGATTGTTGAATTTATTTACATCTCTAAATAGACCTGTTTACTTATCTATAATGTAGGAGGTTTTAAAGCTAGGTGTGCATTCGATTAACGGGCTGGTTTGATTGTTGTTGTGGCCAGTGTTTTCATCCTAGTTTTTTAAAGACTGTCCGGGTAAGGTAGGTAAAAGTGCCCCAGAGGGATAAATACCTACCAACTAACACATATGTACACTCTGACAAGAAATTACTATTACCAAAGTGTCAGATCTTTAGTGCCCTCTTGTGACTCATTATTAGTCCAAGTATCTTTAAATGCCGTAAAATAATTTTCATAATCACTATTCGACAGAAAAATCTCGATTTTACCATAAGCCATAGACCTCATGAAATATCAACAAGAATTTTCGTGTTACGTTCCAATATTTAGTACGCTTTATTCTATTGCTGTTTTCCGTGAGAAAAAAAAAAAAAATGTATGAAAATTTTGAGAAAAACGATTATAACTCTACACGATGTTAAATCTGGGAAAACCAAAATCATAGGGTATCTTTACTTAAGCCATATTGATACCCAAATTTTTTTTTTAGATTTTTCGAAGTAGTGCTACAGGTTGAAATTCTTGAATAAAATTGTGAATTTCTTGAAGTTTAACACAATTTATTCAGGTTTTTTTTTTTCTTAAACTTTTTTTTATTGGAAATATCTGTTTTAAATATAGTTCTATATACATCAACATGGTTATTATTAATCAACACATCAAATACATAAAATAAACAGTTAAAACTAACATAAATAATGATGGCTATATCGTTCATCTTTCACGTAGTAAAGAAGAAAATTTTCGGGGTGCGGTCAGGAAATAAAGCACACAGTAAGTATAAAATTTCGTTTAATGTGTGCCGACGTTTCGACCCAAGTTGTAGGCCTTCGTCAGGGCTAAGCTATTCACAATATAACCATAAAAGAAACGAAAATTAAAAATTGATGCAATAGGAAATAATTTTATTGCAGCACATATCAAGATAGATGAATTATTGGATTGTAACCTGTCAGTTACAAGGTATGACTGTGATTTGGAACTTGTCAGTTTCAGGGAATCTGTCAAACGAAAGAAAAACAAACTTTTACTATATTAATTTCATTATTTTGCTTCAATATTTGCATATCTCCCAACGTCCTACTAGGCTTTTTTAAATATGTCTATATATTTGAATTCATGTATTGCCACGTTCTGCAATAAAAATTATTTTCCTATATTTATTCTTCATTTCTTTTATGCTTACAAGAGTATTGGCTAGCACTGATGAAGGCTTACAACTTAGGCCGAAACGTTGGCACACATTAAAAAAAGTTTTACACTTACTGGGTGTTTTCTCTCTCGTTCGTAACCTTCAACCATCTTCTCCTTAATGGTTTCTATGGTCAACGATTCTTCACACATTCTTTATATTAGTTTTAACTATTTATTATTTTTGTTTGATTTTTAGATGGATTATATCTATTTTGACGTACATTGAACTGTATTTAAAACATTTTTTTTTTCAATGAAAACATGTTTAAGACCAAAAAACTTAATAAATCGTGTTATGCACAATTTCTTTACAAAAATTCAACTTGTAGCACCCCCTCGAAAATTTTGAAAAAAATTGTGGTTCAATATGGCTATTATTTTCGTTTGTCCAACTCAACAACTTATCAAATTTTAGTCGTTTTTCTATAAAGTTTTTCAAGTTTTCCTTTCAAGTCAAGGTTTTTTTTTCAAGTTTTTCCCGGAAAAAATGCTATAGAATGCAATGTGCTAAATGTTGGAACGTGACGCGAAAATTCTCGTTGATATTTCATGAGGTCCCATGGCTTATCGTAAAATAGAGATTTTTTTTCTAGATTTTTTTTAGAGATTTTTTTCTGTCGAATAGTGCTTATAAAGATTATTTTGCAGCATTTAAAGATACATAGGCTAATTGTGGGACACAGGAGGGCACTAGAGATCTGAAACTTTGGTAGCAGCAATTTCTTGTGAGGGTGTACATATGTGTAAGTCGGCAGGAATTATCGCTCTTGAGCACTTTTACCTACCTTATCCGGACAAAGCTTTTCCCTCTCGTCGGTCGGATTTTCCTTCAGCCCATTTAGACTTATCCCTTGATTTTCTCACTCACCCAAATATATATATATATATATATATATATATATATATATATATATATATATATATATATATATACACAAAAGCATAGGTGATGTATATTATATTACATAATTGTTATCTATTTGTTTATTAAATTAATTTATAAATATTTCAATTAATAAATTGAGTCACCTGGTTATGACAGCCATCTATTTGTTTGTTTGATGTTATTACCATTTGAATACGTCTGTAAAATACCAAAATGGCTGAATTCAAATATATTGGTTGAGAAAAAAACATTTGCTTCTTTTAGATGACTTCTCTAAATAAACTGGTTAAATTCATTATTTACGAATAAAAATAAAAATCGTGTAATAAGTTGTAAGGTTTGTTTTCCTTCAAGGAAACTAAAAATAGTAGCTGGCAAGAGAACGCTTTTTAGACTAAGAAAGAAATTTAAATTATAGCGTTACAAACAATAGAATAAAAGACAACAGAGTAGGTAGTATTTATGTAAAATAAAAATTATATAAATATACATACAAATAATAAAACCAAATAAAATTTAATGTCGATCTATTTATATACAGACTAACAGTTTTCTCAATAACAATTTTTGAGACTAGTAGATTAACTGCTAGTCCCCGTGCTGAGATAGAGCACTGAAGGGGGAATTTTGCATTCTTTGAACTATTTCTCTCTGAACCTCAGAATTTCCCTATAAAGGAAATCTTGGGCAAAGTGGAAATCCTGATTACGGTAGCTATTGCTGCAAAAGCTGTAATACAGTTGTACCATTGTACTTCTAGATAGCAACAGTACATACTATCTTTCCATTATATTATTTATATTTGGTTAAATGTAAGTGTTTATTCCAAGAATATCAATAAATTATTCAATTAATTTGTCTGTATCCATAATATTTTAAAATGATATTCATTATTTGTATGTATTTGTTAATTGAATTTGTCTACTTACTAATTCTGATGTTTTCTCCGATTCATAATTTATTGAGTATCAAATAAATGTTTGGGTTTTTTTCCATTAAAATTATAAATGTTAAGTATTTTTTTTTCTACTGAGGTCTGGGTAGGAAGAATGCAGGGAAATTCTCTTCAATTTCATTAAAAGTCATTGTTTTAATTAATAGATCATCGGAAGAAAGAATCCTTACTTTGGAACGCTTTTCTGATGGTAACGTACTTGCTCGGTTATGGCTGTGATTTAATTTTAACCAATGATGGAACTAACGAGACTTCAATTTTTTTTTTCAAGGCGATTGCATTGATATTAATTGATTAATTAATTTTAATAAGAAACAGGAAACTATCATGATAACTTCATAGCACATGGACATACATAGATAGGTAGATCATAGTTTTTTATTTTTTAATTTAATCACATTTTTCGGTCCGTGCTAATTGTATTAAGATTTACCAAATACGTTGCGTAACTGAATGCATTTTTGTTTAGAGTGCATAGTGGCTCTGTTAGTTAACAGCTGTGCAGGGTTATTAGCACCTAGTGAGGGTTAACACCTATTTCATGTCCGATCCGAAGCACAAATGTTAACTCTCACAAGCTGGTTAAAATATTAACCCTCCTCTCTCCAGGCTAGAAAGTTCTCTAATCTCTGGATAACCCTCTCATCTTGCTCTTGTTTGAGTTCATGTGGGCATTATACCTATTTAAACAATAACAAACCGCTTTTATTTCATTTTTATCTTTTTTATTGTTTAATAATCAATTTCACTTCTTTATTCACGCTTGTAAAAAAACAAAAAAAAAACAACCGATAATTACGACCAGTTAATTTGATGAGTTTTACGTTAGTGGATTTCTTTGGTAGAGTTGGCGATAATTCGATAGAACCATCATTAGTATCCATTGTCGTAATTATCGAAAGGTCTTGTAATGAAATTTAATAAACACTTAAGAAGCTTTGATGCAGTTAAAACATAGCATGGACCTAGAATTATGGATACAAACAAGGTTATGGCAACATAGTTACTTGATCACATGATTACTTGATCACTAATATATTTACAGGCGTTTCTATAGTTATTGGATTATTGATAAGATCGATGCCATTTCTGATATCACTCAAAGTCTAATCTTTTATTCTCGAAAAAAAAAAGACAAAATGAAAATTAAGTACAAATAAATAAATAATTTAGTTAAAGAAAGAAGACCTTTTTAAACTTGAAAACACATAAAAGGTTTGTCTTATTAAAGCTTCTTAAACAAAATACTATGCTCGAATACAACTGTGAATTTGTGCATTTCATTTGGAGGCCAATTTAACCAATAATTGAATTCTTTAAAAATGTTTCAAATTCTTTAAAAGTTCCAAAAAGTTTCACAAATTTCCTTTTCTGCCATTTCTTTTACAAGATTATTCTCAATCCCACCCGGTCTTCTTCATTGCTAATAATTACGAGTGTGCATCCTTTAGTGCTGATTCACAATTTATTATTGACAGTTTTTTAAAAAATAAAATTGAAATTTCGGGCTAATTTGATGAGGTACCTTAAAAATCTTTGTCGACCCATGGCTTCGATTTCTACGTATCAAGTAATTTCTGTTTCAATTAAGCAGAGAAAGTTGGAAACATTTTTTTCTGACGCAAAACCTTATCCATCAGGATGAGCGAAAAAAGTATTTAAATGGTGAAAATATTAATTAAATTTTATAAAACTATAATTAAGGTGAAAAATGGCATTAATGCCTTTAATGATTAATGAAGTTAATTAGTTAATTTGCATTTATTTTCCAGTATTTTTATTGTTTTTTCTTTTAATTTTTTTTTACAATTCTGGTCCACTATATTTTAATTTCCTGAATTGATACCCTCCAACATGTTTTTATTAATTAAAATGTGACTCAACTGTAATCTGCCTTTCTCGGAATTAAAAGTATTTAAATTGATTCTTGATAAATAAAAAAAAAAAAAAAAAAAAAAAAAAAGAAAAATGAAGGTAGTTATAGAAGCCGTGATATTGTTTTCCTTCAATAAATTTTCTATCAATTTATCTACAATGGAGAGAGTTTCTAGGTCATGTCAGATAGTCTCATCATTTTCAAACCATTCTAGACACCTTCCCTGGCTACATTGTTCGTAATTTAAAATAAATATGTATTACATGTTTATAAATTACTACCGAAAAATGTTATAAAAAAATAGCCAGTCGTTGTGTCCTTCCATAGTTTGAAAAAAAATAAAAGGATAAAAATATACGTTATTCAGTAATATTTTTTAAATATACGAGCATTAGTTGATGTGTTGGCCTTATTATCTTTTGTCTTATGGAATTTTTCAAAAATCTTCTATATGAAGTATTTTCCAGTCCTTGTATAGTTTTATAATTCATATCGCTCTGTTTCCATCAAATTTTCAGGCTTGATAGTTAATGTAAATCTTTGATTATATTTAAAAAAGTTTTTAATCCGGTTTTCAGTCTAATAATAATAACATATAATGTTTTAACAATATAGATAACATATAATGTTTTTAATCAAGAATTAAAAATATCATTTATAAATTCAAAAGATAGTTTGGTATAGATATGTGATGTAATAGTATCTCAGTGGGAAAACGTCAAGTAGACCGAAACGTAGGTTTGAGGATTGTTATAATAAAATATAATTATTACTTTCCCTTACCTATATACGAAGTATATAGTAAAAGAAAGTATTGCGATCGTGAAAATTTTCGAATTCCAGTTTTCTACGGAAATACACGTTTTAAGGCCCCCTGAGTCCACATAGCCAAGTCTCGCAAAATGGTCTGTGTGTGTGTATGTGAACAGTCTAGCTCAAAAACGAAAAGTTGTACGATACTGAAATTACGTATCTAAGAGAGGCACATGCATGTGATGTTAAAGCAACTTTTTCGTCCAAATCGACTAACCGGAAGTGACACTTTTTTTTACAATTTTCTCGAAAATGGTTCTAACGATTTTGATGAAACTCGCCTAAATTATTCTTCATAAAGGCTTATAACTTTTCATGTATCAACACCGAGGAAATGCAGAAAAAAAAGTTATGATGAAAAGAATATAAAAAGGTATACATTTTATGGTAAATTATGTCTAGACGTGTATAAAAGGTAATTTGATTATCTAAAAAACAAAAAAAAGAATCATCAAAATCGAACTAGTCATAGCAAAGATTCAGCGCCTCGGACTAACCGGAAATGAAAATTATATCACGGATTTTACAACTTTCTCGTAAACGGCTCAGACGATTTTGATGAAACTTGTCTAATGTCTTCTCCTTGTGCATGTAGTATAACAACGAGAAAAAGCAGAGGATAAAGTTAGCGAAAAGAAAATTTTATTTGCTCATAATTCAAAGAGTGAGCATTTTTTGGCCAATTTTGAATGAAATCATATGAGGGTAATTAAATTCCCTAAAAAACAAAAAAAAAATATTAAATTCGTGCCTGTATTAGAAAAGATACAGCGTATGACATAAGGACTGCTAGACCTTATGTCCTTAAGCCCTTATGTTCTTATATGACCTTATGCTGTTGCGTTATAGTGTGATGCGCTAATGCTGTAAGATTAGTGTTTTTTACAATTAGGCATGCTGGTTAACTCTAGTTTTGAGTTTTTTAGAAGTTTCGCCAATATCAATTTTCTCACAATTTATACAAACTAATTATATATTACAATTTGTTTGCCCAGAATATTAACTTTTATCTTTCATATTTGTTTTATGATTAAGAAGTTTATTTTGATTATTCAAACCAAATTTTACATCATTTTTTTTTTTTTAAGGAATTGTTGAATGTAATACATAAAAAAATATTAATTTTAGTTCTGAAGATGGGAATCAATTCCCCGAAACGTTAACTAATGTATTCAATTAAGACAATAATGTTACCAATTAGGAAGTATAATTGCCAACATTTCCAACGAAGATATTTTCTAATGTGTTATGAACATGTTTGAAGTTTTAATAATTATAACAAGAAGTTTTAACTTTATAAAAATAAGAGTTGGTTTTTAATGGGGATTTTCTATTAATTGTTCTATTTTTATTGTAAGAATAAAAAAAAAATCTTGGACGGAATATCTGCCCCAACCTTTACAGAAACTTATAGCCCGTTTAAATAATCCATCTACAACCTAAGTTCCAACTCCTTCGACATTCTTACATATCTCAACCACTTTTTGCTCCCTACCAATATCCTTGTGCCTAAAAACGGGGTCTTTTCTTCGATTCCGTCCTTGGGGTGTTTTTTCTTCCCTTTCTTGGATAGATTCATTGGTGACGTTTTCTCTTTTACTTTTAGTCAGCGTTTCTCTTCCCTTAGGAAGTGTCGGGTTTTCTTGTCATCACTTGACTATGGATGAATGCAGGGGTAGAAGCAATTGAATAAACGTTTGAAATTCAATTCCTGAAATAGGATTTTTTATGTTTTGTCGACTAAAAGTTTTAACATAAGAAAAAAGTGTAAAATAAAACCTATAAATTTCTTTTGAAAGTTTTTGGAGTTTAAACTCCATGTAACGCTAGATAATATTGATAATAATTTTTTTTTATTATCCCTAAACACATTTTTAAAAAATGTATTTTAATGCTATATATTTTTTAAGTTACTATATTTTCTAGTCATTTCAGCGTATATCAGTCTAAATTTTTAAAGCTAAATACGCTTCCATATAAATCGTTTGTAATAAGGAAATTAAAAATATTGACATCGCCTGCGTTTTTGTAACTATTCAAAAATAGTGTTGATTAATCAATCATATTTTTTATCTGTAATAAAAACTTGCCGTTTCTGTTTATAGCTAAATAACCGTTCTCAAAATCATATATGCAAAACAGCGGGAAATTCTCTTCGCACTTGTTGCTTCTGCAGTATCATACTTTATGTAATAGGGCCTACTAGATCCACTTAGTACCGTATTAGCTGTGGACAACTTCGCTTTAGATGTCTAAACAAAATTAAATTAATACTTATACCGTTTTTTTTGTAAAAATAATTCGTCACTTATACAATGGTTAACTTAACTTTTTACAGCTAATTGCAGGTTAAGGTACTCTGAAATTTACTTACCAGCCTTTGAAACGAGCGTAGTTTTATGGATTGAGAATCATTACGTTTAATGAGTTATTTTTATTTACACACTTTTTTATTGTTGCTTTTTATATAATGCGCAATGAAATATAACGTGATTTGGTTGGTGTAAGTGTCTGATGGGCTGAATTATTTCCAGAGAATGTTATGGAAATTTCTCTGATCGAAATTTGCCTAGCACTACTAACTTTAAGTGATATTTATCTTAGAAAAGATAATTTAAAGTTTTCAAAATCAGTTTCCGCTTAATGTCTTTGAAGTCATTGTATTTAAAGACTGATTTACAATTAAAAAAAAAAAAAATAAAAACAACTTTTTTCATTTTGAAGAGCCACTACGTTTCACTAACGAATGTGAAAAATCGCATTTTTGGAATTCCTTAGTTTCATTAATTTGCTAGAAGTATTATTTGCAAAATAAAATATTATAAACACAGATCTAAGACTCAGAGAAGTTAATAAATAGATCGATAGATAAAAAAAATTATTCGCAAAGAAAAGTTACAAACAAGTAAAACTTGAAGTTCTTTTTTATCTCTTGAAAAGTAGTTGTATTCTCATTGGCTAGTCAGAAAAGGTAGTGACGATATAGGTTTGTCAATTAGGAAATAAACAATACGAAATTGTCTTTTTAATAATCATGAAACAAATTCGAAACGAAATGTCTAACAGCACTCTTCGTTTAGGAATACAGTTTCTTCCTTCTGGTTTCTTTTCCAGGGGTGTCCAATTTTTCATCAAATATTTCGTCATCCGTTCCAGGAGAGCGAAAGCAAAAAAAAAATAATAATACGTCATTGTCTTCAATTAGCTATTATCTGCATTCTTACTAATCATGAAACAAATTCAAAACGAAATGTATAATAGTACTATTCGTTTAAGAATACAGCGCTTTTTTCTGGTTTCTTTTCCAGCGGTGTTCAATTTTTCCTCCGATATTTCGTCCTCCGTTCCAGGAGGGCGAAAGTCCAGAAAGTCTTTTAAAGCAGTCCCATGGAACAGAGGACGGAATGTTAGACAAGAAAATTGTTAGACATCCCTGGAATAACAGCCACATGAAAATATAAAATAACCACAAATAGAAACATTTCAAAAACAACAAGAGAATAGTGATATTGATGTAACTTATATATGTTTTAATGTAGTTGTAAATTAATAAATGAAAAAAAAAATTAAGCTGACAGACGATCATTCTGATAATGCTGTTTAAATTGCTAGAAGGCTGCAACAGAGCTGATCAGTTATTAGTAATTATGCAATTACATGAGCATAAGTTGATTAATTATAATTTTAATAAGACAACGGTCAAGTGTTCCAAAACATAAAAATTAGTGGTTTTAAAAGAACAACTACTCTGAAGTAATTGCAATTATAATTACCATTAATTTAAGTCGTTGCAATTTTCACTGCATATTTAATTTTTGCAAATCTATTAAGTGTTTCTTTTTCACCATTTGAAACGTACCGCTTAGCATGTTTGTTTTAGTGCCATTTCGGTTTTAAGTAATTGCAATTACTTTGGCTCAACTAGTAATTGCAACTGAAAACCACAATTGAAATTACATTGGTTCATTAAGTAATTGCAATTACTTAATGTTTTAATTTTAATTTTAATTTTAATTTAATAATAATTTTAATTTTATTTCTGCAAAGCCAAATTACAGTAATTGGTAATTAATTATAATTAAAATTACGTTTTTCCAACTCTGGAATAAAGTTACGAAACTCATTTAACATTTTTTATCTTAATTTTTTTTTTTCCAAACCAAACAGGAACAAGAGCGATATTCCAAAATTTATCAACTGCATGAAATATAATCCTAATAGGATGATTGGAGACACTATTAAAATAGTTCTATAGATAAGAATATTGAAGTTTTCTGGTAGAGAGTAAGACATTGTAATTTTTTTCATGGGTGTCTGATACCTAGTTTTCTTCATATCGAAACTGTAGAACCCGGACAGGAAGGCAGCATTCTATTAAATAATGTTCGTACTTCATGTATGGAGGGGTAAAGCTTTACAAAATATATTTAAAATGTTTTGTAATCGAGTTTGAAAAGATTCCCGAAAAGCTAGGAAAAAAAAAATGGGTCTTTTATTTTTTGTTAATTAAGGTTGATCCAGGGGAAAGATAATACATCATATCCTTTTAATAATAACATCATTTGTCATTATCATGATGTATAATAAAATAATAGCATAAGAAATTCATTATAAATCCAAAATGGTGTTTAACAGTGGCGTAACTAAAGATGACTGAACTTTAATGCAAGCGTTTTTCTGTGTGTCTGTCCCCTCCAGAAATTGTTTCTCCATAAAAAATAGCCAACTCTATCCTTACCCGCTACTACTACTATACATCGCAATATTTTTCAAACTCTGTCGTAAAATGAGAAATAGTTTTTTAAGAAGTATTTTTATATTGTTTATCAGTATTTATTTTATTTTTATGAAAATTTTTCCAGTTGATGAACTTTGATGAACTGCGTCCAAACGCGCCGCCTCGGTTGCATTGGCGGTATTTAAACCACTGGTACTTGAATTTTTTTAACCAGCCCTCTCCATCATATAGCGTTGCAGATTCAATACATACTAGAGAAATTCACTTGCGACACACGAAATTTAAAAATAGGTTGGTTACAAAACAGTATTTACTCTTTCGTTATCATATGCGGGCACGTATTGTATTCGGTTGGAAGTATAATAGTGTTGTAAATTCTTACTATTTATAGTTTTACTACGATAATAAGGCATGCCTGTACATACATACATACATATATATATATATATATATATATATATATAATACATATATATTCTCGTTGATAAGTTATGTTAGAAGTAGTTGAACAGTTAGCGTGGTTGGAGCACTGTCACACATTCAATCTGTCCAATTGTCTAGATAGTCCACAGATTGATGGGACATATCCTTCAAGGCTGACAATCTATTTGGCCCCTAAGGATTCTAATCCCCCTTAAGGGCCAAGTTTTTGCTGATATTTCTCCACCTCTACTTACAGATGTCCCATTTTGGTATCTACTTTGCTGTTAACATACAGTTCTATCTTCAAAATATATATATTTTTTTTATTAAAATATAATAAAATTTAAGTATTTCTGAATAATCATGTTAAAAAAAGTTAATGGATGATGGCATAATTACATAAATGTTTCGTTATTTTAATCTTAGCTGATTAGTTTCCAGTATTTGTTATTCAAGTGTTTTGCTTGTTGCTTATGCTAATAGAATATTTTTTTTTATTATTGATTTTTTTTTGTTTTATATCAATTTATTAAGAACTATTTTATTTTATTTTTCTATAAATTAATTAGGATGTAAGCGTTCTACTCTTTCATTACTGAATGCAACGTACTGGAATGTGGTGTACTGGATTTCGATCTGAGTTTTTCTTTGAATCATATTGGGCATGTTTTAAGAAAGCATTTGCCAGTCATTTAATAAATAATATTTAGATATGGTCTGCACTGTTAAAAGATCAATATAAATTTAAGATTATAATAAAATAATGTTGCTTGTATGTATATTTTAATGACTCAGAGCTAGGGCTGTAACTTTCTTTCTATTTCTTACTTTTTTTTTTTATTCCATGATCCATTAAGTTTCGTTTTTTTTTTTTTTTTTGTTTTGTTTTGTTTTACCACATGTAATCATAATAAGCAACACTATCACTAATTAAAGGGGATGAGGAAGAGAACTGCCTAGTTACATCTTCTTCGGTCCTGAAATTAGTGTTTCTTGTTACTGAAGGTGGTCTCTCATCCACCCCCTTTTCAATCCTTTAAGAATATTCTAATGCATGATCTTGATGTTTTTGTGAAACCTTTTGTACAAGAGCGTGTTCGTTTACGGATAGCATGTATAAGAGCTAAGCTAATGACGTAGAAAATCTATGGGTGCCAGGCATTGCTACTGTTTCCGAAACCCGTATTTCCGAGAGGCAAGGAAGGTTACAACCTAAACAAATAAATAAATAAATAATAAATACTTAAGTAGGAATTTTGGTACCGCGGACCTACGTTTAGTATTTGAGTCAATATATGTAATACATATTTACAATTGTATTTGTTACAATGTATATAAAATTATTTTGTACATTGTTATTGTTGATTAATGCTGGGCTCTGGACTTAGCTATTATTATCTTGTTCCCTGGTGCTATAGGATATCCGATGCAACTAGATGGATCGTGATACTGCTGAGATTACCAGAGTAAATTGATCTGACAGTGAGGTGTTAATTTGTATTGAGTGGCATGTCATCTACTGCAACCGGCCTGCAAATAGACACTGCAAATTGTGTTTGCCCTATTGCTGACTCTGCAGCTTGCCTTGGTCGTTCGTTGGATTTCTTGTATTACCTTCCTCGATCCTCAGAGTAAATACGAAATTTGTTCATACAATACAATTCTCTTTATCGTACCGGCCACGGAGTATTTTTAACTTTCAAACTGATAAAATCTATATTTAAGACAAAACTACTTATTTAATTAAAAGGTTAAATAAATTTCTTATTCGCGTTATTTAATTATAATTAACAAGAAACAATCTCGAGTGGATCCCATCCCATCCCACGGTGGGTATACTCTCCTCAAGGGAACAGATTTAATGGGAACTTATTCCAAGACCTAATACCTTTGAATACAAATGTATATACAAAGTAAGATTATATATTTATTATTTATAATTAGATAAACTCAAGATCATTGATAAAAAAATTTAATCTATTTGACCATTCCTAATTGGTCTGTGATATTTTTTGTGGGCTATTTGTTTATTTATTCATTTTTTTTTTTTATAATTGTCAAATAACCAATTACTTCTGTGAGGGGAAAATAAGTAATTTCGGGCTTTTAGAAGTTTCAATTTCAACTCCCTTTTTTCCATCAAAGAAGTTGGATCTGTCTTTTCTTCTGTTGTTCTTCCCTTGTCCGCTTTCCTTAACTGCTAATATTCCCCGTCTGTTTCATCCTCCTTTGAAAATTAGTTTCGGGTATCTGCCTCAACTCTAATAACGTAAATGAGGAAATATATACTAATTTGTCGTTCTTTGATTAAAAATGTAATTAAAATTATTCGCCTTCATTTTTATTTATTTATTTATATTATTTTTTGGAGGCATGTTATTATTGCTGAAACAAACAAATTTAGGTAGAGAAAATAATTTTTTTTTTCACTGACTTTAGTATTATTAAGTAAATTGTGCCAAAAAAAGATAGAAAAACAAAGACACTAGCCATAAAATCGTTCATATGATGACTAACTTAGAAAACTGTTTTTAATTTGTTATTGATTATTATTTAATGCCTCAAGATTTATCATTGATAAAAAAATCAACAACAAAAAATCATACTTTATAAATTTCATTTCGTTGAGGAAATTTTAACAAAGTATTTCTAATGTCGGTTATATATTCCATTGTTCAAGTTATGGTTTCATATTCTTATTTGTTTTGTTATTTTTAGAACTATATTTAACTAGGCATATAGAATATCATTATTTATATTTAAGCTGAAACGCAAATTCAGGTGGCAATTCTTTTTTACACATAATAATAAATTAATTCATAATATAACAGCCTAGTTTTATATTCATGAAGCTGGTGTAGACTAACGCAAAATACTAAATGGTTGTGGCTATTTGTCCAATTTGAATATTGATAAAAATAAAAAAAAAATAAAAATTATAAGAAAGACTATAAAAGGTTTTTAATTTATTTCATTTTTTTTCTTGGTAACCATTAAAAACAAATTATTAGATAGTGAGGAAAAAAAATGGTGAAGATATATTTTAAAAATATTTAAGGATGCGATAATATTAAATTACGGTTTCTAGAAGGTGGCTGTGAGTTAAAAATTAATTATTAGATAAATAAATCAGTTAAATAATTTGAACTATCTTGTTCAAGACTTACAATTAGCATAAGAAATTTCAGTTATAATTATTAATTGCACGAATTGAAAATAATTATTTCCATTTCCTCTATTTATTTTAATTGTTAAAGCGTAATATTAAATTGAATTTGTATACATTTAAATAAATCCTCTATTGCTTACTTCCTTTAAATGTGGCATGCTGTAATACTCGAATGTATAGTAATAAATTTTTGATAAATGTTAAAAAATTAATTATTGATAGAAAAAAAAAGTGAAAAGACTTACTGTTAGGTTTTCCCAAAATCCTCAAAAATTTAGGACACAAATATGATTATAATAAAATCTTTAATTCTTGATGTGAAGGATTTTAATTTTAATTGAAACTTTAAATTTCTATTCATAAATAGAAAAAAATTGGCTAAAATTATGTGAATTTATTATCAATAATATACTTACCAGTCAATGGGTTTACGAATTCAGGCATCATGAAGACAGAAATATAGTAGATATGTTCTATTTTGGACTGTCTTTGGATGATATTCAACCTATTCGGAATGCCTTTCTTAATTACGCGTTAAATTAGTAAAATTATCGCTTATTAGTTATTTCTTGGTATTTGTGAGGCTCAAGCCTGCTTTAAAACCTTCCGATAACATAAAAAAAAAAGAAAAAAAGCATCAAGAGCTCTTAATAATGGTAAGTGCTGGACCCTCTAAGTACCATTTGTAGGAAAAAATTTAATTAAGGTCTTATCAACGTTGATTATGGCATTTATTCTCTTATGCCCATCCATATATATAAATATACATATATATATATACATATATATGTTTTTACATTTATAAGTATTTTTGTTGTTTCGCATGTTTTTTGCCTTATTCTTATTTATCACCTCAGCGTTTCCTTTCATGATGTATTGCTTGGAATATTCACTAATGACGGCGACGACGAGCGAGCGACAGGTGGATGCCTTCTTCTCTTAATACGTCGCGGAGGAAGATAGATGGGGTCCGTTGGAGATAAAATTGAAAGAGGGGGCAAACAAATGACCGGTGCGCGTCCTCAGACATCCTCTCCTAGATTTACGTAACCCTTATTTCACTCTAACCTTCTTCCCTGCCTTTTCCTCAGTTCCAAAAGAACTCATGACAGCTTTCTGTTAATTAGGACTCAATCAATTATAGGCCATCTTATTGCACACTACCATGATATAAAAAAAATAATTAAAAAATAACGATCTATGCACTCAAAATGAGATAATTATGAATAAGATCCTTGGCAGATGCCACAGCAGTCCTTGAAGTCTTAAGTCTCTCATATGCCAGTATATTACTAACAAGTTAACGTTTCCTCAATCAAGGCATCTACGTAAGACAAGACAACGTTACATTAAAACATAAGACACCTAAATGCAGACTAGAGACAGCACATCTCACACCAGCAGTAAAAAAAGATACCGAATTGAATCAGTACGCCAATCCAAGATAAGCTGTAGAGGGGTTATCACCTGGGTTAGTTGTCTCAGTTCTCAGTCACTGCTGCTTCTTAGCGGTCTAAACTCAATAAAACAATACAATCACAATATTGTGAGTAGGTGTGAGCAGTCTCTAGTTCCTGGTGATAGTTTTTACAATCATTTTTTGATCGAATTAACTCTCATTATTCATTCTGTATTTAATATAATCTACATCCTAACTATTTTTTATTATGTTATAAAAGTTGCAAAATAATAATCTGGATCAACTTTCAGATTTGGTTTTTGTTCGAAATGTCTGTTCGGAGATGTCACAAAAAAAACACGGGGATAGTCGTCACGATGACATATTGTAATATAACACACGTGCATATTCTCTTGCAATCCATCAAATACTTGAGGGTGTATTATGCCGCTATCATTTCTGTTAAATTATACAATAATGATATTGTCTCTTACCTATACCCAAGAGCTTAAAAATATGGAAGAACAAGAAAAATGAGCGATTACTCTTAGAATCTAAAGGAAAGGTGGTTAAGAAGAGCGTGCCTTGTAGCTCAAAGCTGTCCATCGAGACATGTGTTCATAAATATGAATCCCTCAGGGAAAAGAGCATGTAGGAGGCCTAAAACGAGGCGGATGGATCGAATAAACAAAGACAACACAAGATCGGCAAAGAATTGTGGTGCAAGCTGTTTAAGGCTGCAAATGCTCTAAAAGGACAGAAAAACCAACAGAATTATGGCTAAATATGATAATTAATTCTTAAAGATTCATTCTTAATAACATAATTCATTTTTGGTTGTTTGGTGTACTGTTGAATGAACAATCATATTTTATCTAGACATCTTCATAAACATCTAGAACCTCCAAACTTTATCTAAATTAATAATAAAGTTATTGTTCAAAGCAAAGTCCCATTGAAAATTCTCAGATGAGGAAAGATATAGCACAGCGTTTTTATACAAACTGAAGGCTGTCCATCTAAATATGCATTTTTTCCTGCAGTAACGAATGTTTATAAGAAAGGATGTGAAAGAAACTATGAGATCTTCAAAAACCGCTTAGAAATATATTGTTTACAAGAACTTCAGTCACAGCATAGTGCCTACTGATCCATACTGTGGTAAAATAATATATTTTTAATTTTTTTATATTTTGGCCTCTTTTAAAAAATGAAACGAAATTAATTATAAATTTATAAGTATATAAATTCAATTACATAAAAATGTATAAGTTAGATTATTCATTAAAACCGAAACTAGTCAGACAGAGCAGTTTCCTAGCAGTTACTCTACCGGCCATAAAAACAATTGGAGTAAATAGTTAGTAGCCGTGACAAATAGAACTGCTATCCCTAATCATTTCGTTAATTAGTCGAAAAGTTAGCAACTAGCCATTAATTTGACGGTTCTTGTTATGTTCATCGTCGCAATTATTGCTTGCTTACTAATTATTTTACAGCCTTTTTTACATCATGAGGTCGTTAGTTCCTAAATTTTCCAAGGTTTCGCGACTACAGCTTATGGTGTTAAAAACTTCTCTTTTTTTTTTGTTATCTTAATTTTTATGTTATTTTTAAATTTAGCCACGTATTTCAGACGTAATTACTCGTTGGGAACGAAACACATTGCGATAATTAATCCCCAAGGTTATCTGGTCAGCTTAATGAGGGTGTGTATCTAATAATGTAGCATACTGGATACAACCAGTCCCTCTCTTGTTATTTCGGATAAAATATTTTAATTATAAAATTTAAATATTTTAAAATTATTTAAACAGAATGGAACTTTCAATTTGATACTTGTCCATTTATTTTTTTGAGATGAATTTTATCTCTTTCAATGATATTCTTCCCTAAAATAATTAATAAGTTGTAAGTTAATTCATAGTCTTAAATGCGATATACTGGTATTTCTCATGACTTGACTTATATATTGTCACAAAACTGAGGTCGTAGACAAGGTCATCGAAAATGCACCCAGGCACGCACCTCGTTAGGGGATTCATTAGTTTTTGGTTGACCGAGGTAGTAAATGTAGACTTTCCTATTCTGTTTAAAATAATTCGGTCTTCTAAAGGTTGATCCACCATTCTGGTCATAGGTGGAGTACATAACAGTTCAAAATAAATATAAAATCAGATAAGCAAAGCCTTATTAAATTTGTTTAGGAGAAGAAAATTTAGGGTGCTATGATTTTTTTCTCTTATTATTATTCTTTTACCTCTTTTATACTTATTCCTCTTATTATTTTTAGGATTTTTTATTTCTTTAATTTCACTCAATTAAAAAATATGTTTACTTTGTTGAAATTCTATTGTTTCTAGATCATATGTCTATTGAATTAATGTTAAAAAAAAAAAAAAAATACAATCATATATGCTTGTAACCATAGATGATGATTATAAATTATAAAAACGCTGTAAACTATTGCAGATTATTTATTAATAATTATTATTTGTTTGTGAAATTGATTATAAATTATTAATTATATAAATAAAAGTTTTTCGGGATCATTGTACCAAGAAAAAAAAATTTTTAACGATTAGTATGATTCTAAAAAAGTATTTTTCCTCCTATCTTCATAAATTGCTCATATATATATATATATATATATATATATATATATATATATATATATATATATATATATATATATATATATATATATATATATATATATATATGTATACACACACACACACACAGTTGAACCTTTGTAAATCGAATACAATTTCTATATAGTCCTTATTAAATTATATATGTACATTTATGAAAAATTAGATGCAATTTGTACAGCTTTTCAAATAAGTGTTATTGATCGTTCAGTTTTTTTTTTCTTTAACACTACAAAATCATTATTCCCCCAAAAAATCCTTTAATTCTTCTTTAACCCTAAAGAGTATCTGTAATTGTTTTTGTCTGAAAATGATCAAAAATTGCATTTTTTTTAAAGCATCTTTATGTTCGATATATAGAGGTTCAACTATATATAGTTGAATATATATATATATATATATATATATATATATATATATATATATATATATATATATATATATATATATATATATATATATATATTAAAAAATCGATAAATAGAAAGATTGCAATTTTTGATCAGTTTCAGAAAAATACATAGCTCTTCATAACTAATAAATAATTCCTAGTTAAACAAATCATCTCGTAGATAAAAATACTCATTAAAGCATATAATGAACATTAACTTCATTTTTTTTATTTATTTTATTATTTTATTTTTTAAAGTGTATGTATGCAAAGAACAAGTCGTGCACAAGATTCATTGCCCATTTGTATTGAGCAGTTTTTATTTTGTAGACATATCAATGTTATTTAATGTTAAATAAATCAAATTCATCTATCTCTGTTTGCATCTATTGGATGTGATCAAAGCTGGATAACGTGAGGGCGTTCCTGGTAAAACTAAAACTGCTCTCATAATCATTACAAAGCAATCAAATCATCAGCTGTTTCAAAGGTATGATGCCGAATCTGACAATCGCATTTCCTCTTATTGAATTTTCATTGTAATTAATTTTTGATGAATGCCAATCAAACATGAAAAAAATTATAATGTAGAAAAAATAAAATAGTTCAACGAAATCGAATTTTGTAAAATCGGTCAGAGGTTATTCGACGATAATTTTTTTTCTAATGTGTAAATTTTATGTATTTCCGTTATATGCGTGGCTCATTGGTTAGCGTATTTCGAAAGTATTCAATTTTTAGAGGAAAGCATTCCATTTCATAAAAAGGTGTGATGTCAGTAACGATATTACAGCTTTCAATGTTGTGTTTGGATTATTTTACGATGCTGAATGTGTCATATTACATACAAGGGTTTATGAACGGCTGTAGAAGCTATGGCTCCAACATTTAATAGAAAAAAATCGCCTCAGAGACTAAAAGGCACTGGATGATGGATCTTTTTGTAATCACTTTAAACAGATTCGATTCAGCAGAGGGGGAGGGAGGGAGGGTCACAGGGATTTGCTCTTCCTCGTGCTTTACATGCAATTTATCATTATATATTATCCCCAGAAGCCCAGTTTTTATTCAGTTGCATAATGAGTTTTTTTTTTTTTTTTAACAACATAATATGTACCCCTTTCAATGCTTTTCGTTTCTTTATTTTGTTCATTTGTGACAAATGAAGGCCGAAATTCACAATTTTAACCCCCAAACATTTTCTTGCTACAATTATAAAGCCTGAGATCCAATGTCAAAAAATAATTATATTCCGCGGTTTTTAATTTTTTTTTTTTAGTGAAAACATGTTGACCTAATTCAATTGTTTAGCACTCATTTTCCACCTTTTTAAACGCTCTTACGCACTATTTCTCATTTTTAATGAAAAAGTGTTTTTCACATCTTAAACCCGGAAAAATCACTTTTCGGAACGTTTATGATTTTTTTTTTCTCACCAGGCTGCTATATACCGGATTTTATCTAAAACATATAATTCGTTTTTACTATTTTCTTCTATCACGTTGAAAAAGTCCATTGGGAAATGTTTTCAAAAAATGAATATATTTTCCCTATCACGCCTGGAATGGAAGAACTGTGACAGTTTTAAAACATAACCATCCATAGAAAATAATAATAATTTAAAAGACTGCTCTTCTCCCATTAGATTTATAAAAATATAGAATTTTTTTATTTTCCATTTGTATTTCCTTTGTTTTTTTTTTGCCAAAAAAATAATTAAGAAGATGGATGCCTATTACGTTATATGTAATTATTCTTATTTCATAACACCAGCATAATGTTTATTGTTTAACTTTTTTTTGTATTCTTTACCTTAACAATGAATTATTTATTATAATCTTGGAAAATCATTATTATTTATTAATTTTAACTTTCTTTTAGAGATTTTCTTCCTAAGATATTAATTAACATCAGATTAAAAATAGTCGCTTATTTCGTCCATTTCAATGCCCATTTAGACAATTTTTTTCTGTATATTTTGTTTTTTTTATATTCTGCTTAAGAATCAATCTGTGGATTCACTCGTATCTAGTTGTCGTTTTGATATGCGTAATTATAATTTTTTTTAAATTTCAATTTCAAGTTCTATGATATATTTCAACATCGTCACTGTCACAACTCTTTCTATGGCAAAATTTCATTTTTAATTATTATTGGTATTGTAATTACGTTGATTTCAATTAATATATATATATATTTATATATAAATCTATAATTGTCAATAATTTTAGAATTATTGCACAATGTATAATAATTATGTTTTAATAATATTAAGTACGGATGTATTTCCTTCCAAGAATATCCTCTTGTCCTACCTTGTGATATAGAGATGTAATAAGTCACAGATAAGCCTCTGGATACGTAGTTTACGATCCCCTTGTAATGTATCTTGTTTATTTAATTCCGTGTTGTAACTTAATTTATTGTTTTCTGCTAGGAACGTGGGAGCATATTGGGTTTTAAGAAATAAGATATTTATATCCCTACTCCTTTCCTGTGATAGTTTTTCAATATTTGTAAAATCTTTTTGTTTAATTATAGAGAAAAAAGTATGCTTAAATAAGAATATGATATATTTTAAGATTTGCTGATTTACTTTGTTGGAGAAAACTTAATTTAAATTGTAATTTGGAACAGTTTTTACCAATGACTGTAATTTGGAATTGTAGAAATAAAATTACAATTACCAGTTGAGCCAAAGTAATGTAAATTACCAAGAACATTATTATGTAATTGTAATGTTATTTCTAGAATTTCAAGTAATTTTAATTGGTAATTGCAATTACTTAACGCCGAAATGGCAATAAAAAAGTTATTTCTACAAAGGTGCTTGGGAATACGTTTCAAAATGGTGAGACGACTTCAATGAATCGAATGCGAATTTGCAAAAAATCCCAAATTTTTAGATTAAATATTGCTATGCCATGAATCACGGGTAATTGAAGTTGTAATTACTTACTAGAAGTACCTAATTGTAAATGTAATTACTTAGAGTCAAGGAGTAATTGCAATTATAATTACTGTAATTGAAAGTGGTAATTGCTATAACATAACATGATCAGAGTGTTTGTAATTGTTGTTTAAAACTATTGATTTCTATGTTTTGGATCATTTAAATGCCGTCTTTTTAAAATTGGAGTCCTCTTTTGCCTGTAATTGAAGATGCAATTGGATAGGCATGCAACTAATTACTGCCCAACTCTACTGATTCATATTAAAATGGCGATCAAGTTGAAAAATGATTATTTTAAAAAAATTGCGCCTCAAGTCATGTATGGTTTCGTAATTTTTCCGAATCCCGACCTTATCTAACAATAGATAAAAGGAAATTTAAGTCAAATCTGCTTTATTTACTTTTTTTACATATATAAATATATATATATATATATATATATATATATATATATATATATATATATATATATATATATATATATATATATATATATATATTTAAATATATACATGTGAACAAAACCAAGACAAAACCGAATGAGCAATTGAATTGGAAACGCAAATGCCATCCATGCACTACGAAATCAATTCACATATCCTGTCGGTGTTTACAATACGGCTGTCATGCTTGAGATAAGTATCAAATCCTCGAAATCTGGTTCACTCGACTGATTGGAATTGATGTTATTGTTTGGCTCATTGTCCCGTCGTATTTTTTTATGTACCAACAAATATTTAGAAATATTTGCAACTCATGTTAGGCCGTGCGGCTAAATCATATAGTGGAAGGCTACAAAAAAGAAGCTGTAAATTCATATTATTTTGATTAAGTTTATTCGTATTTAAGGTTCAATACTAAAAATAAAAATTCAATGCTGCTATTTGGTCGCGATAGGCATATGGAATGTATGGTTTTAGTGTAATATTAATAAAATCTGAGTGACCATTATACCTACTTTTTAATTAGTTAATTATTTATTAACTAGTGAGTAATTAGAGTTTTTAAAGATGATTTTGACCTATGAGCAAGACCGGCTTTTACGCAATCGCCTATCAGACACGATGAGTAATTATTTCCTTTATAGACCTCAGCAAGAAAAAATGTTCATTTGAAGAAGCATATTTTGATTAATTAATAATATTATAGTAAATTCATATTAATATTAATGAAAATAATAAATGCTTCAGAGTTGGGCAAAATTGAGGGCTAAAAGCTGTAGCTAATTTTTCCCAACTCTGATCATTATGATATGTTAGCCATTTGGAATTTAAATTTTATTGTTTTCTAAATTTTTTCAATAACAAGGAGTGTCATATTTCCATTTAATTCTTATTAATTAACTAGTGTTACATAATCATTGCAACCTGAAGTGAATTTGGTTTTTCTAATATTTTACAATAATCATTTTTGATTTAGCAATACATTAGCTTTCATTTTATGCCTGCGGATTCACCTATTCACACTAATTTGCTTGACAGTTTCGATTTAACTGCCAAAAAAAAAAAGTTTTATTTTTCGGAACTTTTACATTGCTTGTTTTTTATGTGCAGATAATTTTTGATGTGATAACTTACAGAACAAATAATATTAAAAAAACACATTCACATAAATATATATATATAGAGTTATATGGATAAATTTAGTCATCACTTGAATGGTCTTTATTCCGCACGAGCGCTTTCAATGGCTCCCGGGGCTGAAGCTCAAGTTGATGAGGTGGTGAAGTTATGTCATCTCTGTAACCTGTTCCTAACTTTACCCTTTTTTAAATTATTATACAGAAGATATAATTAAATGAAATATGATACAGGGACATTATTATCTTTTTATGTTTATAGTTTACTATAGGGTATAGTTTTAAAACATGTTTTACAACTTTGTTAAACTACGTGCATTTATTTCTTGCTCATTAAATCTACAATGAACCAACATGAACTGATTTCAGTTTAGTTTTCAAGCGAATAATGGTCGACCAGTAAGAAAAAAAATGTTACCTGTAAAGAAGCACAATAGGCTTATAACAATATTTCATCATTTTCCGGAGTCCCTTCTACAGCTCAACCATTATGACAAAACGCTCTTATACGTTAAAGTAACACGGTGCCCCAATGAAGCAAAACATGGCGGGCTTATTACCAGAACAAAAGCGAACTCCGGGCCCATGAAACAGATGTCGCTGCAGATTACAAGGATCAGTCGATCCCGACACAATTTATTCTGGTAATTCCCTGGAAAAGGCACTCCCCTACATTGTGACTTCGCCCGATGACAAAGGCAGGGCAGCTGTGCTCCTAATTTCCTCTCCCCCGGGTCCCATGGGCCGCCTGCCATTGTGACGAACGGGACACACACAAAAAAAAAACAGTGAAATAGTGGGCCGTATTAAAGATGAATTATTCATAAACAGATAGAAACATCACTGCTCTCAAATGATTTATCCTCGGAATGGTGATCCTAATGATGCAGAACGGTAGCGCATGTAGCATATTGTGTCCCGACCTGGCCAACCTGCGAGGGCTTGGGCCGAGAAGAAATTTACAATTCTGATTGTTTAATGATGCATGGGGCCGATCATAGTAACTTGTAAGGTTCAGCTGATTGCGTTAACTTTAATGTTTTATTTAATTCACGGTCATTTCGTTTGATCGCAAAAAAACAACCAGGATAAATATATTAATAAACATGTACATTCTTATTTTTGATATAATCGTTAGTTAATAAGTAAGCTGATACCGATTATTATGGCTTCTTATCTCCCCTTCATAGGAACCTAATGTTTCTAAATTTTACAAAATCCATGCAAATTAGCATCACTAATGCTAGCGACATTAGGTATGAGGATAATTTAACGAAAATTTGTAATATGTTCTATAGAAAAAGAAAATTAAATAAAAATTAATGCTGTTTAATACCGCTGATGATCATCATCAGGGTTGGACAAAATTGGAGGTTAATAAAAACTGTAATTTTTGCCCAACTCTGATCATTATAATATGCTAACCATTTGGAATTTTATTTTGGGTTAATTTTACAATGTTTTATATTATATACATGTGTGACATTGTTATTATGATTTTGATGATGTTTGTATATTACACTTGTGTGCGTATTATTTTAAGTGCGTTTATCATGTATTGCGTTATTGTTAATTTTTTTTGTTTATATTTTCAGGTAAGTGGCATTGATTACTAGAATTCTTTAACTCTCTGATGGTTCATTGTTGTGAGTACTTTAGATATTAGATTCAATAAATTATTGGTCTTTAAGCTTTTATGATGGATCTGGCACTTAATGTTAGATTCAAAGAATTTTAAGTTCAAACTATCCTGTAGAAAAAATGTGGCATACTAATTTGTTAATTGGCGAATAGAAAAAAATACAGAAAAAAAAACTGTAAATGTATATACATTCCCATATTTTATATACAATCTATAACAAAATTATTTGAGGTTTGTTTGTTTTATATTTTTTCTTGTTACTTAAAGAATTTAATACAGCTCAAACTTTTTTCCAAAGTTTGGATCAGTTTTATCTCAGAATTACGTTGGAGTGCTAATAGTTTTTACAGTACAGATCAAATTAAAAAAAATAACTCGCTCTTTGCAATTACTCCAGGCTTAAATTCACCTGAATATTTTCAGTTCGAATCGGATTTTCCCCACTCATAAAAAATTCAGATCTTGCCACGGCTCAAACATGTTCTTTTGATTTATGTGTATATTTGGAAAATGTAATTTTCTTAATCTCTTATCCTCTAAGACCTATCTCTTAACTAAAATATATTAATTACTGAGAGAAGAGATTTAAAAAAATATGCAAAAATTATAAATAGCACGTTATCGGAATATTGTTACACAAAACCTAGGGTCTCTCCAAGTTACTGGAACTAACTAATCAACGTTTCGTCAATTCATCAGAACTAAAAAATATAATATCATATCAATGCAGACCGGAAATGATACATCTAACATCAACAATCTGAAAAAGGCTAAATAGTGATAGCACATAACTCCGAAGAAGCTCACCATTTTCTTAAGAAAAAGTTGATATTAGTTTTAGCTCCTTTTTCCAGGAGTGGGGTATTTGGTTTAGCCTTTTTATTCTGTTGGTGTGAGATGTGAAATATCTGGTCCACTTGTTTTTAATTCCTGATGATGCCTGAATTGAAGAAACGTTGAATGCTTACTTATTTTTTGCTATTTTAGAGAGGAGAGGTTTCGTTTTGGAATTGCAATTTAATGAAAACATAGAATCAACTTTGAAATATTTATAATTCAAAACATAATCACATACAAGCTTTAAGATAGCACATAGCAAAATTCAAAACCGCAAGTATTACGAAAAGGCTACAAAACAGAGGGTCGTTTTACATCTTCAAAATCATAATAACAATGTCACACATGTATATAATATAAAAATTATAAAATTAACCCAAAATATTTTGTAATATATAAACCCAGAGAACTAACTAGGAATGTTCTAATATTATAAAATTGATACAACATATTTTGTAAGAATATAAACCAATATATCAAGGAATGTTTTAAAGTTTGTGACGTCACCACACTACACAGTCACGTAATCTTCCGAGAATATCGTGATGTAACTAATTATTTACTTATAAAAATTTTTATTTATTTTCAAGATCAAATTTAACTCTTATAAACTTCACCGACATTGAGATGTTTTAAGGAAATATAATAATAATGAACATTTATAATAGGTAAATATATAAATTACTAAATTTGGCTTTTCTCAATTGCATTTGAGATGTTTTTATGCTAACATTGAAATACATTAAGACAGATATTTATCATTTTCATGTTTTTTAGTAGTGTACCTAGGGCTGTTAATTGTTTTGTAGGAGAGACTATTGCGCATGCTATAATAGTTTTTAAAAAAATTATCAGGTTTGAACTAATATTTTTCCCCTTGTTATACTTCGTCTTAGCGAACTTTCGTGGCTTATTTCTGATGCACCAGTATTTAGCCTTCATGCTCCGTAAAGCTCTTACCAGTTGAGGGTTCATATCTTGCGAGTCAGTTACGCACTTGTACCGAAAATACACTTACCCCACAATGTTTTTCCTTTTTACTACAAAATACTAGTAGGGAAAAGGAAAGGAGCATGCAGAGCATAGTAGTATGTAATAATACAGTAGCATTGATGTTCGGGATCGAAAATTTTTAAGAAATTACTAGCATTAATATTTATTTCGTAATAATTCATAAGAGCAAAATACAAAAAAAGATAAATGCGAACGAGAGATAGCATATTTCACATCAGTAAAAAAAAAAAAAAAGATGGTATAATATAAGATAGTACATCATTCCAAGACTGTTTTTATTAATATCACATTAAATTGACACAATTTACAAGCTGGAAACGCGGGCGTCGATTTTCGATCCTTGTTACTTAGATCGTATCGGAAATGGGCCAGGTAGTGACTCAATCGTAAAGGCATTCACTGGGGCTTCACCCATGAATTATATTAGGCAGTCAGGTAGCTATCGGTTCGGGAGGGAAATGTAATGAGCCCTGAAAGATATATGAAAGAGGAGTGTTATCGAGTGAGCAAGCTCCGCCCTAATGAACTATGAATATGAAAGTAGTCAGCTAAGATCCCTTTGCGAATCTGTCACAGTCAGAATCCTTGAATGGGTCGTATTCAGAACGGTGATGATGCAAACAATGTGTCAGTAGGTAAACAAGTTTTAAAAAATGTTACTACCTTAAAAAATAATGATTGATATGTGCCAGCGACATCATGAAACAAAGTGATTTCCTTCATTGGTTTTGGATGCTTTATAACTAATGTTGTCTCTTCCTCTTAACAAATTGTCCCCAATATTCCAATAGACCAAACTTCCAGGGCCTTATTTCATAAAAATTGATAAGGTTCAGATTATAGATGTAGTATTACTTATCATTAAATATTAATAATTTTATCCATCTTTTTTAGTTTAGTATTTTTTAATATCATTATTTTAAAAAGTTATGGTGTTTCAGCATTATAAAAATGTTTTAACCATATATAACAGCGTATACTTTACTTTATAGTCACACCTTGTTTCATAATAAAGTAAAAGTATAAGTTAGCCTACGACTTACTACGGCTCCACTGTAAAATGTTAATACATTTCCATTTTTTACTTTTTCCATTCGTATTTGCACTTTTGTGTTTTTTATGAAATAGATCCCAGATGTTGCATTTCTTCGCATAATGATTCTGGAATAAGAAACTGTTAGAGTCATCGAGTTGCCTCCAGTTGGCTGACAGGCCTCACCAGGATTCCGAGCAACTTGGAGACTTAATGTTAAATACTAGTGCACACGTGCTAACCTGTTAAGGATTGATTGTATTTACAATTTTATCTTATGTATTTATTTTTAATTTTAGTTCAATCTTGGCATGACATTTGACAGAATGACATGGGGCCCACACATCAAGAACAAACAAAAAACGCTAATTCAAAGACCAAAACTATTATTCTCACTTCCTTCACGGTGTTCTAAATTGAAACTAAGATAGAAACTGAACACTTACACTTACTTACTTGAGCCCATCTGGTTCTACGCTTCACGGGTATACGGGACAGCCAAAAAGACATACATACAAAAACTTCAAATTTTTCAGTCAAAAACTTTTAAGACTATCACCAAAGCCCCTTGATACATCAGTAACATTACGTTACATACAGATCTAAATATGCCAACAAACGATTTCACGACAACTTATACGGATATCCTAACTCACTAACAGAGAAGTACAGAGAGGAATTCGGCGAAAGACAATTCTCAGCGAAAGGGCTTTGGATCGATTTCCCTTTTCTTCGGTTTTGATCTCCCTTGTCTCCCGATTGATCCCGGTATGCTGTGTGGTTTGGCAAAATTTTTGTTTGTTTTCGAACTCTCTATTGTTTAATTTTATGCCATGTTTTATAAACATTTAGTGATTATTAAACTGTGCTGTAGTGACTTCGACGGTACACTTAAATCGGGAGATTGTGCTGGTTTTTATTTTGTTTGTTACAATTAATTTTGGGTTAATGTATAAATAAATGTCCTGAAAAGATCTTCTTTATTAGTGTTTTAAGTTTGGCTATAATTTGTTTCTTGAACCGTTGAAGTGGATTGACGGATGGTTTGTTGTGTGGTCTAGAATAGGTACTATAAGCGCTCACCTGAGTCAAAAGAAGATTTTTATCAAAACATGAAAAGTTTTGTACCCGAATTTAAAACTTATGTCGAATGATATTAATTCACTTTCATCTTGTGTGTGAAATAATTTTGTAAAAACGCCTGTTAAAAAAAAAAATTGGTAAAAATGCTTTCAAAAATGACCTTTACTGTCAGGTATATCATCATACCGCATAACACCCAGAGAAAAGATTGTAGAAATTCCTTAGAAAGAAGTTTCGGACTAAAACATGCTAGCCCTTGAAAAAATAATTATTATTATTGTAATAACAAATTATAATTATGAATAATATTAAAAATGTTTGCATTGAGATTAACGTTGCTTAACAATGACTGCTAAGTTTCTGGGCCAAGGTACACAAGATTACTGCATACATTTATCGGTTAATATACTGCTCTACATATAGAATGGCTTCTTTATGACCGAACTTTGATGATTTACTTGTTATTGGTTAATAATAAATTTAACTTCCACTAATCATACCCAATATAAATGTATTATGCGCTAATGGATTCATACTAGGGTAAGAACATAGATATTACTATCCTCGTTTATATAAATTAAATTCACCACTAAATAGAATTGTCTTGGGAACATTTATGGAATTTCCTTGGTAATTATAATCAACATGAAATGATGTTATATTCATCATTTTTGTAGAGGAAATAAAATAATAAACTTGGCATTCATTGCAATGGTTATTTTCACTTTCTTTTTTTTTTTTTCATTTCTACTTTCACGCTGACATTGCAAAACTTGGTAGCAGAGTTTAAAAGTAAGTGGCGGATTTATAAATGGAAAGCGCAGACACGAGTTGTATCTTCTTACATCTTGGATAAATACTTTCTAGTCGACTTACATTATCTTGTTAAGTAAGTTGTTCACTGTTAGAAGGAACGCTATTACATCAATTTATTGGACGAGAGAGAAGATTTCTAAACGTAACATTTCCCAACAATTTTGAATGGATTTCCCAACTAAATAAATATTTAAAATTTTTTAATTTATCCAAATATATTTTGAAATATTGTAATATTCCCAACACATCTGATTTTTAACATTTCACTTACCTGATGCGAATGTTGATATTTGACAACAGCTTTTTTTTTTTTTTTTTTTTTTAAAGCACCCCTTTTTTGATAAATTATAATCCCGTAATTTCGACAGTAATTCGTATTCCAATCCTAATTTGTTAAAAGACATCTTCTCATCTTATTATGCAAATACAAATTCGAGGTAGAAATGACGTTGAATACTCAATTTTCTACTTTAAATTTGATTTCCTTCAACATGACGCGGAACCCATTCCTTCGATTCCTCCCTTTATCTTTGTTTTTGAGACACGTCTAAATCATTCCAGAGCTCATCGGAAAAATAAACTCTATTAAACAAATACATTTGTCAATAACCTTTAAATTGTTAAAGATGGACCGGACGAAGTCAAGTAGCGTGAAAGAGGAATGTTTCCAGGCAGAAAGAAAATGGCATCGGACTGGAGACAGAGTGAGGAAACCGTCCATTAGCCGTTAGACAAATTAACGGAAGCTGTTCGTGAAGGATTCCAGGCTTGCCAACAGTCGCGACGATCTGGGTCCGTCCTTGGAGTGCTTTCCTTGGAGACATCTCTGTTTTCCGCCCCGCGGCTCTGGTCATTCCAGCGTTGTTATGCTACAGCGTATGTGCTTTAGGGAGTGCATATTATTTTAGAACATTTGGAGGGTGTTTTCATGAATCAGCCAATTTTGTAGTATTAAAATAAAGCATGAATGACAGCCTACTAAACTATCATGCAGGACTGACTAGTGTTAAACATCAAATGAGGTAAGTAATAATGAGATTTCAGGACTCATAAAAAATATATATATATAAAATGGCTTTAATTCAACTTATTTTTGAGACTTACAACACCTTCTATTCTTTTATAATTATTCAGATCCGATGTGCATCGTAAAATTTTTCATCTTGACAGATTACATCAAACTTGATGCTTTAATCATCAGATTAAAACGCAAAAATTCTCAGATTAAAACGAAAAAAAAATATAAATATTATTTATTTTTTAAAAAAACACTTTCGGAATCCGAATTTTTTACTTGATGATATATTTATAGACAGGTTGTTGGTTCAGTTGTCACGGGGTGTTCTTGTTGAAATGTTCAATTCTTTTTTTATCGATTCAATTCAAAATTTAGCGATAAGTTCAAACTATTATTTTTTTCTGTTACCAAAAAAATGGCAAGTGTCCCCACTCTCCATCAAAGGGATCTATTGTAGGGATTTTCATTCGTGAATCTGTTCATATGTCTGTTCATTCACCGATTTTTTGGTGGGGCATATCAAATCCACGATGGCAATGGTTCGTATATGGAACCCTACGGGTGCTGGTAATCGGGTTCCACTGTCCCCTCCTGCATTTCACAGCTTCTTGAATCACTCTAGAGAAACATGAATGAAATTGTTGGAAGAGAAACTACAACAAATGATGATGTGAAGAAGCTGCCCCATCGAAATCTACGGGCATCACTGGTGGAAGAGGACGCAGGGGACAGAATAGGATATAAAACTGGGGTCATATAATAAAATTAATTTTTGACTTATGACCATTGTTCTATGTTGATTTTCCTTCCAAAAAATTTAAAAAAAAATGTTTAAAAAATAAATTAAAAAAAAAACACTTGAGGGTTTTCATATTGTCCGCACTTCAAGTCAGAGGCACCAATTCGCTTTTTTTTTTTTATAAAACGGAATTTTGCTCATTTGATGGTCGAAAGAGAGAAAATTTGAAATTGATGCCTAATATGTAAATCAATATACTTTACAGATTTGTGCGACTGGAGACTGGACGGCCTCACTTCTAAGTCCTGAAGAGGATGCTTTGTTGTTGGACGAATCCTTGGGATGCCATATGATGATTTATGCAAAAGGCTTTATCTCGCTATCATTTAGGCTGCAAAATTCGATAGACTCCCCTTCGATTGGGTAACCAAATTACAAAATATCCTAGAGACATTGGGAGGTGAAAAGTTTGTGGGCGATCAGCCCGTCCTATCAAAAGAGCATTTGAATGGGATTATCAAGAACGCTAAGAACTATTGGCTGAGTAAAAACTTAAAATTTGTCCTAAATAACTCATCCAGTCCCATATATAGACACAGCTCTCTCGGCGTTATTCAAACCGTACATAAACATAAAAACACCAATAGCAAAAATTCGACTAGTTGCACAAATAAGGCTTGAGGCTTAACACATCGGCATGTGTTAAGAATACAATATGACAAAAAAAATTTCAAGCCAGAAGATATAGTAGCTGCCCCATGTGCGAAACGAGAAATTGTACAATAATCAATTTTTTATTTATGACTATCAATCAAATTCCTATATATTACTGCCGTGTTTTCAGTGACATAAGAAAGTATAAGTTTGGCAGCACAGAATTATCTTGGGACCGCATGGAAAATATTTTAAGAGTAGAATATCACTACTGTTAATGAATGTACTTTATAGCAATAAAATTTATTTTTAGCAAATTTCTTTAATTTTCAAGGAAAAAAATAGCACTGTCCGAACATTTTGTTTCTGACGGATTATCCAAACCATTTTATGATCGTATATCAATTTGTTTCCCCTGGAGTTGGGAAACTAAATCCATGAAAATGATTTTATGTGAGATGACATAAGGAAATAAATATGAAATGTTTTTGATAATGGACGGACAGTCCGAATCGTTAAACGTTTCCGGAAAGAAGTCTGAAGGTGTGATATTTAAGCATGTTTCACAAATTGTTTCATGGAAAAATAAATTTATTTATTTAAATCACTTTCTAGAATTTGTCATAAGATCCGAGAATCTGTTTTTTGTTTTTGTTTTTTCCGGGAAATTTATTTCACTCTGAGTGACTGTTAACAGTCTTTGTTCTGGATTTCACCCGCGAAAATAAAAGATCAAAGATGGAAAAGTGTATTGTGTTTTCGAAGTAATCTTCTAACAGGAGATTGGAATAAGTTTGGAAAATTGCGTTGTAGCGTTGTAAAGAACTTGGATTCAATTTTCCTTCTTACCTTCATGTTAAAATTTCGCTTTAAGAAATCGTGTTTTATTGGTAGGATCTCTCATTAAAAAGATTTATATATTTTTTTAATTATTTGTAAGGAGTAGGTATAAAAAATAAATAGAATTAAACATTCACACACACACACACACACACAGAGGGTTTGAATCAGTTATCGGTTAATTTAAAAGCTTACCTTAAATTAAGTATTTTTGTTGTTTAAGTTGGAATTATCCATAAAAATTCTAATGGCCGATTTGTTTAAATTTTCCATCTTCTCACACATAATTAATCCATCAGCAATCAAATAAGCTGTTGGTTTGATTAATTAAAGATAGTAAGCGTGTTATCGATTCGAACGTACTTTATCAACCAGTACCTCTTCCGAGGTGTTTATAATTTCCAGGTGTTATTAAAGAGATCCATCATATAGCTTCTTTTCAGCCTCCTTCGAGTTTTATTCTGCATGTCAACCTTAGTCTTTTCGTTTATAAGTTGGTATTTTTCATGCAATTCTTCATGCAATCATCAATACTGCTGCACGTCAGAGGTTAACAGTCGTAAGTCAAATTTTGCTGATTTTATTATGTTATATGCATTATTCTGTCGTTTTTTTCCAAGGGTAAAAGTGCCATAAATAAACTAAAAGAGTAATAAAATATGTAACTCTTCAAACATATAGATTGGCCTCTATCCACAAGTAAACAGTGCGATCTGAACTTCATTTTGCTCTCTTATAAAACTTTGGAAATGGTTTTAACGATAGTTTACCCCTGACTTACAGATTTAGTGTTTTAATACTCAAGTACCAGATTTTCCAATTTTGATTGGAAAATCTTTATTTTATGACTGTATATTTTTTGCTGTGCCATATCTCTTAAGCGTGAATCCATCCATATGAGTTCCGGAAGGTAATTTAAGTATTGAATTTTGTCTCAGATCTAGCTTTGTATTATTCAGAGGCTTGTTTTATTTTTATATCAGGCCCAATGTCATCGTCCTGCCGATTATTACTAAGGTTATTTATATTATTCATGTTATAAATAAAATATGTTACATATAATTTATTGGCTACGACAGAATGGTCTTTTTAGTATCGTGTTATTAATTACTATTTATGTTTGAATCCAGCGTAAGGAATTCTATTCGTTCTGTGGTTCACTTAGCGTTTCAGTGGTATATACAGTAAAACCTCGTTTATCTGTACTAACTGGGACCAAAGCCAATCCGGATAATCGAGAATCCGGATAAAATGGGTAATAAGCAAAGCAAAACTCTTAAATATGCAGACTTACCGTTTATTACGATAAAAACTGTGTATAGCTATTGGAGTCAATCGACGTCAAAGCCCTATGACACTTTTGCAAATCTTTTCAAATTAAAAAAAAAACGTTTTATTACCATAATTAGTTGTACAATCTATGAAGGAACTGTGCATTGAATCAATCTAATATTTGGCGTATTTGAACTAATTATAGAAAAATATGAAAAATTAATTGTTATTTGTTCCGCTTGAAAAGATAATTAATAAAGTATAGCTTATGTATACAACAACGGCCTACATAAATAAAATAAAATTCATCATCCATTCTTATAATTCATCTCTGTCATCCGAGACATCTTCAGAACATAATTCTTCATGCATTAGCTCACGATATCTTCCCTCAGAGACTCGTAGTTGAGGCCTATGACGAACGAGAAAACGTGACCTTTTTAATAACACGGAGCACGTTTTGGCATTGAGTAGGTGTAACTGGGCATACTTCATGATCTTTCGGCACGTCAATAGCGGTTAGAGCTTGTTCTAAAGTGTTCACTTTTTTCGACTTTTTTTCTATAAATTTGCTTAAGTATTATCCTTCTTTCTTGAGTAATATGCTTAAGAATTTAAAAATATTCGCTTTTTTTATGTGATTATGCTGTTTAATAATAATAATAATAATAATAATAATAATAATAAACTCTTTATTTATTCTGGGACAAGTCCCTTTAGAATAACAATTACAGGCAATGATAGGTGGGCTTCAGAGCCTTAGAGTAGTTGATATAGGAACATATGCGTTAACAGATAATTAAAAATAAAAAAACATAAAAATAAAGAAAAGTCAATAAATAAATACAAATGAAAATTATAACGTCATAATGCAATAACTTCTAGTATATGAAATAGGTATTAATACTCTAATACCTACACTAATAAACCACACGAAATTCGTATGTTAATAAGATATGACAAAATTATAAATGAAGGAACATATTCACAAATGTTGATTGACATAATACAAAATCTATTTACAATGTTTTTTGGAACTGGATAGAAAATAAGTGATTGAACAAGCGGGATTTGAAGGTGATAAGAATTTAATGATAAGAATTTAAGTTATAAACAGTTATAAAAAATAAATATGAATACGTCAGGATTAAATTGAAATGTGTACGAGTTGAATATGTATAATAAAAAGAGAGTGTATTTTATCGTAGTGAAAAAAAAAAAAGTATTCGAAATTATTATTATCGAATGTTACGATTAAGAAACCGCAACAAAATTAATAATCTTAAATTTCAAAATTATAATAAATATTTCTGTGGCATCTGTGAATTGTGGGTTTTGAGTGCAATTTTGTGGCTGATTTTGTTCCTCTTTTTTTATGCCTGAAAATCAATATCAACAAGATTAACAACTCTTGCAAAATAAAAAAAATGATCTCTATTTAAAAAAGTTCTTTAAAAAATGCACGCCATCACATGAAGTTGCATTGTATACTCGGTCTCAAGATACTAGTTACGGTCAAGACAATATAAGCGGTCTTGTAATATATAAGTTGTAAATCGATATTTAAAAAAAATATAATTGATCTTTTTAAATAAATATCTGTTTAAAAAAAAAGGGCAAACCAAGAGCTAATTCTTGATTAATCCCAAAAGAAACAAAAAATCATTCATGCAAAATTAAAACTTAATAAAAGCATAAGTTTTTCTATAAGTGGGGTATCTGTAGCCCAGCATCGGGATATGAAAAACTTTCACAATTTAAGAGCGATTTTAAAAAAAATCGAAAGATCCTTTATGATAAATTTAGTTAAGCCATACTATATTTCTTAAAATAAATTTTACCTTTCAAAATGTATATTAATAATTACTAATAGTTACTTTACTTATTATGTATATTTTTTGTAATAATACTTTATGAATGTACAATTGGGACTTAATTATTTTGAATATTTTTAGAGTGATCGCTTCCTATTAAAAAAAAAAAAACGTGGCACTTTTTTCAACATTTGACAGATATTTAACGACTTAATAGCATAATAAATAATGTAGGGTTCCAATTTGCAATCTTAAATCTCTCAAGTCATGTTCTACAACTTTAAAACTAGTCAACGTTTAGCCGATTTCAGCATCTTAACGGACCAAAACTATATGTTAATTCAATTAATTAAATAATAGCAAAGAGCAATTAATTTGTCAGTTTTAATTCATGAAAATGGTAACACCGAATGTAGAACAATTTTTTTTGTGGTTATACTATTATTAAGATAGGTTATTATTATGATGTATAGCCTCATTTCACGTCCCAATTTAAACTTCAAATGACTTTATTTCTTAAGTTTGGTTGTGGACGCGAAGTAAGTTATAGTCTCAGGAGCTTTCCTTCTGGTCTGCACAAAAACTTGTTCAATGAAAAGAAAATACTAACTGGTTTATAGAATTCATGCATGTATGAACGTATGTATGATAGCACATAAATCTGATCATGTTATATATGACTAATCATAGTTGCATATTACAACATTCTATCGAACCCTATGAATATGTAATGTATCGATATAGGTAAATTGATATACACATTATAGTTCAATATTACAATACAATAATTACAAGGTGTGTAATTATTATTATAGGCTCTGATGATATATTCATCATTTCATGCCTCTATATGTACCTAACTGGTTTTATTTGTTTTGGTTTTTAAGTAAAATAATGATTCACAAAATTTTGAAGAACTAAATTGAAGTTTAAAACTAACAGTTTATCCGAAAATAACTTAATTGATGAGTTGTTGTATGATATTTTATAATGTTTTGCAGACGGGAGCATTATGATTTAAAAAATTTCTAAAAATAGATTATTCTTCTAAAAATGCGTTAAGCGCTCTGAAGAAATGATAGACAGTTGGAGATATTAAAAGATTTATGGAATTAAAACAGGAATTTTATTCAATGCTTATCATGGTGAGTTATATACAGCCAATATATATAACAAATAAGCGTTTTACTCTTTATTTCCATGTAATTTTATTAACTAGAAACAAAGTGAACTTCATAAATTTCATTCTCGGAACACTTCTTTGCCGGAGAAAAGTAATTCCACATGACACTTTTTGGCAAATCAGGATTCGATTCTTGGCCAATTCCAAAAGAAACCTCGGATTCAGTTATACGAATTTAAAACCATATAAAAATAAAAGTTTTTCTAGAAGTGGAGTATCTGAAGCCCAGCATTAGGATGAGAAAAATATTCACAAGTTAAGAGTGATTTAAAAAAAATCGAAAGATCCCTTACAATGGATTTAGCTAAGCCAAATTATATTTCTTCGAATTTTGTATATTTTACGAAGGTACAAATGGAACTTAATTATTTTGAAAGTTTTTAGAGTGATCACTTCCGATTAAACAAAAAGCTTGGCAGTTTAAAAAATACAATACTTAAATTTACTGATTTTCTGTCTGAAATCGGGCTATGGTCTATTTGAACTTTTTTATTGCTCTTGAAGTCTTCTATCGCTTTTGTAAATATTTCGGGGGACTGACGGGACATCCTCTACAGAATACTAACAGAAAACGGTATGTCAGTATATGTACGAGTAATGCATCGAATGAATTGATAAATCTGATAGTTTAAATAAATATGTAATACAAAAAAATTATTAATACGTCATGTATTAACCCTTTTTTCAACATTTTGTCAAATATTTTAAGATTTACCAGCATAATAAATAATGCAGGGTTCCAATTTACAGTCTTAAATCCCTCAAGTCATGTTCTACAACATAAAAACTATTCAACGGTTAGCCGATTTAAGCATTTTGACGGACCAAATGTTAATTCAAATAACTAAATAATAGCCACGAGCAATTAATTTTTCAGTTTTAATCCATGAATATGGTAACACCGAATGCAGAACAATTTTTTTTGTGGTCTATTTGAACTTGTTTATTGCTCTTCAAGTCATCTATTATCTCTGTAAATCTTTCTCGTGACTAGTGGAACACCCTGTATTGATTAAATATGCTGATCGCTTCGAATAAATTATTTTTAAATCTCTACATTCCAACGAGTTTAAAATTAATTCAACCAACATTCCTTGAGTTTAATTGAAATATATTAATTTTTCATAACGACAGATAGACATTTTTCAATTTTTTTGGGGTATTCTATAACTGAATAAGGCGTAAATTTATATGTTTATTTTAAAATTCATAAATTTCAGGAAGATTTCCCTTATCTAATCCCTCCCTTTATTCACTATTTTTCACAACGTTTCGGACTTTTCTTGCCCATTTTTAAGTAATCTAAAAAAGATTGCATATCAACTATAAAACATTTATAACAACCAAATGAACTATTCAAAATTTCAATATACATATGCAATCATTAATTAAAAAATATTCTATGTACAATTAAGACCTTAAAAATATTCATGTCCATAAATAACTAGTCAATTTTTTTTCTAAAGTTTACAGCACTTCATCACCCCAATATGATATCGTTACCTTATCTTCACTTTTTCATCCCTTTTTGTCAATGAGAGATTATTCGTATAAGGAAATTCATATTTGTCATCCTAGTTCTAAAACAAATATTATTAATATAAATTATTAATTTAGACTCTATATCTCGGTAAAAATCATTGTAAAAACAATTACTAATATACTTGCAGTTGGATACAATTGTCCATTTTGCCATTGCCCGGCTGTGCTGAGCGATCTATTTGAACTGTATACGTTATTGTTTTTGTAAATATATAATAGTATTTACTTTAACCTGTCAATCAACTACTATGCCTGTTTCTGATTAAAAATAAAAATAAACCTCTATTCATTATTTTTTTAACATCTATTTTGTTAATTATATTAACATAGTGCTGAACAATACCTCTAACGTCGTTTTTACTTATAATCCAAAACCCCTCAAATTTAGTATTTAAGACTTGCATATTAATATAAATAACGTAATAAATTTTGGTTAAAATTAGCCAACCGGAAGTGGTTAGCTTTACTTTAAGGTCATGACTTTACTTAAAGGTCATATTAGACTTTCGTCAAAAATTTAATTAAAATATAATATGAAAAATCTCAAATTTGATGAATTAGACTTTTATATCAATATAGGTATTATAATAGTTTTGGTAGAAATTGAAGATCCGAAAGGGGTACTTTACTTGAAGATCATGAAAAATTTACATCAAAAGGTATATCGGCATTTATTGCAGAGTGTTCGGTAATAAAGGTTACAAACGCAATTTGGTTTCCAATCCAATTAAACATTTTTATTACTCGTTTTAAGTGTTAAAATGGAGTGTAAAATACTGGTTTTCCTCCCCATTTGTGAGATGAACAATTCTCCAACAGGAGAATAAGATATAAGCTAAGTGGGTTCTTCTGCTTAAAATGTCGACAGTTCTAATGTTGTCAAGGAAAACGTAGAAATCTCTTGAGAACTTGTTACCAACTGAAAGAAAACGACACGTAACGGAGTGAGACCTCAAGAAACAAGAGCTTGTGTGGGTGTGTGTTTGTGTGCGTGTGTGTTTCTGTATGTGTCAACAGATGGACGTCGTTTTTGAGGTACTGCCATGTTCGAAAATTAGTAAAAAAATTCAGAGTCACTTTTTAAGCCACCGATTTATAGTTTATTTAGGTGTACAAGGAAGTCATGTGGTGTCTGCATGAGATATTTTAAATTTATCACATTATTGATATTTTTCGTAATATAAATTGATTCCAAAAATTTTCTGCTTTTATTGTCGTCAGCACTATAAATATCATTACTATTGACTTAACTGTGCCTAGCCAACGCAGCAACATTAACATTTTTTGGGTTTGTTTTATGTTGATTCATCCTGGTTTTAAGATTTTTTGAAGTCTCTATATATTTATATTTCTGTTAATAAATTATAAAAGCTTAAAAAGGAGATTTAAGAATTTTATAGAAAGTTAGCCTTGACATGGATACTGTTAGCACTACAGTTTGTGCTAACCGCTAAACGCATTTCCCAGGCTCGTAACGCTGCTGGGAAAAGCATAGCTAACTAGAAAGCATACCTTCACCTGTGCCAAAGGCTCTAACGGTATGGCGTTGTCGCATCCAGCCAGGGCGACAGCTTCCAGCCATCTCAAGCATTTTGGCCCCTAAGCGCTAAAGAAATTCAAGATCTTTAGTGAATAGACATCTCCGAAATTAGCGTCGCTGATGCGAAATTTTTGTTGAGGTTCCTGAATCGACCTTCGAGCTATAGAATCGTCCTTCGAGCTATAGAATCGTAGCTGCTATCATTAAAAAAAATATATATTTAATTTTCATAGTAATAGTCCATCTATTTAATAGTTGAAAAAGGCTACAAATTATTACATTACGATTTATTATTTTTAAATATTTATATCCATACGTCAGGAGGTAAACTGTAATAAATAATAATTTTATAGTTTTTTAGAAGACCAAAAAGAAGTTTCAGATTTCACTGTATATCTTGTAGTGGATCTTTATATTTGAATTGTTGCCTATTTAATTACTATTTTAGCTTATTTGAGATTATCAGTGTGGTCAAATAACTCAAATGCGATAATTAAATCAAGTTAGGCAGAATTAGACTTTTTTAGAAAGTTTACCTCTGTTACACCTATCCAAAAAAAAAAGCATTATATTTTATTTTTTTAAATCTCTTAAGGTATAATGATGAAAAAACTCCTCATATTTAGCCGGGATTTGGACGTATAGAACATTTAACAGGCCATTTTGCTGCCTCATTTAAAAAAAAAATCGTTTCAGTATTCACAAAGGAAAGCCGCGGAGTGATGGAATATATATTTACTTTTTTTTTATTCGATTTTGTATGCTATGTATCTTGAAACGTAAAATCTCAAATTTTGAGAGAGGAATGTTAATTTTTTTTTCTTAATCTATTACAAAGGTTCATCGTGAAAATAATAAACAAAAAATCATTTGTTCACATAAATTAAGAGGCCATCATTTCGATGGTAAAAAGGTCAATAGGCATAACATTCGTAAAGATTGAAAATGATTTTTTGTTGAAAACGGTTCCTCTCGATTTCCACCGTTTTATGCCAAAAGGGCGTCAATGTTTGTAAAATTTTCCACAAAAAACCTGAGAGATGGCGCTCAATGTTTTTGTTTTTTTTTACATAATGTTGGTTTTTTTTTCATTAAGGTTCGTGAAAATCCCAGTAAAACAATTTAAAATATTTTTTGCGTCTCCTGTAAAGTTTTCATTTTGAGGTTTACGCCCATTAACCTATTTATTTTGATTTGTTAACCAGGCGATAGCTTAATAGGTAACTTAAATTTTGATAAACAGATTTATCATCTGTTGTGTAGATATAGTTTTCCTTGAAGAGGTATATCATCTCTCAAATAAAATGATGTTTTGCATTATATAGTTTGTGCATTGAGAAGCTTAACATTAAAAACGATATTCAACTAAACAAAAAGAAATAAAAGAGATATATAAAAGATAAATAGAGAAAACAGTAGTGGAATAATAACTAAAAATAAGGAGAATAAACATCTCTCATAAAATCTGTAAACGGACATCAATACAGGATAAGGATTGTTTCTTGTCCAACAGTTGTACAAGAAATTAATCTGATCAGCATTTGCAGAGATTGGATGGGTTCTAGAAGGATCCTCCAACCCCTGAATTGACCTACGGTTGAAATAACAGAAAATAAATTTCCTGCCAGGAACCAAGCTCGAACCTGGACCTGGGAGTTTGGAGTTCAGTGACTTACCCATTTACTCCCTATATATCACTCCCTACCAAAGTTTGCTTCGTCACTTGAAATATTTGGGTATCAGATAATGACTGATCACAAACTTACCGTATAATAATCATAACGTAGGTACTATAACTATGGATAAGTATAAATTATTATTTCTGTCTTATTTCTTTTCCTTTTTTTTTTTAACTTTCAAATATTTTTATTCCCCTCTCTTACATTTACAATGTCCTTAGTGATTTGTGCTTGGCATGTGATGGTATTTAGGTGCTATGACATAGGCATGACGAATATTTAAAACTTTTTTTTTTTTTACAATTATTGTAAAATTCGCATTTAATAAATATCTAAAAGAAGGAAATGACAAAGGTTTTCTATTGGATTGTCGTAATTAGATAACATGAATGTAGTTGTGAACGATTCCCGAGGTGTTATATATAATTTTAATGTGTTGTAATTATAATTATAATATAATATAATTTCGACCTATATGGAGTACATCCTTCAGGTCCACGCCCAGATCTTCCTTGAAGCGCTTTCCTTATTTTGCTCCAGATAGTTCCGCGAGTCCTAAACAATAAGCCTCTCACGATGAAGTCCCTTTCACCAAATTCTCGTAGAACTTCTCCTTTTATAATAGGGATATTCGTATATTTCTTCCTCTTCCTTTTCCAGCTTACATATCTTGTTGAAGTTGCTACTCTCGTACCTTAAAGTGGGATCAAGTTTCAGAGAAAACTTTTCTTTCTTAAGGAATGTAAAAATGTCCAAAATATCTTGTGAACTCTTTTTTGTCTTTACCGTTTACAACAGGCAGAATATTTTTATCTGAAAAGACTCCACGAATCACTCTTTCATTCACGCTGACAGCTTAGTGCGAGCCTCATTTTCCTATGCTGGGCAGGTAGTTCAAATCCTGGTTTGGTTCGCTAAAATTTTACTTGACAGAAAATTAGTGGGCTTTTTAGTGGAAATTAGTGGAAACCGTCGTTTGACCGACGCTGATTCTTTCAAACTCTACCAGGAGGTCGACAGTTAAGAAGGCACCTTAAATTCATGAGTAGGACTGATTTATTACTTTACTGATTTATTTCTCCCAAAATAATAAAATATTGCTCTGCATCGAATGTCATTGGAGGGTGTTGGGAATACATTTAATTTCCGTTTCCTAACTCCTAGAACTATTTATATCTTTTTTTCCCACAACATTTGGGCTCTTCCAGCGGCCCCCTTTGGATAAAATGAGCTGAAAGGATTATTTTCTAGACAGAGCAATACCATAAAGTAGGGGTAAAAATTTCAAATGTTTACCGGGGTTTTTTTCTCTCGCGGTTTTTAAGCTTTTGTGTACCTCTACAACACCCCAAAATTGAGTTAGAGAGTTGAAAATTTGTTGGTGAAAATTGAATTGAGTTGGTGTTAGAGAAGTACCCTACCCCCGTCATTTTGATATCTTTAATTTTGTACTTGAGTGACTGGGCTCTGCTGCTCACGTTTTTATTATTATTATTTACATATTTAATTTTTAATTTTTGCTAGTATTCTTATGCATAATTTTTTATTGTTGATTTAAAAAATAAATGAAAAATCTAATTATCATTTTTTATTTTATTTTAAATTTAACCCATATTTGTAAAGAGTTCATCCAAAGTGTTTTCAATAAGTGTAAGTGTCCAGTTTATACCTTTTTTTAATTCGTTTAGTCTACGGAGAACGAACATTTTAAAATATATTTGAGGTTTTATATTGCATTCAATTTTTATAATTGGGTTATTATTAAAGTACACTTTTAAACTTCTTTTAAGGATCTTCATTAAAAGTTTTTCTGGCTTCTTATACAGTGGAGCTCAATTTTCTTATCTAATATTTCTTCCTCCATTTCAGAGGACTTCATCAGAAGCTGCGACATCTTGTCACAGTTTTTTATCGAATATTTTTTAAATACATTATAAATATGCCAGTTTATACTTAAGAAGATTAAATAATTTTCGCCTGTTCATTAATGCACACTTTTAATTATTTTATGAGCTGATGTTAACAAAAAAAAAAAAATTATATTTGTTGACGTACGCATGATGGTATAGGAGGATCAATCTAATCAGGGATTGATAAATTATTTGCCACTTCTATAATTTTTTTTTTTTACAAAACAAATAACTTCAAGTTAAAAATAAATTTATAGAAGTGACAAATAATTTATCAATCCCTAACAATTATATATGTAATTGCATGTGCTATAACTATTGTTTAACATATATTAATCAGGTCTATCAATCCACAGAATTAGTAATAATCTCACTAATCTAAGGCAGTATCCATTTAATCCTTATTTAATTGGCATCAATTTTCCCATAGGAACATTTTAATTTGATGATCTCACTGTATTATCTAATCTCGCTGTCCAATCAGCAATTCTAGAAAAAATATAAGTGAACTCATTATAAATTTTTTAATTTGTTATTTTGCTTATGGAACATTCAATATTTTGGATATTTATTTCGATTATTTTTTTTTAAGTAATGTTTTTTCTATTAAAATATTGTTGTTAAAACTATTTTTAAAAACGTTAGTAAGTTTCGATTATTTTTGATCTCAAAAATTGTTTTTTATTTATTAACTGCCGAATTGAGGAAACTTTACTTTTTAAAAATTTTAATTTTGTCTTGTTGGTGTTGATAAAAAATGTAAACGTTTATATCTTCATCAATGTTATATTGAAATATAATTCATAACTCCAGATATTTAAAAATTAGACAAACAAAATAAAAATGCTTCTGTTATGCTTCATTGTTTATTTAAGAATAAAAAAAAAATTTATTATAAATAGAGAAAATGTTCTCATATTAATTAATTTACTACTTCTAACATAAAATTTATTAAAAAGAATACAATAGTGAATGCTTTAAAATTATAATTACAGGGACCCACATAAATTACAACGCTTTAAGTACAAATAACTTGTGTGTTTACCATCTTTATCTTTTATTTTAAAAATAATAATAATTTTACCATTTATTTATTTATTAATATAACTCTACGAGTATTAATGATATACGACCAATGGTTTATGTAATAAATTCATTTTCAGACTCAGGTTTTTCACTCAGTTTCCTGCAAAAATTAATATTATTGCTTGTAACAAAAAGGGTCAAGGACTTCACAAAACGTTTTGGATATTAGGGCTTAGTTTCAAAAAGTATCAATTAAATATATTGTAGTTGGAACAGATAATCGTAGCCAAAGTTATGGAAATATGTTTTTAGTAATAAGTTGCATTTTAGATAATTTTTCTAGCGAGTTATGCTAAGAATTTCTGTAATGTTGCTAAATATTCTGTCGGCTAACAATGTTTTTCAGTTTGAGCCTAGTACCTTATAAACTAATACAAGAATTCAATTTTTACGCGCATAAAAGGATAATGTTAAAATTAAGCCTGTTTACATTAATGAAAATTGATAAATTTTCAACATAGCGACATCGTTTTTAAAAAAAGGCTTGATCCCCAAAAATTCGAAATTCATGTTTCGATTTATTATGGGACGTAAAAATCACCTCTATCAATTCCCGTTTGCGATATATCGAAATTGAAAATATGGAAATTGTCTAAAAATCGACTATTGATGACGAAAGCACCAAATACTGACGACTCTTAATAGTCACTTTGGTAACAATAAAGAATAAAATAAAAAAAAATATATATTGTTATTTGGACGACGTTTTTTGTGTTTCCTGTAAAGTTGACTAAATGGCGCTTACGCCTTTTTTCAAAAAACGGCCTCGATATTTCGTCCTGAATTAAATAAAGGAAGAATTTAAAGGACTTATGATTCTTTGTCATTTGCCGATTTAAAAAAAAATATTAATTTAGTTTATATAAGATATAAAAAGCGAAGAAATGTGTAGTAGCTTGTCTTTTTGTAATATAAGTGGCTTATTAAGGTGCCTAGAGCCCTTCAGTTATCGCACTTAACAGCTCAGCAAATTCTTGAAGACGCCTTTCTTATCTATCTTTATTGGCTGGCCTGTAGAGGACGGAATTCACGTTAAATAATTTTCCGTTTTATTAACCATTAAATCAGTTTGTTATAAAAAAAAAAGCAATAAAATAAAATACATAAAAAAAAACTTACAAATATTTTTTTCATATTTTATTTTATATATTTTTTATTTTATAACATACTTATTCGTTTTTCAGCAAAAAGCTTATAACGAGGATCACAAAATTCGAAAAGTATTTTTCCGGTTACACTCAGATCTTAGAGAGAATATAAAATTTTATTTAAGATAATTCGATAATACCTATGTTGTAATGAAAATGTTCCATTGAGAAGAAAAATGGTCAGTTTTCATATGGTATTGTAATATTGAATTCCATCGGAAAAAAATGCGCTCTGAGGAGGTGGAAGGACGGATACATTTTCCGCCTATAGAACTGCCCCTTGGTCGAACAACCATTGTCGTATTTTGCCAGTTCTGTAGCTCTATGGTCGTTGAGGTTTAAAAAAGGAAAAAAAAAAAGAAGCCTCCTCAAAAGTCCGACCCATCACTGATAAAACACAGATAAGAGAAATCTATTTTGGAGCTCACAATAGATCCAAATGCTTTTGTTCTTCCATCGACCCCTTTTTCTGTACGGTAGTTTTAACTTGTTTTTACTTTCTTATAATGGCGAAAGATGTTTCAAAGTATGTACGTTCACTTGTAGTAAGTCGCTATAGTAGTTCCTTACTAGAAAAAAAAAAATCTCAAATTGATAATTGACCACACGAGGCTCACACAATCACACTTTAAAAAAAAACAAAAAAAAAACAGTCTCCACCATCACACCAATATCGCCTAACAGACATCGATGCATTTTTTTATTTTATTTTTTTATATCTCAGCCTTTTTACAAGAGTTGTTGTTGTTGACTGTATATCCAGCTTTCAATGAAAGGCAAATTTTCATTATATAAATGTTTTATTTGGTGGTTAGATAAGTCGGTGTTTGGAAGGACATGCTGTCAGACGATGATGCTCTAGCGCTGGTAAATAATTTTTGAGACAATTTAGTTTCGGTTCCTCCTGCAGTCTTATAAAAAAAAAAAAAAAAAAAATCAACAAGTTTTTATCCATTATAGCCTGTACTAAAAATTCTAGAGCAACAATTCAAAACATTTTTAATTAAAATTAAAATTTGCAAACAATTCATTTTTATTTATTATTTACAAAAACAAGAAAATCATTTCATAAAAAAAGCAACATGTTTCAGAAAGCGACCTTCAGGTCCTCTTTCAGGCTTTAGAAATAACTTAAGTCATAAATTGTCAAAACCAATCAATTAGAAATGTATACTGAATAAAAACAACTTCAAACTGACTTCATAGGAAAAAATAATCCCTCAATGTTTTTTTTTTAAATAATTAGAAATAAAGTATATTTGTAGACTAAAAAAAAAAAAAGAATTCATCTAGGGCTTTTTACCACCTCTTGACGTGATGGTGGAAACCGTTTTATTTTTTATTTTTAGAGAATTTTTAATAAAGATTATGATAAATTATGAAAATTTGTTTAGACTTTTAAATATAGGACTGCTGGATGAGCCAAAAATAAATTGTTTTCATTTCATTTTCAAATAAACTCTAAAATGTTATCAAATTAATTTCCTATGAAATAAAGAAGCACATCGATGGTGTAATACGAGTAATTTTTGCCATCACTTTGAGGCAAAATCACACTCTCAATGTTTCACATATAAATAGCATAAGAATACTTTTTTCTAATAGGATATCTAAAGCTCCTAATGATTTTTAAAAAAATATTTATTTATCTAAAATGTATTGCATATAAAAAAATTAAATTATTTTATTGATATAATTTTATATCATTTATTGTAATATCATTATTGTAATAAACAAAATTTTATTGCTAACTTGGACTGCGATTTCCATATGTTGTACTCCATGCCTTGTGACTTTCATATTGTCTGCTGGAATGCTCTCTGCCTCGACGGTTTCTCCTGATTTCTCAGATATGGAATATTTTTCCCTTTAGAAATAAATTCGCAGTGAGGTTGATAAAAAGGGAAGGCCAGTGAACCGTGAAAGAAGGTGGAGGCTCAAACAAAATTCTCTTAGAATTTTAGATTATTTTATCATAATAAAAAGAAAAAAGTCTGAATGAAGGAATTAACGAAAATTGTATGCTTATTTACTTGAAAGAAAAAGTAATTCTTTATGATCTGGTTTAGTACAAAGCAGGATTTAAAATTTAAGTAATAGTTTAATTTTTTATGAAGTTCCTTTTTTCAAACGGTAGTAAGTTTATTTTAGCGGTCGTTACGAAAGTCTTTATAGATTAATTCATTGTTGACATTAAAGTCTCCATTTGAATCTTTATTCGACTCTTATATAGACAATGCATCTATCGGTGTTTGCTTTGACCAATTATGCATAACAACTGTCTCTGCATTTCATTCAGTTTTATGTATTTCACCGAAAATGTCAGAGGAAAACATTGTCATTCGTGACCTGAGGCACTACGGGAAAAAAGGACTAATGTGGTGGGTGATTCTGATTATGCTCTTTTCTGGTCAATGACCCATTTTTTGAACAACTTTGAAAACAACGAAGGAGTCAAACTAGGACGTGAGAAGTCTTTCGCCTCGAAGACCAAGATTTGGGGTATCACCACCACCTCGGGCAAACCCTCCATTTATGAGAATTTTTCTTCGCGCCACCTCAAACATTTCCTATGCGACTGCCTTCGCACTTACATCAGTACTTATATAGTACAAGAAAGCCACGAATGACAATTTTTTTCCTCCGATATTTTCAATGAAATTTATGAAACGGAATGAACTGCAAAGACATGAAAATGGCAGAAAGATAGTTTATAGCAATTGGCAATGATGGCCAATATAATTGAAGAATAATTTAAATATGTAGATTTTATACTAAATTTTAATTAAAACTTATTTTATTCTCAAAGACTTTTTTAACGACTTAGCAAATCCAACCTTCGACTTGTCACTAATATAATCAGTTTTATTAATAATCAGAGCAAAAATAATAAAATTTAGAATACAGACTTAAGATGCTTTAATTCTTAAATATGGATAAATGTTTTTGGATAAATTTAAATAAATAATATAATCGAAGTAAATCAATAGATAACTTGAAAAAATATTACTAAAATATCTTTTTTAATTAATATGTATAAATCATATTATATTAACTTTTTTTCTTATGTTAATGAATAGCAGCATTTGGGATAGCATTAAATTAGGTAGAGATCCTCTAGGTTCCCTAAGTTATTTGACCCATTTTCAGCAATAAAAAAAATGACCAGACCTTGAAAATTTTGAATAAAAGAAAAGATGTGATAATTTTTTAAGGAACATATCTAGTGTTAAAATTTTGGCTATAAACATAATGGTTAATGGTACCACAATAATAAAATATAAATTATGACATTTTGATAAAATATTATTCATTGAAATCAGAACTTTGTTTTTAAATACAAAAAGTGTGGAATATTTCACCGTAGGTGCAATTGCAATACAATTAACAATGGAAGACTGTGTCCATAGTTAACCTTTAATATTTCGTGGAGTTCAGGAGGAACAAATTTATTTTACAACATAACAACAAATTACACAAATATGATTAAGCAGACGATTAATAGGGCGAACATGGTAATAAAATACAAAATATGAAACAAGTAGGCAGTAGTTACAATTTAATAATATAATGAAGAACATAAGTAAAAGTATACAGAGAGGATATCAGGATTAACAGGAAAAAATATCGTAAATAAATTATCGATTAAACTAATCATGGTTAATAATATTTATCGTTTGGATTGGAACTTTTGATATGTGTGGTATTTGTTCTCCATTTTTAGTAGATAGCATTTGGAAACATGTTCATTATTGTTACTTCGTATTCAATCGTACATCCAATTCTAAAGTAAAAAAAAAAAAATATATATATACAAATAAAGATAACAAACAAAACTATATTGGGTAGGTACAAATATATACCCATAATGTACTATTTCGAAGTTTACCTTGAAAGGTTTAGTACTTGGTAAGCACGTACCATTTCATGACCAACGATTACACAAAGAGGTGATGCTAGAATCCACACTTAACATACAGTTTTCCCTTCAACGTACTAAAGGACCAGGTACTCACTTTATAGAGGCTTGTTTTGACCCAGGAGGGGTCTCATTCTATCGCAGGATTGATATAAAAGAAAATAAATTTCCTCTTCAGCTAGAATCGAAATTAGACACGGAAGATAGGAGTCTAGTGCCTGATAAATAATGAAGCTAGTTCACTCCTATTACAGATACTAGGTCTCAGAATATCCCTTCCTCCCAACCATCATATAATAAATATTTAATTGGATCGTGCAATTTGATCCTGAGGTAGTTTGAGTTGCTGTTCTAATGATCGCGGACTCAAAGTCAGTTTGTGTAATCTGAAGGAAGTTTTCTAGTTAAAGAGGGGCCATTCCGATTAATTAGATTTTCTGTAATTAAAATATTCTCATTACAAACCACAACCCCATACAGACGTTACCAATTCAGTCGTGACTTTCTACCCAAGCGCGAACTTCCACGAATTGTTCTGTGGTCGTCTCACCTTCCGCGGTATTAAACATTCAGGGGGCAACTTCTGCTAATTGACTGTATCATCCTTCAGTCTTTGTGATATATTGGAAGCTATATAAGAACATATAAGTTTTTAATGTGATTTTCCTATTTTGTTTATTGTATATGTATGCCATTGTGTTTTTGCCAGCATTGTTCATTCAAATTAGAGTTTTAAAAATTTATTTAAACAAAATATATTTAAAGGCCAATAAAACATTGATTTTATTTATTTTTATTATAATGCCACTTAATTCTATACTTGCAATGTAAGTTTGCAGGTTGTTATTTGCAATAAAATTTCTGAAAAAATATTGGTCGCTTAGTTATCGCTTTTTATGAGGGTTTGTATTCTGTTATTTTCGCTTTTTTAATGGCCTGCGTTTTAAAGTAGTTAGTTATTCCTAGTTCGCACGTATTTTCTATTTAAAAAAAAAAAAAAAAAAGTAAAGCCAGACGTGGCTACAAAACTCTTTCGAGAAAGAAATGTTCTCTGTCCCATTTAAACTGAATTCAAAGTCATTTATCTTCAAAACTACAAAAAGTTGAGAGAAACTCTTGTGTTTTATGTTTGGCCTGTCTTGTATGGCACTATTATTTTCTAGATTTGATTCGCTAATGATTTCAAGAGGCTCTTTGGCGAGAGTGAAACGAATAACGGCAAATTGTTAAATAGTTTAAAACAAAATCTGAGATTTTTTTAAATTTCAACAACTCGTGACTTTAATTCATTGAAAATCTCAGAAACGTCCTATAATATTGCTTTTATTATATTGTATGTTATTTATTTTTTTAATTAAAAAACTTTTTTTTCCCCTCAGAATTTAAAAACGACTATGCATATATATAAGCAAAATAGGACAAAACTTATTCTCCCTTAAACATTTCCATACGAGTGCAAAGTTACTTAGTCAGTCTGTTATTTTATTTAAAATATCTTTTATTTAATAAACTATAAAATAGAGTTGGATTTTCCTCTATTAATTTCTTACCAATATCCGAACTTTTTATTTAATGAAAAAAATCCCAATTATTTTTTATTTTGCAAGATCTAATCACAAATAAATTATAAATCTAATATTTTAATGTCTTATAATGAAATAAAGTATATTTATAAAAAAAACAGCGATAAAAGAGAAAACAAATATAAATCATACTAAGGAAAGTGTAACTATCAAAACCCACTTTTATGAGATTTTTCCAACTTCGCTTGAAAAAAATAGCTCGCCGGAAGTCGCATGAAAAAGTTTTAAAACTTTTAATTGGGAGAAATCTAAAGCATCACATCGCTGTTTCAGAATCAATAATGCATGAATGGTATTAAAAATTATTTTCTTGCCTATCTTGAACTTGAAATGTCCTTTCTAGTAGTTACTAAAGGTAAAACGTATCATAGTAATTAACGTGACACTTGACAGTCATTTAAAAAAGTAGATTAGATATGTACTCGTATGTGATCCATAAGTAAATGCTGGTAATAAGCCATGGTTAGAATGTGCTTCTTGATTCTTTGTCTGTTTAATCCAAAATCAGCCTCTGGTAACTAAGATTAGTCCATATGAAATTGTTACGAACTCATCTGGGCTGCAGGTGTGACCAAAGGCCAAAGGGTATGGCCATGATAGAATTTAAGACGAGGTCTGGTGTTTGATGCAGTATGGGATCAGAAGCTGATTTGGGTAAACAACTACGGAATGCATCTGTCTCCAGTAACTTTTCCATTGAATTAGACGGTTTTGTCCAGGCCTTGTCCAAAATGAGGCAAATGGTAGTAATTGGTATAGTATATATATACTAGTAAATATAGTAATTATTTTCAAATGATGTATTGTATTTAATGGTTTAATTAAATATAAATTTAATATGGAGATAATATTTTTTTTTTTGATATTTTTTAGTTATTAATTTTTTTTATTACCCCGGAAGTCGGTGTACATCACAAAAAAAAAGGTAAGAGATTAATTATACCAAGGCTTACAAGAGTAGGCTATATTTAAAATGTTTACCAAAAAAATAGTAAAAATTAATAATGGCTCGTCGGAAGTTGAATAAAGATCAAAACTTTTAATTGGGGTAAATCTGAAGTATAGCATTGCTGCTTCAGAATCAATATTTTGAATAGGAATAATAATTATTTTCTTTCCTATCTTAACAATTTATACAAACAATTTTTAAATTTTTTTTAGAAATAATTATAACACTGGCCACTAATTGTCCGACCAAAATATTTGATGCTAAGCACTTGAGACGGTTCAAATTTGTTAAATTACGTTTTTGATACCAATATTTACATACAAAATACTTTAATATTGTTATCAATTGTTTTTTCTGTTATCAAAGGAAATTGAACCTATTTTAAGTTTAACAATTTGTTCCACTAAAAAAAAAGCGGAGATGTCTGAAGATGACGTCATGGGCTATTCTCTATTCTTGCAGGGTTTTTTTTTATCATGAAAGAAAATCTGCAAAAAACTAATACTTGATTTTCATGTTTTAAATTTTCGTAAGATGGCTCCAATACATTCTGTTTACATATGTATTTATTTTTTTAGTTCGTAAATTATGTTAATTGTAAATTATGGTTTTGATAGCCCATTGATTGATTCGTTTGATTCTACTCAACGCTGAGAGTTCGTTTTATGCCTTTTTTTTAAAGCAGTCGATTAGAGTTATTGATTATCATTAGGAACGCTGAACATTTTTCAGCATTGGAGAATTAAAAATAAAAAATGTTTTGTTTACTTGTTTTGTAAATTTAAACAGAATATTATCCGAACATATTATTTATTTTATTCTTCACCCTATCTTTCGGCAACAGGGGGTTTCGATCTTATTGTACATGGATGATTCTCAATCTAGGAGTAACATTCAGGTCGTCCTTTGTTTAAGTTTCTCTTTTGTTATAGGCATCCTGCCAATGTGTGCACAACACAACAATACAGTAATGAATTCTGTTAAAGTGATTTTAAAGTTTAATTACAGTAGCTCATAAATTTATTATTGACATTTTCTAATTTTCAGCGGAGTAATAAAAAAAAAAAAAAAAAAAAAATCCATGACAATGAGAATAACAAAGTACCAAGTCAATGAGAAAATACAACCTATGGCGGTTTTTTAAAACGACTTTTTATGCAACCAAGAACGTTCAAATAATTATTTTAAGAGTTAAAAGTAATGCTCTGTTTAGAAGAATCAACGAAAATTTGAATGTTCAAATAAATTGTTTTAGGGAGCGGAGTAGCTCAGCGAGTAGGGCACTGTGCTACTAATTTCAGGGTTCCGAATTCGAGACCGTCTGCGGCAGATAATTATTTATTCTGTTTTCTGCTGTGGATAGGTTCTGTGGGATCCGAAGAGCCTCCTCGGGCTCATCCAGTATCTATAAAGTGGGTACCCTTAATTGGAGTGAAAAACCTGGCAGTTGAGCGTGATCTTGGCCAAATCATCTCCTTGCACAACCGTTGGCTTAGAAACAGTATGGTCCTTACCAAGTACTGAGCCCTGGACCCTTCATTGGTTGTAGTGGTACAGGGTTTTTTTTTTGTTTTTTTTTTAATAAATAAATGTATTTAGCCATGTCACGACAATGATACCAGTAAATTTACTAACATGTATTTGAAAATTTGAGATCATCGTCTAAAAGATAACTTATTGAGAACACCTTAATTTAAAGGATCGGCCATTGCTATCAGTATTCTCAACCAAGAAAAATGAGCTAAAAGTTCAAAATTTCCCCACAATTACATTTTTATGTATTTCTTCATTTGACCATGACATTGATTTTTTTTCTTGGGATAGATTTTAAAAATATTTGTGATTTGTTTGGACGAGATGAAAATTGATTTAAAACTTGAATTTCATTCAATAACAGGTTTTAAGAACAATTTTTTTTTTTTTTTATAAGGAACCTTTAAAATGATGCAAAATTCAGTCACAGACAGGTCACGACAGTGATTATTAAGGGTTGTAAAATTACTTAGATATTATTATAATTTAGAAATATATTACTCTGCTGACAGAAATAGCTTGAACTAACTTAAAGATAAATATAAAACACCGGCCGGTATTTGTTTCTCAGAACGTAGAGCATACATTCCAAAACTTGATTGTAGTTTAAGAATCACTCATAAAAGAATATAATGATTTTTTTTTTTAATTCCTTATCAAATATGCTCTGGATTATTAGCAGAACTTGCCTTATGGTTTATTGTAAACCCATGGACTTCTATGTTTTTGTTCACTCCTCCATGATATATAGCACAAAAACCGTAATTTTTTAAATGTTTTTGTTTTAGTTAATTACATTAATGCGTTTTTAATTAAGCTCTCCGTTTAAAACCATTTCAACGACTTCAACGTAGAAAAATATTAAATGGGTGAAATATATATTAACCTCTCATGCTCGTGAATTTTTAGAAAAAAAAAAAAAAAACTTTTTTCCTACATATTTATTTTACGACTCAGACGAGTATTTTAAATGTTTTAAAAGCAAACAACACAATATAATTATGCTAGTGTTTTTCTTTCTTTTTTTTCAGGTATTCAGAAAGCAGTTTACTAAAAATTATTTCAAGGTGAATTCGAAAAAAAAGTTATGAAAAAAAAATCACTTTTTCCAATAATATTTTAATTATTTATAATATAAATAATTACACTATAACATCTTCCGGTGAAGTACAGGTCTTCGTATTAGAGATGCTACGAAATAATCTTGTTCTCTATACGATTATAGCAAAAGTATTTTCACACAACCTACTGTGCGCAGTTTGGCGGTATTGGTGATATTTCATGTGCCGACCGAAGCTCGAGGTAAGAGGAGTGGGTGGATACAACCCAAATAAACCCGGATTCCCATTCACCCCCACCCAGCGCTCTGATTTCAATAGTGTATAATGCCGGATTTGCATGTGATAGACTTTCTAACATTTACATAAAGGTAGCTGTGTCGTTCTGAAACCCCAAATCCATGATATTCGGCCGAAACTGAGATCTTTATATAAATTCTTCCATTTAGAGATCTGTTAGTATAAAGAATTATTTGTCCACCTCTTAATGAACTTATATTTTTATATCTCAAAGTATAAAGGTATATAGAGGATCCGGCAGTGAAACGGGATGATTTCAAAATTAAATTATTTATCAAAGAATTAATTTTTTATTTTTAGTTAATGTATAATACAAGTTTATAAGTTAATATAAAATACAATAATAACCATTTGGCGAACAATAAAAATTAAAAAAACTATTAAAAAAAAAAGAAGTTTGAACTCCGTTATTCAACAAGAACTACTAAAAACAAAAGGGTTTCAGACCCATCCATCCAGAAATATACAAGTCATCAAGCAACGCATTCGAGACGAGATTGAAGGAATACATCCGTCAATTTGTTGCGAGAGGTCGTGCTAAACTTCCAGATATGTCTCCTTAAATGCATAATTTAAATATTTGGCGAACGTAGAATATTTTGTATTGTAGTTAAATGGCTATTCCTGTACTTTGTATTTATACCTGAAAAATTAATGAAAAATTAATTATTTAATAAATAATTTAATTTTGAAATAATACTGTTTCACTGTTGGACCCTGAATGTGTTCATATTTACATTAGATAGTAATGCTTTTACTGAACTTGCCCAGAACTCACAACACTTTTTATGTACCTGCAAATTTACCGAACCTTCCATTCTACGTATTGGAGGCAATCTGAAATTTTGAGGTGGATATCAACATGCAGGTGCAGTTGCTAATAAATTGCGACTGAATCTATAGAAAAGATGTCTGGTGTGTCCATTCAAACGATTTACAGCTTTGAGTGATGGTCCAAAATAAAAACAGTTTGTTGTATCTTCCCTAATTGAAATCCGATGAAGATTTTTATTTTTTATGCTTAGCTTTGAAGATATTTGAATTATCTTTCAAATAAGCATCTAGATTTTTCCGGGAGATTTAAAGTTATCGAGTTTAAAAAACAAAAACAATCTAAAATGGTGAACCATTGTCCAAAGGAACATTTACAGAATACATTTGTATAAATGGTTTATTAACCATATGTATAAAGTTTAATACGGCATATCTTTGAGAATACTGGTCCAATTTCTAGAGAATTCAGTTATCTTTCAAATAATTAAATACAAATTTGCCATAAAATGCATAATTTTCGAGTTAAGCTCATTTAAATATTCTTTTCGTCAAATCTTTTCTCGGGGATGTACATTATATATTAATAGTTCGAAAGCTTTAAGTAGAAGACTTTAGGCAAGTTTCCTCTAAATCGTTAGAGCCGTTCTTGACGTTTGATCGTTAGTATGTAGAAAAATATGTTTTTCGGATAATTCGCAGGTACTATTGTGCACAGGATACCCGATTCGGTGCACAGGTATCTGGAGACAAAACCCTTTATAACAATAAAATAAGGAACACAATCGGTCCTCCCCTCCAATTGGTAATCGTACAAGGACACACAGACAGACCAATTGGGCAGACAGATTCAGGAGGCTCTGAAACGCATGGGTCCGTTGCTGAAAATCGAAATTTTGACCCGATTACAATATTCTTCCTTACCTATTAGCGGTTGGAAAGTAACATGACAATCCTCGTCGCTTCTAAGTCCTCTCTTAATTCCTTTCTTTATTAGTCCTCACTTTTGCTCATAGCCTACCTAATCTCTTAAACATCTCTGCTATGAGTCTTTTTTGATCAACACGTGCCCTGGAATTACTATATTTCCCAAATCACACGACAATACATGGCTAACCTTAAACAGTTCCTTAGATTCCGGCATTATATGTCTTCAAAGATTCGTTAGCTCCTTGGATCCTCTTTCATTTTTTTCCGCTTTGATTATGGCAGCCTGGTATACGGTGGATTGTCCGAGGTAAGGCTGAAGAGACCAATGAATTGTATCATACGACCCGTGTTAGGAGATCGCCAGGCGCCTATGTCTTCAGTTGGTATGCCAAGTTAGAGTGGCTTTACCCTGTTTTCCGACGGCAATACTTTCTTTACCAATCTCTTAGGGCAATAAAGCCTACCTTCTTAACTTGCTCACCGTTTTTTCCTCTGACCTCTCTTTCAATACCAGATCTCATCCCTCCAACTTGTCATATTACTGTTTCCTTTAGGAAGTCTTCCATTACTCATGCTACCTCTTTTTGGAATGCTTCACCCATTTCTACCCATTATTTCTTCTCATAATCTTATGTTAATCTAAGAGGAAAATATGTTCTGGAATAAAAGTTATTTTTCATTCATTCATTTATTCAACTTATAGAAGATATTTTATAGATATAAATAAGCAATGAATATCTAAAGGAGCAGAAAGGGATGTAAAAGAATTTGCCCAAACAAAGGCAGTTCTGCGAGAATTTGATGATCGCTAACTTGAGATCTGGCATTCGAGAAGGTATTTCGAGGACGGGTTCAAAGATACATGGAGGTTTATTGATTCTTAGGAAATAGAACACGAAGGAACTTTAGCAAGTTTAAGTTTGACGGAGAGAAGGATGAAGTCTCCTTAGCTCAATAGGCATTGAATGCGAGTGCGTCTGGAGATTCAAAGATGAATCTTATAAAACAATTCATCTGTCCCTTTAATCCCGTTTCAAATCCATCGTAAAGTCCCAAGGAACTAGGTCAATGTAGAGGCGGGAAATAATGGAAAATACAATGAGAGATCCTTAAATCCACAATATTCTTGAGAGTATGTAGCATAATAATAATAGAGATTGAGAACATGTTTTTTTAAGGACTTGTTTATGTGAACATACGAGAGTAATTGAGGAAAAAATACGAATAATACATTGTATTTTAGAGGGGTTTTACTGCTTAGATTTTTTTTAATTACAAGAAATTTCTAATTTATTTTTCTATTTATAATTTTAACTACATATATTTTTATTTCGTTTTTTACTATTGCACTCCTACATTATTATTATTTAACTATTTTTTTCTGTAATATTTTGTACTTAACAGTTGTCGATCACATTGATGTAGAACTTGAGGACATTTCTAACTGTTACAAGGTTAGAACGTCTATGCTAGTAGTTTTTCAATCACCCGCCAGAGGGCTGTAGCAGTTTACTTTCTGTACTTAGCAGCGAAACTCATACTTATTGCTTGAAACATAGATTATTTCATAGTTTATATACATATATAGATACAATTTAACCTTTGCGATATTTCGAAGTACCCGATACCGGTGCAGAATTTGAATTTCAGGCAAAAAAAAAAGTTAATTTTTGTTGTAAGTATTTTATATAAAAGATTTTACAATGGAGCACTGTAAATAAAAATTTGTAATTTTCATACTGTCTCTATCTTATGACAGGTTATTAAAGTAAAAAATGCTCTGTTAATGGTACTATTTGTAATTCCATTTTAGAAAATTGAAAAAGATAATGGAAATTATTCGGTTGATTGTGGGTTCTCTTAAAGTAACTCGTGATTTTGTATTTGTTGTTTTCTACCTGTCTTGTTATATTGCTGATTAAATTTCAAATCATGCTATTTTTCAAGATTCACTCAAAGGAGAAAAATATCCGGAAAATTGTCTAAGCACGATTACAGATTATGGAAATATCAAAAATGGTTCACGGAATTTCACAAAACATAGAAGTGAGCAGTGGTCGAAGTATTTAAAAAAAAAAACCTAATGAATTCGTTTTGTTATTTCTATAAAATATTTCTGTACAGGACTTTATTTATTTTTAAATATACATTTTGATACTATAATAACTAACCTAAATCTGATAATTGATCTGATTTTTTTTTTTTTTTTGATAGGTAACCTTTTCATCATTAATCACCGCTGTGCGTTTTATGTCGTTTTCTAATTGTTAACCTTTATGAAGGCGCAAATTTTCTGAAATATATATATATATATATATATATATATATATATATATATATATATATATATATATATATATATATATATATATATATATATATTTGTTTTTATCTTAACAACTAATAATTTCAATTAGTTGTGGTGCTACAATGACAGTAGTAAATAAATGCTTCAATATCTCCGTATCGACACAAAAATCATTGGGACAGAAAAAAACTATTATTTGGAATACGACATATAAAGTTAACTGGTGCTATATTAAAACATTTAAATTTTAAAATTTAATTTTAATGTTTATCACTATATATTTATAGTGATTATCACTATATATATTTATATTGATGTGATTGATGTGATTGATGTGATTATCACTAAATATATTTATATTTATTATCACTATATATATATATATATATGTATATATATATATATATATATATATATATATATATATATATATATATATATGATTCTAGATATGAATATTTACTCGTAAGTATGGATGTTTCCTTTATATTTTTTGATAAAATAGTGTGACAAACGTTATCACATCTATTAATTAACTAAGCGGTTGTTCATATTAAAATATTTATAATAGATTTATTTTTGAAACCATGCTTTATTTGCACCCATTATACCAATAAAGTATTTATTAAATACCGCTTAACCAACGGATTAAACACCTAAATGATGAATTAATTAAAAACATAAGTTAATTTTTACTTTGTTGACAATTTCTCACGATTAGTTAATCTCAAAATCAGTTATTTGTTGTTAATTATTTTCATTATTTCCTAGTGTTGTGAATTTTAGCTAATTTTCAGTTGATAATTTTTATTTTATGGTTTACTTTTATGGTTTGGGACTAAGGGTTATTTCGTACTACCCTTCTTTCTGTCTAATTTCACTACAGTAGAACTGGTTAGTTTTTCTGCAGAGGTTTTAATTTTTTTTTTTTTTTTTTTTTTTTTTTAGGATGCTATTTCTTTCCATTTTAGTTTAAATTTTTTTCTACCTACCATATCTTTTGTAAATTCCAGATGGTCTGACTTTGATATAGAGTTTTCATGATTTGATAACTTAAATTTCAGTTGGTATGGATAAGATGGATTTATTCATAAATCGTTTGAAATTCTGGTAAATAACAAGTAAATAGTTATTCGCTTACAAGGTAATTGCCGAATACTACAGCTGTATCCCTGACACTAGATGAAGTTTCAAATTTGTTGGACTCCATAGTTCCATAACTAGCCCATGTGGTCAACATCTACTTCAGGTTTAGAACAAGTTAATTTCTTGTGAAATGTAGTTGGTTGGTTGTAAATTACTGAAACAGAATCATGGGAGCAAGGTAGCTCTGCTATTAGTTCTAGAAGGCCGGTGACAACACTGACTTGATTGTTCGCCGTTCTGGAACAGTTGTTCCACACTGTTAGAACGCTTTCAATGTTTCTGTCTTGTTTGCCAGAACTCTGTGTCATAATTGTCAGGACTCCGTTATTTTATTTTTGGAACCTTTTTTTTATTTTTTATTTTTTTTTTACTTCCTACCAGGAAATGATAAACTAAAGAGACACAAGATGATTTTATTTTTATCACTAGATTTAATTAGAGGAAAATGGAACTCTTTCACTGGAACCCAATATTAGAATCGAACTTTTTTTATTTTTACGATTGCTATTTATATTATTAAATATTTTATTCTACCGCATTGTAGTGCGCCAGGCAAGTAATTTATTATTAATATATTCAATATAGTAAATCAGCTCGATATTCTTAATACGTATCATTCATACAGTTAAATGAAAAACATTTTATGAACAGCTTCAAAAAGGAACGAAGATATGTATTAAAAAAAACTCTTATAAATTTTGTGATAACGCAAAACTTTTTTTTTCCTTATATAGGCACTCTTTTTAAATTTTAATAATACACAGGGACCAAACATACCAAGGTATATTAATCGTACATTGTTCTTTTTTGCATTTATCGATGATTTTAAAATAAAGTTACAATGTATAATTTGTTTTTATTTTTTGTTTCAGGTAAGGCCCTAGACGAACTTGATGTCTAAAAAAGGTTTGATTTTTTTTCTATATAAGCCGTGTTTTTCTGTATAGGTTTTTACTCATTAATGGGCTTCAACAATAATAAAATGAGAGATGAACAATTTTTTTTAAATTATCAGATAGAATAATTTATTTTTAAATCTATTTAATTTTTCACTACAATCAATCAGTCCTTATCTTTCTCCCCAAATAACAAAAGTATTTCAAATATAACAATTATATGCATTGGGCTATATTTATTATGTTACTGCGTTTCGGTCAGATCTCAAGCCATCACCAGGTACAGGTTTGTTGTTTTTCGTGCGCACGGGATTACTATTTTTGAGGATAATTGAAAAGTTGAACTATAAGACTACATTTCAATTAATATCTTGATATTATTATACTTCATTCAGTCATAAATAACATATTATTGTTTTTTGTTATTAATTTTTCGATAATAATTATGGAGTGGCTTAGAGATTATTAAAAAACTTTTCGAAACAAATCTCATTTTCGGAATCCCCATCACAACGATTATTTTCATCCACTAATGTCGTTTCCTTTTCTTTTTGTACAAATATGCTATTAACAATTCTCCATCACTCATCTCCAAAATCGCAGAAACATGTATACAACTGCACTGCAAAATGACTACGAAATGTTCGCGGGTTTTCTATGGATTGCTAGAGATTCATTGAAATTAACGATTCTAACGAACATTAGACGAGAGGCGCTCTAGGTTTAAACTAAATCTATTATTTAAGGATAGCTCTCGCCCTCTCCTAACTGCGTGCACGGTTGAAACAACATTGAGCACTCAACTTCGAGCTAAAGCATGTCTGAGAAGCACAATGGGAGAAAATACTTAAATTTTTTTATTCGGATAGCACTGTAGGTCCCATAAAATAAATTAAAAATTAAACTTTTGTTAGATACCGTAGGTTTTCTTCCGTTATTTTCTCAAACCTAATTCAATAAGAATAGGCTCATCTTTATAATGACGGGCTCGATTAAATTCGAAGAAAATTTTTTTTCAATCAGTGTTTGGGTAATTGAGTAGCTACATAAATAACATAGTTGAGGAATAAAACTGGTCTTATATGTTAGATTATGATGTAGGGATTACATCATAAGGCTGTTTGCCGTTCATTTCCATTCGTCACCTTCAGCACGACTCGGTTAATCTCTTTATGAGAATTAATTATTGTGTTTTATTATTTGGAGTGATATCGTAATTTTATTGTGATTAATGTTTTTTTTTTTTTTGTAGAAAAGCATTTTTTGCTCCTAAAACGTCTGTTACCTTAGCAGCATTGTGCGAAATCCCGAACGAGTTTCTTATGTACTTGGGGCTAGAGCACTTAAAGTGAAGAGGAGAGGGATCTTTTGACTAACAAGTTATCTTCCAGCAGATTCGTTCTCTTTGGTCTTTTGAAGACTTATATTTTCACCACATCAAACATAAACATAAAGAGTTTGTTTAATCCGAAGGAAAAATTAACTTATATTATCAACTTAAATTAACTTATATTAAATTAACATTTAATTATCAATTTACCAATCAGCCAGGAATCGAATCTGTGCTCAGTAGATCCATCTTTCCCCTCTCCTACTAGCACCTTCTCAATTATAAAGTAGGTACTTTAACCTTCTCTGGAGTGGGGGATAAACTTGGAAATCCGGTCAAACCAACTCAGGCCATTAGTTGGTCATTCCTGTTCATCACCAAACATGGTTTGATGATCACCAAACAAGGTTTGATGATGAACACGAGTTAGAACTCTAAACAAAAATATCTGGTGTGCCTACTCACAAGACTTTTCTAACTGCTTTGAATGCTATGTCCCACACAAATATTGTTTTCTGTACTTTGGCTAAGATTATTTTTATTTTTTGGTTTATTATTTTCAATAATAGACCTTTGTAATTGACCAAGGAAAAAAAATTGTAACCCCTCCTCTCCCCTCCCCTCAAAATTTGAGATTTTACGTTACGTAGAATCCAAATATCTAATTTAAAAAAAAAACGTCCGCTTTTAAAATTGTTTTACTCCTTTTATTGTATTCAAACAAAAGCTGATGAAATTCCCTATTTGCATTGACACAATTTCTTCTCAACACTCCCAGTTCGGCACTCTCACGGCGATCATCTTGGGATAAGCTTCAAATTTCTTTCCTTTGGTGCCTACTGCTTAATTTTTTTATGTTGGACAGAACAGATATTTTTAAAATATTAGCGTTTGGAAATAAAAAAACAATGTGTAATAATTTGCAGCGTTTTTTAATATAGCCTTGTAGGCAGGTCATTTAATACATTTCAGAAGGGCATTTACTCAAGGGAAAATATTCAGGTTATTCGAAAAACTAAAAAACGATAAATGGGTTTCAATAGAAACATACACACGTTAAAACGTTGCTACGTAATCCAATACGCTGTATCTTTACTAGTTATGGTCTGATTTGATGATTTTTTTCTTCTTCGTACGGAATATAATTACCTTTCAAATGGCATAATTTACCATAAAATGCATACGTTTCGAGCTATGAACTAATAAAGCTTTCTTTTCTTTAAAACTTTGTTTCCTGCATTTGTATAGGGATATACACTATTGATTGAAAGTGCTTTAAGGAATCTATTTTAGGAAAGATTCATCCAAATCGTTCGAGCCGTTTTGGCGCAACAATTAATGAAAAAATACGTTTTTTCGGATACTGCGCAGCTGCTATTATGCACAAGGTGCCCCAATTGGTACTCAAGTATCAGAGACAAAACCATACAAAAAAATACAAAAAAAAAACCGGTCCACCCGAACTTAGACCTTTGGCGGTTTATAGACCAACAGTTTTTCACGGAGGTGATTAATCCAGAATCAGGCTCAATCGCCTGGTTTACGCCCAATTATGGGTATCCACTTTATAGAGACTAAGTGATCCCCAGGAGGGTCTCCTGACCCGATAGGATTGATTCACGGCTGATAACAGAATATATAATCATGTGTCAGCCGGCTCTTTTCTCGAAAAATATAATTAATTTGAACAAAAGAAGAGAAAAAAAAACAAGAAAAAAGGATAATACACAAAATTGCTTAGCAAAGTTGAAGTTTGTCCTTTAAAAACTATTATTCACTACTTCTGATCCAGATGTTAATTCTGAACAGAAATTTCGCAATTAGAGAGCATCATTTTGGAGAGAAAGAAGGTGTTGGAAAGTGAGAGATTTGAATGAAGATAGAGAAGAAGCATGACGGATATTAGACGGAAAGGAATTCCAAAGGGTAGAAGAGCGGGCGAGAAAGGAGCGTTCGAATGTTTTGGTTCTGTGGGAGGGGGTATGGAGGTCAGAAAGTCGAGATATTGTTTCCAGTGCGTGGACCGAGGATTTGAATTGTAGGAGGCTGTAGATGTAGGAAGGATGGTGGGTGGTTTGGTATAGGAAAGATTGGAAAAGAAAGAAAATACGTAAAACTGATCTTTTAAAAAAGAAAGGGCTGCGAATGTGCTTACCAAATTAATATAATACTTATCTAGAAACCAAGAAAAAAAAGATATGTGAAAGTTGGTCCGTTAGAAATGAACATTGCTTGCTGCAGATGGAAAGGCAAGAGGTACAAATTATGGAAAATGGATACAAAAAAATCTACAACGGATTTAAACATTCGACAATGCGTGGTATAACTGAAATCTTCCAAGCTGCAAACAGTTGGTTAAGAGAACATATGCTAACATATGGCAAGGAAGAAGAAATTCACTTTTAGTAGAAGAAGCTATAATCATCCCAAAGTATAAAAGAAAGTAACTGCAGTGGTTTAAAGGATGCTGTTCTGTAAAGTGCAGCCTATGTCTTCTAAGCATCTTTTGTACTTTCATCATCCTATTTCCGTTGAAGATATACAAAGAAAATCAGCGAATTTGTTACGAACAGATCATTAAAGTAAGGCATATGTTTGAAAATATAAGGGATCATGTGATGATAGATATCCAACTGGCTGACATCATGCACAGTGAAGGAAACATGTCAAATGAGGTTAAATAGAACACTATGTAAAGCATTAATGATCCGAAGAAAGTCGTGTTTTACCACCCACATGTGGGGGGCAACTTGATGCTGCGTTCCCTAGGGCAGAATGCAAATATTTAACATAGGTATGAATGTGTTCAAGATGGCTCTATTATTTTTACTTGACTTTAATTTTTTTTTTTATATCAGATGCTTAATTATATTGTTGTTATTTTATTTATCAATCTAATTATTTTTATTTGTGATGTGCATATATCTAGTTTTATAATTTTGTTTTTATTTTATGTATACAAACATGGTATGAATGGATACTTACAGCCTTATACCGAATGGTCTTGAATGTGGCAGATGGTATTATGTTTAAATAAGAAAATAAAATAAATACATTAATTCGAAAAAAAAATTAAAAATTGTTAACTTAAAATTTTGTGTAAAAGGATGTATAGACACTTGTGTCTAAAAATGATCACTTATGTAATTATTAGGCTGCCGAAAATAGACCAAAGGATTAATTAATAAAATTTATTAAGTTATTTAGGAAGAATGCATCTATAAGAATGTATAGTAAGTTGCAAAATAATTATTTGTTATAGTTTTCAGTATTTCTGATTTCGAATGAATTATTAGTGACAAATGAATTATGATAAGTATGAAGGTGGACTACTATAGCATACTTCTCTCTAGTTCCCACTGTAATGGATACAGTGGATCCCTCGTTATCACGAAGTCAGTTAACGCGAAACATCGGATAATACGAACTGATTTCTTGGTCCCGTCAAAAATAATGCGTTAACCGGCATATTTTTTAAGAAATATTCTCTGTTATCAGGGATAATTCGGATAACAGGAACTTCGGAACGAGCGACGGTAGAGTGAAATTTTCGGCGAACACGAACTTGTTTAAGGTACGAATATTTATTAAACAATTGTGGACTTTTCTATCAAAAGACAATATATCCACTTACGGAATATTATTACAAAAACATTATTAGGGAGGCTTCTCATGGAGATAAAGCGATTTTTATTTTTATTAAAAATATTGATTTGTAATACCTATTTGACAGGGTAAAATTTAAGATTTGAAACGAACTAAATAATTTGTAGGTATAGAATATTAATTCGTAAAAAAAACCTTTATTTTTGAGCAGTGGATATTTTAACTTTTGATAGAAAACTCCTTAATTTTTGGTAATCTCTCATCTACACATATGGGTTCGACCCCTTTTTAGTCGTTTTTTTCCCGAAAAAAATAGACTATTGCAGTGGGTCGAAGGTCGGCGGTGAGCGGCTGGATTGCGATTTCTATCCGTTTCATAACCCCTAGAGCACGATTATGGAAAATTTGGAGATGTCTGATATATATTTATATATATATATATATATATATATATATATATATATATATATATATATATATATATATATATATATATATATATTTTTTTTTTTTTTTTTTTTTTTTCTCGCTACATTTGAGCACCTCCAGTGTTCATACGAGCTAAAATTCGGCATGTAGGGTTTTCTTCAAGGCAGAACAATACCATTAAAGAAAGGGTAAATTCCAGTCAAAATTTCGGTATGTTTACCTGAAATTTCGGCGTTTTTTAAGTTTTGCGCATCGCTACAGCTCCACCATATTAGTTTATAGGGCTGAAAATTTGTATGTGAATTGAGTTGGTGTCGGGGAAGTATCCTTTGGGGGTCTCGACTTGGTCCCCTCCCCTATGTTTTCGGATTTTTTATAGCATTTGCGCACCTTTAAAGCCCCTCCAAGTTAGGGAGTTCAAAACCTGTTGCATTCGAAAGGAAATTAAATTAACTATAAAACAATAGATGTTTCATCGAAATCGGATGGCTATTAGCAAAGATATGGCTATTTCAACTGTTTCAATGGATTATTAGTCGTTTTTCCTCGAAAAAAATGTGTCATTTTCGGTAAATTGTCATTTCATATGTAAATTTTGGTATGTTAGGGGACTGTTTTTTTTGTGGGAAAATACGACTTTAGTGACGGAGTTCTACTGCTCACAAATTTTTTTTCCCTTTTGCATCCAGTTTTAACAGAATTCTAGCACATTTAAGAGTTATATTAAATTTAATTTATAAATTTGTAATAATAAGTGCAAAATTAAAAGTTTTAAAGGGGATATCCTCGCTCGAGTGACAATGGTTAAAAAAAAAAAATAAGAGACATATATTGATCTAAAAATAAAATCAGAAATTTTAAAAGAAGTGGATAGTGGTAGGATATCGAAAACAAGATTAGTTGAAAAATTTAATATTCCTCGATCAAAAATTATATTAAAAATTCAATGCAAAATGCATTTATTAATCGTGAAATCAATTGTTGAAAAAAATGAAACTTCTTTTATTTTTTTTACGCATTTTTTTTTTTTTTTTTTTTTATCACGAGCAGGAAAATTCGCCAAGCTAATGTACATTTATAAGGTATTGTGTCAAGTCAATTCTGTTGGAAATCCTATAAGACATGCTGAATGGTACAATACCTATGGGTAGAATTCTAAAGGCGTATAAAGAGATTACATAGTCGAGGATCTTAGAATGTCGGGAATTTCGCAATTTGAGGAAATATTGCCGAGGATGACGACAAAAGATGACGACAAAATCACCACGGCAATGTGTTTATTCCACTTTTTTCTAAATGTTTTTTTATAAAATAAAAATTTTGAGATAGTAAATTTGTAATGCTAGGTTATGAAATATGTGCACTTACTGAGTATTGCTAATATTGAATTAGTACCCGATTAATTAAATTTTTATGAATAAAAAATTTCTTATACTTTTTTATTATAAGTTCTTTTATTAAAAATGTTTTAGGAATTTTTTCTCTCTATAGGAAACAAATAAAATTTTCTACCATTAAAGCATATGGTAGGAATTCCCGGAATTTGCCAATATCTTTCTTGAAAGTAAGGTGTTCATTTTCTGTACTATTGTCTAAAATAGACATACGAGAGGAGCTTTTGGAGCGAAATTGTTTATTAGAATAATTTTGGTGGATCTTTCCTCAACCCTTTCCTTCTTCTTTATGCTTTTACCACTAACTACCATTTTTATTTTATTCTGTTGTATCAGAAATATTCGTGAAAATATGTATTTTGTTGTTAAAAACGCGTTTTACAGCAGTAACTACATTAAGCCATCTTAGAAGACAAAAGACTAAAAATAGAATCTTATAATTTCAAAAGAAAATTTAAAACTGTTTGGAACGAATGGAGGCAGAGTTAATTGTGTGTTAAACGTAAAACTAAAATTCATCAACTTAAAAAAAAAAAAACTAAATTTTATTTTTCATACAAAAAAAAAAGTTCACATTTCAAATAAGCCTAACAGCACACTTTTTGATTTATACTATTATTTTATTGAATATGAAGATAAATTACGTTATAATTCTCTTCCTATAAAAATTTTTGTTTTATTCCATGTAAATAAAGTTATAAACATGTATTATAAATCTTTAGATACTAAAAGTATTATAATACAATAAACATATTTACAATAAGATGAGACAAAACTAATTTTAAAAAATTTAGAGAAATCATGATTTTAAAAATTATAAATTTACTAAAGAGTGTGTACATAATGAAATAAAAAAAATGCCAAGAAGAACGTTATAAATATTAAAAAAACAAAAACAAAGATGAAAATAAACATTTAAAAAAAATCACTGTTGAAACACAAGTTAATTAAGAGATGTATTATTAACAGTCTTTGATAATTGAATAATAATTGATGACTATTTGAAATTAATGTTAAATTAAAAAAATACTCTTGATAAGAAGTATTTTCCTATCTTTATATATATTTATAAATATATATAATAAATTTATATTATATTTATTTATTTATAAATATATATTATGTATATATTTATTTATGTATTTCCTATAATTGTATTTTTTTTTATTTTTTATTTTTTATTTATTACTTGAAATATTCCAATAAACGTTAATTAATAATGAGTGCGGGATAAGAGTTCTTAGCGTGAAGTGGATTCAATGAGATTTTCCTCTTCTGCTTGAGATAAATTTTCTCAGTAAAGCTAAACATTTAGACAGATTGTAATATTTTCGAAATATTGAGATGTTTATTACAAGATTATTAAAATTTTGGTCCCAAATTGAGAGGAAAAACAATTTTATACAACAGATGATTTTTATTTTTTTAATGCTTTTACTTTCAGCTTTCTCGAGAAATTATAAGACATTAAACATTTTATTGACTTGAAATGAATATACATAATGATATAATATATGAAATGAAAGAAACAAAAAAATAAGAAATTCAAAGATAAAGGCTAATAAAACTTTCATGTTAAATGCATCAATTCATGATAACGAAATCGAGACAAAACACCTCGTGCCTAATTTTTTTAAATTTATTACAGATGCGAGTATAAATTAAGTTGAAGAGCTAAAACTCTAATTTATTTATGATCCCACGAAACTTACTACTTTAAGGTAAACTCATTGCAGAAAATTGATTATAATTTTTTTTTTCTGTCGAGATCCTCTGACCACACCTGTCCAAATCGAAACTGTGATGAATATATAGCTGACGGTTAATGGCGACGAATAACTCAGAGAGGTATACAATAAAAAGTTATTACAAAAATTATAATAATAAAATTATAAAAAATATATGTATCATCTCTTATAGCAGTTAACGGCTTCATTCAATCATAGTTTTTTTTCTGCCATTTTATAAATAACTATTGTATTTCTATTATAAGAATAATAAAAATTTGTTGGGAACCTGATGGTTCGATGCCGATACTAAATAATCGCGAATCCAGACCATTATCAAAACTATTTCCGAATGAACTTTTTATTCTCTTGAAGACTTCAATTGCCAGCCAGACAAGAAACGAACATTACGTGATGTTCCACAACTCTGGCCTCGTTATTATGTAAGTTTAAATACATATATATAAATATCTGTTTTTTTTTTTTTTGTTGATTCTTCTTCATTCTGTTCATTGGCGATGGGGACGCTAACTATATTAAGCAACTTGAAATACTGAGTATTATGAAAGTATTTTATTTAGTAACTCTTTTCTGACAGACTACTTTCAGCATCTTAAAGTATATCAGTATACTGTTGGTCCGTCATAGTTTATATTTAAAAAAAAAAAATACCTAAATTAAAAATATAAGTCTATAATGATATAAATTTAAAAATTAAATTATTTAAATTATGCTTAGTGACATATCATCATTTTTCATTTACTTATTTTATTTTATTTTTATTTTTGTATGAATTAAACACACAATTACTAATTGACCTGAAATTAAATTATTTTTAATCATAGTTTTCCGATTTTAAACTTTATGAAACAATAGATATTGTATATAGATTTATGCATAAAGGAACTTATCGATCTTGATAGTAGAGTTAGAGTATGTTGAGGAGAAGAGAGGGAGGGGGGAGTGAAAACAAGAAGGACTAGGGTGGTTGATTTGCCTTCAGGATGGTCCTCCCTATCCAGCCCTTAGTAAAATATTAACGCCCCGGGCACCCACTCTCAAGTATTTTAACCAGCCTAATGCTCTGCTTCTCCGGTACTTATCTACAACCCTTTTCCTCCTTTTTTTTTCTTTTTCTTTCTGTTTTATTTAGCATTTCTGAAAGTCGTTGTAGTCTGATTTCCTCTTTCCACTTCTCCGTAATCCGCAGCTTAACTATTTCGAGGTCAGAAGTTAATCAATTATTTAATTTTCCATTTCAGTTAATAAAATGGTATTGAATCTGTTGAATAATTTATTAATATAATTGCATGAAACAATGGTTTCCATTTATTATATGATTAATCTAAAGTACACGAGCTATGCCTTTATATTTATATAATGATTGAGTATAAAAAAAGGGCAGCCATTTATGAGAAAAACTCACCCAAAGGTCTCTTTTATAATGTATTTTCATTATTTTATATATTTAATTACTATATCGGGAGAACCTCACAAAACTTAGAAACTTAAATAAAACAACATAAAACACATTAAAAAAACGTGAACACATCAGCACTGGCCAAACACGCAATTAAAAATAACCATAATTTTGATTTTGCAAAACAGATGCTAAAAATAACATAAGAAGAAAACATTTGTAATCAATAAATATCATAAATATAGATAACGTGGTTAAGTATAAAACGGATATGGGTGGAACAGTGATGCATTGTGTTGATATTATAAATAAAATAGAATTTTAATAAATTACTGAACAATTCTAATTAAAACAAATATGTAAATATATATATATATATATATATATATATATATATATATATATATATATATATATATATATACATAATGCCTAGCAGGGATGAGAGTTATTAGATATTATTGAAGATGGGCACATCAGGAGAAGGTAATAAAAACAACAAATAATGTATATTTATTAGATAAATTGGGACGTTAATTATATGCCTCTTGTGATTACAGACAAAAAATAATATGGACTGGTGCCGCACAAACACACACACACATATATATATATATATATATATATATATATATATATATATATATATATATATATATATATATATAAGTATATATAACAAATTATATACTTATATCGACATAGAAACGATGAAAGTACATGTGGCATTAAAAATCGAAAATTTTAAATATGGTGAAGACTGAGCAATTATAGGGTATGTTGAAATTTGATAATAGAAAATTAAAAAAAATTTTGACAGGACAGTTGGCTAATTTTCAAAAATAAATATCAATAATAATATTATGTGGATACATAACGAATTGTAAAAGTTTGAACTATCAAATATCCACTAGGATAATGGACTATATATATGGATAATGGATAATCCACTAGGATCCATCCACCAAATGGATATATGGATAATCCACTAGGATCCACTAGGATAATGTTATACAATTGTTTTGTAGAATTTCCTGAAGATGGACTTATGGTCCGAAACATCCATAATGAATATGTAATAAAGATATTTTGAAGTTAGAAAGTTGAAAATTTCCAGAAGGTAACATATATCATTTTAAATGTACCACTCTACATAGCACCTGTTTAATTTTTCTAAACCTTAAATTGTGATAGTTTAAAGAAGTTAAATATTGAGCGATTTATTCCAAAATAGGAATATAAAATAATTAAATTCAATTTTCCTTTGATTCAATTTTTTTTTATACAACATGTTCTTCCATTTAACTCTTAAATTGAAGTAATAATTTGTTTGACCTTTCTCTTAGAAGCTTTGAGACGCTGAAATCTAGGTTTCTTCCAGATGGCATTGCTCAGTACCGTTTGTCCAAAATTAATACCATTTCATGTCGAAAATCTGATAACTCAAAATTCATGTTTAGTTTAGCGTGTTTATATTAATGGCAAATTCTCCTGACATGCCGTGATTTACTAAGAAATGTCGTTAGAGTAGAAGTCGGAGGAGTGAGGAAGGGGAAGGGGTTGAGACTAAACCCGGCCGCGATGTAAATGCCTAGATCATTTATCTTTGCTGCCTTAGCTCCCTCAAGGATCATGACGAGGACCCTCTACAGCATTACTCAACCAACCCCCTGGATTTTTAATAATACTCCATTCCACAACCTCCTACATTTTTTTAATATATATATTTTTTTTATACAGTCTTTGAAGTTAATAATTATTTTTCCAATATGATTTCCTTAATAGCCCTTTTTCTGCCTTTCTACTTTGGAAACTTGAAAACCTTTCAAAACAGCTTTTTATTAAAAAAAACATTTTTTTTTTATTTTTTATTTTTTATGGTAGAAGGTAATATATAATAAAAATGAATATCAAAGACCAGAGTAGAATCAAATTAATACTGTGCTCCACGAAACATTTTCTCGGAAATTGGATTTGTAATTTTTTATTTCCATTTGCCACATAATAGTGACATTCAGCGATTTATATGTAAATTTAATTATTTTTTTAGCATTTACATTGTTATTAGAAATGACTCGCTATAAAGGCCCATATAATGAACAAACAATTTGACCATCTATAGTGTTGCTTGAAGGCTTATTCAAGTGATTATGCTAAATCAAATGAGTTTGAAATTCTTTCTTCAAGCTTCAAACTTGTCAAGCCTATTTGGCCGTGCGAGGCTGTGCTTGAGGATTCATCTATCAAATGGTTAGACTCCTTCCTAGCTCCGAAGTTATCTTTTTTCAACTTTGCACCTCCAGCTCTTTAAAATCTCCAGAGCCGGCTCGTCCACATAGGCAACCTAGGAGGCCGCCTAGTGAGAAACATTTCAAGGTGGAAACATCTTTAGGGCGGATTGGTGGAATAGAGTGCGATTTATTATTATTATTTTTTTTATTAACATTTTATATATATATATATTAATCAAAAACTACGTGTGCCTGCATCCCAAAATTTTTCCGGAAGACTAATTCGGAACTACTGAAGGGTATTTTTGATATTGTAAAATGGGAATAATTTGATTTAGGGTTGGAAGGGAGAGAGAATTAAGATTATGGGGTGCAGAAATTTGGTTCGCCTAGGGGCGCCAGAAAATCTAGACCGGATAACGTCAATGCTGATTTTTTAATTATTTTCTTCTTATAAAGTATGAAAGTTTTTTCGTCAGATGAGGATAATTGCAATGCGACGATTAGATTTTCATTGCCAAACGACCTTCTCTTTTGAATCCAGTCTCGCCCAATGCATTATTTTCCTTTTTTTCGTGGTTTTCTTGTGCGTTAAAATCTTAGCTTTGATACCGACACAATCAGCGTCTGTTTACTTCATTCCTCTATGCTTGTCAAAAATTAACTGAAGTTTGAACAGATATCAAACTTGACAAGCATTTGACAGAGCTTGATGGATCGTCAAATGCTTGTCGAGCTTCACGCTTGGGCCTTAAAAGTAGGGGTGCATAATAATCCTTGTGCTGGAATGTAAACAATTCATTTTTTAATATCAAACTAAAAATTTTTTGATGGATTGAAGATATCATTTAGTACAGGAATAGACTGTAGCCGAAATATGCTCCTTAAGTGCATTGGAGTAAACAATTATTTGAAATTAGGTATTTTAATTCATTTATCTGTAAAATTGATTAAGGATTTTCAACCTCTATATAAATATATATAAAATCCATTTATAAAAATTCCAATTAATTAATGAATTAAACGGATTAGCTTTATTTCTTTAGCGCGATTTTGATGTTTCTCCATTAAATCATCACAAATATTCGTTGAGAAAAAAATCAGAACCTTTGCTCATCAGGCGCTTTGGGTAAATCGAGTATATCTTTTTTAAAACTGGAATATTAATATGATCTAACGAATAATATCAACCTACTTTATTTCTAAATCTATTGGATATAATTTTAAAATCACAAAATTGCATTTATTGGACTGACCAAACTTTTGGAATTGCCTAATTGTTCTTAATAATCGCATTATTAATGCCGGTCTGATTTTTGGCATTCTCAAAGAAAATTGAACGTCTTTCCATCCAAATTCGGATGGCTGCTCGACGGATAAAAGGGAAAGCGGGTGAATTAGATGAGCAAAATTCGAAAAATTAAAGTAAATTTAAGAGGCTAATCTCATTGTCAATATAAACTTATGTGTTTTCCCGAATATAAACAACATTCACTTCGTATTTCAAATCATCTCTGTCAGTTTACTAGGCAAAGGGAAATTTAATATTGAAAATATTCGGTTAGCATAAAGTTGATATTGAGATAGAAAAGTTTATACAAACAATAGAAAAGTATTGGAGTTTGTATTTTATTCATTCTGCTTCCCGAAACCTCCAGGATCAGTAAATTAATTACTCGTATTAAATCAGTGGGAGATATAATTCACTCGAACCTGCTCATTTAAATTACGATGATTTTGAGTAAAAAGCCAAACCGTTGGGGCGTTTCTGCAAATGAATTATGAACGGCCTTATTGGAAGGGCGTCAAGGCTCATCCAAAATAAATCTGTCCGCCATTAAGTCAAAATGATTTAGGGGGTGAAAACTGGACGCTGGTAGCCCCCTTTTAAGACCGCAAAATCCACGACCGCTGGAGTTCTCTATTTTTTTTTATTATTTAATTTTCTATTTTTTGATGAAACACATTATTTTATGAAGGCCTTCGATGGATATTCCTGATCGACCTAAAATTTCTTTTATTAACTCAATTATCTATTTATTTATACTATTTCTATTTAATCAATATTTTTTGATTGTTCATGCGAGAAGTGTTTTAGGTATGTAAATAACGAAGAAAAATATCGATATTGTATAGTTATTGGTTGACAGTATAGATTATTATGAAGGATAAGACAGTCCTGGTGGCGGTCAAGAAATGGATCTCAAAATTGTAAAAACTATTTATTGTAAGACAAAGCTTCGATCTACATTGCAGGTCTTCATCATGGGGTAATCGTGAAAAACGATCCTAGTTACTTTTTTATACTTTTTGTTTTATTCAATAAATTTGGGGCAATACCGCGCCTATATCTCAGTGTTGCTTTTGAGTTTCTTTGTAATATTAAGGACTCTGTTCATTTATCTATGCATGAATAGTTGTATAGATAGAAAGATTTCATTAAACCCTACAGATGGCACTGATCGCTCAAATTTAAATAAATGGACTCTAATAATTTTTTTTCTCCTTCCTCCTTTTTTTCTCCTTTATATTTACTTTAGTTTTAACTTATTTTTTACATTTATACATTTTTTATGTACCCTTTGCCTCTATTTTTAATACTTTTATATATTTTCATTGTTTATATTTAAATATAACGTTAATCCATATATGTAATGACAACTTTAATAGCAACAATTAAATATTTGTATGCTGCTTATCACAAAATAAATTATCAATTTATTAACCATATGTCAATATAAAAAAATATCAACAGAAACACACAACATAACTAGTCTACTTTCAACAAGTTTGTTTTGGTTCTTTGGTTATTGAACCCGCCATCCTTGTAGACATATTTATTCTATTTTTTCGTTAGTTTATTTAATTTTTTTTCTCGAAAGTATATCGGTTTTCGATAATCAAATTTTAATATCGGTATTACGATGTTTCGAATCAAAAGTATCGGACATAAATATCGATGTATTTCTTTAAAAATATCGATATCTCGATATTTTTCCATCATCCTTAGTGTTTTATCTCCCATTTGCATTATGCAATTTTATATATTTCTGTCCTGATACCTGAAATTAAAGAAGCATTGACTCATATGTTATTTACTGATGATTGAGAGGCTTTAGGTTTTGATTTTGGATTATTCGAATAATAACTTAACAATATGTTTTGTCTCTTTTTTTTTTTGCTTTCTTGAATTAATTTTTTATTTAAATGTTTGTAAATTATTGTGCTGTTACTATAATCAGTGCCTTTTTTTGAAACGACATTCAGATTTATTGCGATTAATATAGACGAAATCAAATGGTTTCATCTTTTTTGAAAATTGTTTTTTTTTTATTATTTTTTATGAAAAATGTTTTTTAAAATTTATTTACTGTATGGAATATAAACAAGTACCACCAAATGAAGATGACTGACTTTAAAATGGGCTTAATGGTTCCGAAACGTTGCATAATTTGATTTAATAATCCATAAAGTAAAGAAAGCAGGTTTAAAAGAGTTTATTATCCTGAAAATATGATAATATTAACATTTTCACACTCTTCAGTATAAAAAGAAATTTGTCTGTAATGTAATTTTTTTTTATTTATTAAACCTAATATATTATGCGACATTCATTAAATTCAATATAATGAAAATCAAAAGTGCCTCTATTGATTTGGATTAATTTAGGATATGGATGAATGTAGTAACAGTCAAATAAATGTATTCTTTTGTGTAATATTCACTCTAATATTGAAATATAAATCAATTTTAATGAAGTATATAATAAATAATTCTATAGTAATATAATATATAATAATAAATCATTAGTGATTAACAACTGTGTCGAAAAAAACAACAAAAAAACATATCTTACAGAAGGATAGTAAGCTATTTCTTTGATTAGTTGAGGAAACCCAATGTCCTAACTTAGCAGCAATATTACTCTGGCCAATTACTTCTTGTTTAATCAATTAATTTAATGGCTTTTTCACTTGCGGTAAACTTGTTTACTTGATATTCATGGCATTTATCTTATAAATTAATGTTGTAAGATTTTTAGGAAATAATTTACGAAAATAAATGATTAAAAAATCTGTACAAAAGGATATTCAATAGAACTGTCTAAATTATTTGAATTCGAATATTATTTGATTAGGGATTCTATACCATTTGATCCTTGATCCTTCTATACCATCATGCGGGCGTCAACTGAAGATTAGTTTATATATTCTTATTATTAATTAATTATTATTATTATTATTATTAATTATCACTTTATACTACATTCTTAAAGCTTATGTTCACGTGAAGTTGTTGATTTTTGATGGTCCAATGTATTTTGAACTCAAGCATAAATAATAGTAATCTCTAATCTTTAAATATCAGATGGCGAATATTTTATTATTTAAAATTAAAATAATAACTTTATTGAAATAAATATTATTGTTTTACACTATACTTATTTCTGTAGGAATTTTCATGGCAGAAAGATCATAAAACTGTTTCTGGTTTTGTATCTGATTTAAAATTAAATTTTTCCGTTTGGTTCAAAGTTTAAAAATCAGATTATTGATATTATATAATAAAAAAAAAAATAGGTCTGAATTCGTCTTTTATGTTACCATCCCTTCTTCCTTTTATGCATACTTTTTTTTTTTTTTTTTTTTTTTTTTTTTTTAAATTTCTTCATATCTTGGCAACTCATTGCTGACCGTAACCAGACTTTTATGAATGTAGTTAAGATAGCGAAAATAAATTTTACACAGACAAAAATCTTTAACTTCTTGAAAAAACCTTTTAACTTCTAATGGTCTGGATTTGGTTATTTGCCACATGCCAAACAATAACCATTAGTTATCGGGCTGTACGACAATATGCTATTTTTGAAGTTATACGTAGAATCAGTAAAACTATAAATCTAGTACATAAGACAAAAATACCGTAGAAACTTTTACGTGAATTAGTGATCGCAATATAACTATTTATTGAAGATCAACTAATATTTTGTAAAGAACTGAGTTTGATCTGAAACGAGAACATTCGCTTTTCCATTTTGTAAAATAAGTTATTAGGGACTTGAATAAGTTCTCGCTGTTTCCCGACAGATGATGTCATCTTAGTCTTTTTGCATCGGGCAATACTATAGCCAACTTTATCGTGGAGCTCCACCATTAGACTCGAAATCACAGTATATGTTATACAGTTATTCCGCCGAAGTGTAAACAACATACTTTTTCATAGCGTTAAACATGTCAAATTTCGTGCCAAAAAAAATAGTATTTGCGGGGAATTTTACTGCATTCCTTTTTTAAAAAAAAATCTGCATCTGAAGCACATAGAATTCTTGTGGAAACTTACGGCGACCATGCTCTGTCGGAAACAACATGCAGAGATTGGTTTAGACGCTTTAAAAATAATGATTTTAATGTTGAAGAATTGGAAGCATTACTCGATGAAGACCCAAGTTAGACGCAAAATGAACTTGCAGAATCATTAGGAGTTGATCACACAACAGTTTCCAAACGTTTAAAAGCATTAGGAATGATTCAAAAGCAAGGAAATTGGGTGCCGTAAGAATTAAAGCCAAGAGACGTCGAACGTTTGGTTAGCCAAAATATATATATATATATATATATATATATATATATATATATATATATTTTTTTTTTTTTTTTTTTATCTCATAAGTAGTTGTCTTCATTCTTTTCAAAATGAACAAACTTTGTGTGAGGCCCAAAGCTTATCATGATCCCCAATTTCATGCTAAAGTAAGCAAAGTACACTTCTTTTTTTCTTTTCAGTTTCAGAAATGTTTCTTTATTGTTCTTTTTTTGTCAGAGAAAACAACAAAAATCAACAAAAATAGGATGAATCTTGTAATTGATTGGCACATACACCTGAACACCACTGTTAAACTAGCCCCTTATACTAAAATTATTTCTATAAGATCACTCCTACATACATTTTAGGTATGTATGTTTAACATGAAAAAAAAAATTGTACTATGTTTATAACTTTTAGTATCAACATTATTTTATGGGATAATATGATAACGCCATATAATAATATATATTTATAATAAAATATCATAAAGACTTCTAAAATACGTAAACTGTCCTTTATTTCAGAACTCAATTTATAGAGATAGTACTTGATGCTTAATAAAGGAAATTAAACGAGTTTCCTCGAATCCTCTTTCAGCTTGAACTACTCTCTTGTTTAATTTCGAATTCAAATATTTAAGTTCAAATCAATCTCGGGATCCTTATTTCAGAAAACAATTTCAAAACTCTGTAAATTAATGCCGTTAACGGTTTCCTACATTTTACTAGAAGATATTTGGTGTATTTGTTGAGATCTAATATAGATGTAAAGCCTGACGTTGTATCTCAAATGAAATAAGTTCATCGGTTCAGTCGTGCCAGTATTGCTTTGTATGGAATTTGAATTTCAAACAAAACTTTAGCATACAGATCCATCCGTTGATACCTGAATCACGCTGACTCTTGGTGTTCATTAGGATCATTTAATGTAGTGATTTCTCAGTTACGAAATCAGCCATTGTATATCGTTCCTGCCAAGTGCAAAAATGGGATAGTTGGGCATTGTAGGGGCAATGTTAAGCTTACGAATGTGAAAAAATCGATTTTTTGTTTTTGTAATTTTTCGATAGTATTTCGGATGATACAGCCTTTAGTAAAGTTACGAATCTGTTACGATATTAGAACGTGCTGAAATCGCAGTTACATTTTTGCGAAAAATGTATTTTTTTGCGAAATTCTGTTAAAGTAACGAAAATGCCTGTTATTATAAAGGAAAAACAATAATTACACATGAAACAAGGGGATATAAGAAATACACCAACAACAAAATTTAAAATAACAGAAATCGGTCCTAATACACAGAAAAATGTAACAGTTTTTTGTTCTCCTGAAAAGTCGCGATTTTCGCATTCTTAAGTTTACTGTGGGGGAGGGGGGACGATATATCCAAATATACTGTTTGGTTTAATAGTTCAGATGATTCAAGTTTTTTTTTTTTTTTTGGAGGGGGAAGGGAGGGGAGCATTTGAATGTTAAGATAAAATTTGTCGGAATTGTATGAATAAAGTTGTTTTCTTGAGATTTATAGTGGTTTTATTTTAATCGATGGCTAATTAATTATTATAACTATTTTAGTATCCAATTTGGTTTTTCTTAATGAACGGTGTAATAAAATATGTAAAACATACATGATAAAATAAAGAAAATTAAAATCAAAGTTAAAATATATATTAAAAAAAATATATATATATATATATATATATATAATTGTTATTTTGTATATTTATGGAATTTAGAGACTAAGAAAATTTTGGGTTATAGTTTTTCATATGAATATATATTTTCATTATGAATAATTTAATTGGAATAATGTTATTTCATGTTTAATAGTTTTTATCAAACTTTTACTGAAATATCGGTCCGTATCGATTTGAAGACTAAATGAGCTCGACTCCGTAAGCCCTGATAGGCCCGATGTCGTGTGGATGAGTTTTTTGTAAAATTTATGAGCAGGTTTATTTTTTTGTATTTATGATTAAAAAATTGTTTGTGAATTTTTTAAGTAATCGGAATTCATGAGCAATTCTCTTGTAGTGGATACCTTATTAGTAGCTTCTGCTGTGTTATAAGTAGCATATGTGCGAAATAAGTGTATGTAAACGGAACATGATGGTAGGGTACTGTGTAGATTTATATGGTGTTAAATTAAAAATTCAATAAGTACATGGTGTAAATTCTATGGAATGTAACGATAAAATATCCATATCAATTAATTTTAATTGATTATCTAAAATAATTTAGGTTCTCTTTAGTATTGAATACTAAATAGTTACTCCGGAAAGATCTAAGATAAAAGAAAATTTCGACAGACCTGCTAGAATGGTAAAGTTCATTGTGGAAGTTGGGGCCCATTAGCTTTCTGTAGTAGTGTGGGACCGACGCCACCGAAGCGTATGACCTAAAAGGCCCTACTGCTGGCCACTACCTTCAAACCAGGGTTTCGTCCGCCCGGAAAAGGGCTGCAAAGAGTTAAACCTTGGTACCCGTGACCTAGCAGCATCCTTGATGTATTCATTTAAATCCAGGTGTGCAGGAACAATTTTGAGTTAAAGTGTTATTTTCTTGTACCATATCTATAATTTAATACCTGGAAAAATATTTTACAATTTTTATAGCTCAAATCTCAGTTAAACCATACTGAATTGTTCGTTGGTTGGAGTCGTATACAATTATTCGTAGGTTATTATAATTTGTATGAGACTCGTAGTATTCTGATGTCCCTGAGTGATTTATAAAAGTTGGTCGAAGATATTTTTTTTTCGACCTTAATTATTTCTTTTTTGGTTATTGGTAATATATCGTTATATATATATATATATATATATATATATATATATATATATATATATATATATATATATATGTATGTATATATTTGGATAAATATCGGTAATATATATTTGGATAAATATATCGCTCTGTTCATGCCCACAATTCCTAACGTTTTTTTAACTTAATCATTCCATAAGTATAGAGTCCAGAGAAGAAATATTTCGCGGAGAATTCTATTCAGTTTATATGGCCGTCGTGAAATCGTTTATTACCGCCGTGAAACCACCATGGGACCACAAATCAGTTATGCGATTTTAGAAATAATACCTCATCCTTCATGTGCTAATGAAAAGCACTCATGTGTTAACAAAAATGTAACAGGGTTTAATTATTAGTTTATGGAAGTATATTTAATAACATTGCTTATGAATCAGTTTTTAAAATCAGTCTTTAAAATCATTTGTTTGACACATAGGAGGTTTCACGGTGGTAACGATGATATAATTTGTATTTTAATTAGTAATTGCCTACATTTTTAATTTGTCCGACGTTGTGGATGTTAATAAAATATTTAATAATATAAGCTCAGTCCCCAAAAATTAAGGATAACATATATAAATGTAAACTAATAATAATTAATTAGGATAAGAGTATCAGATTTATATGCAAAATAAAAATATAACAATCCATGATTCAAGTACTATAGAATAAGATAAATAAAAATAATAATGTTTAATTTATTATTATAAAATAATATCGCATTCTTAATGTATTATAGAATAAAATAAAAAACTGAATAAAATTTTAATTTAAAAAAAGTGATTTCGTACTTGTTTAATGATAAACTGAGTAAATGAAAACTAATTTTTGAAAAGTGAATATATCAGTTTTTTTTGTATGTTAACAAACTGAATTTATTTTAAATGTTTATTAGTTAAAAAAATATTAATTAATTATTGTTATTTTGTGTGAGCCAAGTCATTCCTACTTATTTTCCCGAACTAACAACTGAAATTTTCCGGTTATTCTAGATTGGTTGAAATCTTTTTTTTTTTTTTAAATCACAAGAAATATATCTATGAGTTTTTTAAAAATAATTCTATGTTACAGGCTTCAAACTGGTTTATTTCCAAAACTGCTGAAAGAAATTCGATGAAAATCCTTTTAATAATTCTAAACCAAACACGAATATTCAAATGAGAAAGTGTTTTGAAAAATATTATTGAATTATATTTTTTATTTATGAGTTTTAATATAAAATATGGAATGACGGTTTTTCAACTTTTTACGTAGAACTTATTGGTATTTTTATGTATGTATTTTTCAAAAGATAATTTATTGGTAAATGAAAGAAGAATAAAAAATTAAAATGAATAATCCTTGAAGGTAAAATAAATATGTGTATTAGGTATGTATTAATTTAATTGATTTTATTTCATGGTATTAATTTATGGTTTGATGGTGAAGTAGTGTTTTCTCTGTGACAATATAGTTGAAACCAGGCTATTGAAATACGGGCATTCGTTATCAGCTCTAGAGCCGAAACTAAGCCTGTCATAATTTTGCTTTATCATCTGCAAGATACCTTTCATGTTTGAACTGTAGCCCGTAGCTCCTCAAGTTCATCTTTTCAATACGATTCCAAGGGTATCTTAGTAACAGAAACACAGCAATGGTACCTTAGATTTAATCTGGAAGTATATTTAATTTATATTTGTTAAAATAAAAATAAAAAAACAGAAACCAGTTAAAAATAAATAAATAGAACAGAACTTTTATCTCTATCTCAATCAAAGACTTTGTCATTGAAAAATCGTATGAATTCTAATTACGGTTAATTTTAATTTAATTACTTTTTTCTTAAGATCCATAGTAAAAATAAATCGCATAAGAAAATCCAAGTAAATGTGATGCAAGAATATAAAACTTTAGCTTGTGACGGAGCCATCCATTTGCAGCACTCCAATATCTATTCTATCGATAGCAGGTCCCGTGGCCATCTTCTTTTCTCGTAGGGTTATCAGGAATAGTTTGGGATGAAAGTTTAGGAGCTAGTGGGTTGGCATAGGCAAGAAATTTTTACTTAAAGGAGGCCTATTTATTTCGGTCCAAGTCTGTAACAAATGGAATATTGACTTCGTTATTAATAATTGTATTTCTAACATAATAAGGAGGATTAAGGATTCTTCGAAGGATTTTGAATTGTAGAATTGGATACGAGAGAAATTTGATGTTTCTTAGAGGCCCAAAGCTCAACTTTATAAATTTGAAGTTTGGAGCGTTTGCCAAGTAACTGGTGATGAAGAATCACATGATTTAAATCTAGGATTGTGGAAAGGCGTTTAGTAGGAGTTTTTCTAGAATTTTCAAGAAGAGTTTGCTCTTCTTTCACACCAACAAAAAAGATGAATTTAATTTGTATTTTGGGTTTGGTTGGTATAACTTGATGTTTGTAACTTTGTAATGTGATCGAGTGCCCCATGAGCCAATAAGGAAAACTCATTCACTATTATATTTAAATAATAATAGGTACGTTTAATGTAGAACCATCAGTTATTTTATTTTTCCTGAATTATTTATTAACAAAGCGATTGAGCAAATAAGGAAAGTAGCAATTTTAATATCAGTGATTAATGAAATATTGACGATCTGTGTCGTGTGCAGAGCTTAGTATTTTCCTGATTCTATAGTTCATTTATCAAATAGTCCTTAAAGTTATTAATTCATCAAAGTCTTAATGGACTGGCAGTACATCGGTATTAATTATTCACGTGTATTTGAAAGGTTGATTGTGGATTCCAGAAAATGGAATAATGCTATTTGCGATTGAAGTAATTTAATATGTACCACTACAACCCATGAAGGGTCTTACACACACACACACACACACATATACACACACACACACATATATATATATATATATATATATATATATATCATTGCTTAGTTAAAAAATAATATATATATATATATATATATATATATATATATATATATATATATATATATCATTGCTTAGTTAAAAAATAATATATATATATATATATATATATAGACACACACATAGTTTTTCCTTACAGTTTAATTATTTATTGGATTATAATAAATACAAAATTTTTATAACATATACCTCAATGAGGTTTCAAACTAGAACTTTTTTTAGAATACACTCTACTTAATCAGATCACAATAGATTCCAAAATGCCTATAAAGTAACTAAAATAATATTTCACATGAGAGATATATTTTCAGTTTTATTTTTATCATTCAATATTTTTTCCTTTTTAATTTAACTATTTAGCATTATACATTGTTATTATTATTCTCATTTGTTTTTGTGTCTTTATTTATGTTAAACCCTCTATTGCATTCTTCTTTATAACTTTCCTTTTACTTCTCAATTATCAAAAAAAAAAAACCTTTAATCCGGGGGGCATATGTGCAATCTCTACTACTTTAAAAGTCCTATGACGTTTCATTTGATTTGATATTTTTTTTTAATCTTTCACCTCTGTTCGCACCTGTCTAACAGAAGAGTGAAAATAAGCAGAAATTATGGTGATAAAATTTGATATATCTGTATTACTATCTTATGATATTATAACTTTATTTTATTTTAAAAAGTAATAATGAATTTTCATAAAAAAGGTTCTTCATTTTAGTGAGGTACCATTTTATTTATTAAGAACTTTTTCCTTTTTATGATTTTGTTATTTTATGGATAGCCATATATTCTTCTTTGAATCTTTCTGTCCCATGTACTCAGTAACCACTCCTGCTGCTTGGTTAAGGTTCATGCCTCGCTTCCAGCTTGACGAAGGACCGTCTTCTATACCCCTATTTTGAGGTTACGAGGTATATCTCGATTAGGAAAATCTTTTCTAAGCCACCGATAGCATTTGTTTCCATTTTCAATTCTTGGCTTTATCTCTTCTTCCATTTTCTAATCTTCGGTTACAATTGTACCGAGATATTTGAATTTCAGCTACACCCTCTTCCCATAAGATACCCACTGGTTGAGATTTTTCTACTTGATAGGATGCACTTTGTTTTATTTTCATTAATTATGAGAAAAAAATATGCGTTCCCTATTTTAAAAATAAATTTATGAATGGGTGTGTATCATGGCTAGATGGGATCATGCTTTATATAGCTTCAGAGCGTTTTCCTCGTAGAGGAGGAAATAACGGAATTAAAAGTGGAAAATTCTTTCGTTTTTTGTTATATCTCGCCGATGAGCCAACCGAACACGATACATTTCATCTGAATAAAAATATCGCTTTCAATTGATTTTGTTTGATTATCGTCTTATTTTAACTCCACGTTTCTATTTCTGTTCTGAAAAATCTTTACATAATTATTCACTTGATTTTTTTTTCATTGTTGTTATCAGCATTTATTTATTAACAATTTTGGACTGTTCAACCACATACGTTATTTCTGCGCTGTACTTAGCTTACAGAGATTTGTAACTTGGTCATTTAAATTTTGGTATAAATTTTAACTTGTTTGAGAAATAGTATCAATTTTGTCGCAGTCTTAATACTTTATTTCTCATTTTTTTTTAAAATATAAAATAGATAAATCAATTAAGAGTAATAAACTAGTTTAAATTAGTTCACGAAAATCCTGAGTCGTTTGTGATATTTACATTTTAATTTTGATTATAATTTATTGTATAGTGTAATATTTATATCAGCAGCTTAGTACTATCTTAAAATTTTGGTACCTTTTATTGATCAAAATTAATTTATTTTTCTTTCTTTATTTTCAGTTTAAATAAAACAAATAAATCAGATCAGGACTTATTTATAAGTTCGTTCGTTGTAGGAAATCTGTATTCTACCTATATATGAGTGCTACCTATTTTATGTATATGATAAGGAAAGATATATACATTTCAAAAAATTAGTGTACACAACAAAAACTATCCTATCTCATTTTATTCATTGTGATTTTATACATATTTCTCTTATTTGGTTTCAGGTAAGTTCACGTTTACTCTCAATTGTACATTCGATTACCAAGAGAAGTACTTATCCTAATGTGCGTATTATTTTATTTTAAATTTTTAATTGTTCTTATAAAATTAATATAAATTATATGCCTTCTCGTCAATGCTTCAATCTTTCCACGAAAAACAAAGTAAATATTAGTTTATGAAAAGAGAAAAATGGTAAATTAAAATTAGTCTTTAATCTGGTGGTTGTTTGTAACAAGGAAACAATTCTAAAATTAATCATCTAACTTCTAATTTCGTGAAATTAACGTGAATAATTAATGGTTGAGAAATTTGTGATAGAATTCACCATTTTGCTTTACAATTAATGAATTATTATCGTCTTTATTCTTGAGGGATTCCAAGTTTTTATTTTACTGTTCAAAGATTTTCGAAACTGTGCTATATATATATATATATATATATATATATATATATATATATATATATATATATATTTTACGAAGGATATTAGTGATAAGTAGATCTTTTCACGTTTCGCTATAGTGTTTTTGGTATAACTTGAGTCTCAAGTTGTTTGTTGTGTGGCATGGTACACCTAATGCTCCTGGTGTAGTTAATTTTTTTTTTCAATTTTTGTCGCAACTTCTTTTTTAATATATATTTGAGTCAAACTTATAATTAACCAATATCATCGCCAGCCAATAAATGATTTTCCATTTTTTCTTTTATTTTCCTCTCTCTCACACTTTTTGTTCCTTTTTTTTTTTCTTTTTCAAAACTTTTAACATTGACAAATACTATAATCAGTTGCGATAGGTAGTAGTGATAAATCTGCCCATTAAAAAAAAAAAAAAATTAACTAAAAAATAATATCTATAAATATGAAAGATTTTTTTTCATAGCAATAAGTTAAACTAAAATATAGGAATAATATAAAATAAATACATAAAATCATATCCATAATTTTACCTTTTTAAGGATTACATATTTTATACAAGTCTAAATAGTCTAGTATTAAAAAAACTTCAAATTAACTTTGAAGTTTTAATTTTATATTGGTTCAAATAATATAAAATTACCATATTTATTCGAATGTAAAATTTTTAATTTAATAAAGAACATATATTTTACTATGTACACTTTTAATTTAATAAGAAAATAAATAAATACTGCTTCTAATTATAAAATAGACTTTCCCAAAGACATTTATGTTTCAATTATTTACAACAATTATATTATACCATCATTATGAAAGTTAAGTTAAATAGATGCTGACAAGGCCCGAAACAAAGCTGTTAGGGTAGTCTAACGCAATTTTACAGTTTACCAGCTCCAAAGAGACCCATCTACCTGTTAAGTTCACTGACGTAAAAATTATGAGGCTCCAGTATAAATTATAAAAAGTATATTTATAGTACGTTTTAGGTAATTAGGACTATTCAATTATACATTTAAAAAAACCCTAGCCTGCCTATTAAAATAAATATATTGTTCTAATTTTTATTAATCTCTGTTTTAGTGCTTTAGGACGGATAAGAATGTTTACCTTGTGACATTGTTCCTAGACATTAAATAATACAGATTCTATTTTTTTATATTTAAGTACATCTCACATTACCTGTTAAAAAAAAATAACTCTCCTAATAGAGACAATACATCAATCCAAGACGGAAAAAAGGATAAAGGATAATTTTTTTCAAAAGTTGTTGACCGTTTTTTATAACTAATTTTTTCCGTAATTTAAAACGATGTTTTAATTATTTTTCTCAGACAAAAATGCTTCATATCTTAAGCAAGAGAAAACAACTTTTGTGTATTTTATGTATTTTTTTCACCACGTTTCTACATACTGATTTTATCTAAAACATAAACAGTTTGTTTCTTCTATTTTTCTCCTAATTATTATCCCGAAAAACTCCATTGGAGATTCATTTAAAAATAAATTTCGCGCCTGGATTATATTGAGCAGAGGTAGCTAAACTCAACAAAGTAAATTTTACAGAAGAGAGTTTTTTATTTTTCGTTTTCTCGTTTCATAATAAGAATGCATAAACCAAATTTTTTACTCTATAGCAGGTGTGTTTCTCTTATAGCTTGACATGAGACAATAAATTCAGGATATCAAATTTTGTATCATGCGATATGTAACATAAGATAGTTCTCCTTACTCATTTATCTTGATTCCACGTTTAACTGGGCTTAAGATAGTTCATTTTAAAACAGAACTGCTCTAACTCCATTTCAAAGTGCAGTTGGGCGTTTCTGTTTAACATAGGAAACTTTTGCTTTAATATTGAAATAGTAATTCTGTCATAGGATACTTTTTCGTTTGGTTGTAATCCCTGAGGTATTAAATATGGAGATTTTCTTCTACTCCATCAAATTCGCAGTAGAATGATCCATGGATAAATAATAGAAAAAGCCAAATTTGTAGGTAGAACAGTTTTGCTCTGAAGCGGCGAATTATGATCCAGTTATATTACTACGCACTTTTGGACATTAACAAAAATATATCACAAAAATATAATAGAAATAGATCTATTAAAAAGAAAATAACGTTTAGTTTTTTAATTATGCCAAACGCAACGGTACAATGATTCGGTAGGCAGGCCTTCTCGGTTTCTCTATTGCAACGAAATATGGCATGGATCGTTTCACTCCAGTTTAGTCATTTCTCTGTGTAATGGCGTCATTCTTTTTTTCCTAACACTCCTTCATCCTTAATATTGATCCTCTTCCTTCGAGAATGAGCAACACCATCGAAATCGTTCCGACGTAATTCAAACCACCAATGCAGATAAGACAATCCTAGCATTATACGATAATTAGTAGTTTCATGGTCATTCCGTTGATTAGGAAGTTTCAGTTAATTGGTCTGTTTGTTTGGTAGGATAACACCATTGCATTGCCCAACTAATGCAGGAAGGAAGGGTCATTCTATATATTTTTCCAAAAAAAATAAATATACAAATAAACCATATCCGAGAAATATTGGCTTAATTCATTTTTTTTCTATCATAATAATATATTATGTAATCATATTTTTTTTCTCTTTATGATTTTAATGAAAATGTTAATAATAAGTTTGATATGTTTCAGTCATTACTTATACAATTTTAATTTTCATTCTTCTTTTTTAATTATTTAATGTTGAGCAGTTTAATTCATTTCTCTAGTTCTTAATAATAAGTCTTTTTAATAATAAGTATTAATACTTTAATAGTTTTTTGTCGTTCATTCAATATGGATTTTCTTCGTCCATTCTTAATTTTTTTATGTTTCAAAAATTTAATTCTTTCTTCTATAGTTCTTAGTAAAAGTTTTTTTTTACTGACAAACATTAATGAATTGATTCCAACGTCTTGGTCTAAAGTTTGATTTAAAAGGTTTCAATATGTTTAAAGAAAGGAGAGACCACTAGAGGCCAACGACAGACGAAATTTTGAATATTTTTTTCTTCCAATTTTTTATTATGTTAAGAGAGGTCTTAATCAATGACAGATTATTTTTTCTACCTGACATAATGAAGCAAAATAATTATTATTTATTTCATCAAAGGATGTATCTTTCTATTTTTGCTGGATAATTATAATAAATAATTATTATCTTGTCTTAAATTTTATCTCAAATATCCCAAGTTCTCAACTGCTCATTCGAGTTCCTGATTCAACAGAATTAATTCCAACATCCCTTCGTATCTCTCCAGTAGTTTTAGTTACAAGTGCTAATACAGCTGTGGATATCTGGTTACATTGTGTTGGAAGCACATACGGTATTGTAGACACCGAATTGACTAACTCCACTGCCTCAAGTACATGTTGAACTCTAATCTGCAGAAGTCGAGTGGAACTTGTTCTATCCTGGCTCTATTCTAGTTTTGCTAAGTTCTGCTTGTTCTGTGAAATCTTGAGAGGATGATTATGTTCTTAAATGTAATGAGCCGCAAGCCGCATATGTATATATACACATATAAAAATTTGTTATAATTTCCTACTTCATCCTTTTTATTTTTGGACTCTATTGAAGTTATTCGATAATTATTTAATCCAAAGTATGGTTAAATTAAGAGGAGAAGAATATATTTTTAACAGCGGTAATGGAACATTTTTACATTTATTTGCATTTTTTTTGGGAGGCACCTATTCGAATTTACATTATAAATAAAATACATTATACTTTATAATATAAACGGTTAACCGGTTAACCTCCATCCCTAATCAGCGTGCTCTATAGGTATTGCTAATGCTGCGATATCTCGGTATAGGATTTTTTTTCGGAGGGGATTTAAATTTTTTTTCAGGGGGGAATTTTATATGAAGAAGGCAAATAATCATCTATATGTCTATACTCGATGAATTTGGTATAAGATTTAAGGATAAGCATGAAAATTGGATCAAAAACTGTTTTTAAAATTACCAGAAATATTACTCAAAATACAAATCTTATGTTGCTGGGTATGAAAATTCAATTTTTTCGTATATTTCGGGTGGAGGAGGGAATCTATCTCCTGATCTTCCCCCTCTGCGTACGCCACTGATAGGGGAGAAGTATTTTGTAAATATACACAAATTTCATTGGTTCATCATATCAATGTAAATCTATTTACTACTAAGTATAGGCAAGCTATTAAATAAAGTAATACTCCTTTATCGTTATCTAACCAAGTAAATTGATAGCAATTCGGAGAGGTTAGACCTCAATTCGCAAAGAGGTAACAAAAGCACAAGGTAAACTTAGAAGATTAGGAATTGTCTTGCGATAGTGAGAGCTAAATGAGACCTGCGGTGGCGCAATGTTCCTTAATAAAATGCTTCAACCAATTTCCTTCAAAGCCCCCCTCTCTCCTCCTTTCCTCAAAACAACCTTACGAAACTTCTTTTATTCATGCCCTTTAATAATGTTTTTGCATTACTTCATTTAAAATTCTCCTCAGCAGTTTTAAGGAACATTCTTGTTTTCCGTATCTCGTCTCTCCGATTATTGATAATAAACAATTATTGATGATTTTAAAAGAAAACATGGTAAGAAAGACATTCGATACTAGACATTCTCGTGATTTAAATTTATGGTGTGGGTTTAGGAAAATTTAACCATTGATTTTAGTTGAATTTAACATGTCGAAAACCGATCTAAAATATTTTTTTTAATTTTATAAATATAATCCTATTAATTATGTTGGCGATGTACTTTCTAAACGAAGAGTGAATTGCTGAAGAGATAATTTTATGAGTCGAGACAGTAAAGCTTACACATAACAAAAAAAAAACAAATGCATAATTTTTTTTCAGATTTATATCAATAACTAAGTTGAATCAAACAGATCTGCTTACGAACGGTAATGGCTTTTGACGAAAATAGCCATTGGTTGCGCTGCACAGTGTTTGAAAATATTTTTTTTTTCGGGAAATCCCTGTCAACTGAAACCATAAAACTATACCATCTTAATCATAATCATAACAAGTTATATAACAACTTTGATACCAAAATATATTCTCTAAAGATAATCTATCTGTAAGATATAACGAGTCGCAGAAGTGTGAAGAAGTGATTTCTTTTTCACAATGCTTTCTTTTTCACAGTCCTTAATCAGAGTTCAATTTTCAGGTTTAACTATTGAGTTTAAAAAAAAAAAAATCCACCACCCGACCTGGAAATCGAGTTAGATCCGTTTTAGGGAACTGATCACCTATTCTTCCCGGTTATAATGGAATCCAGTAAATGGTTTTTTTTTTTATAACGAAGAACGATCACGTTTAAATTTCATTGTAGGTTGCTTATATGTATAGTTTCTATGACGATTTTATGTAACAGAGCAGTAATTTTTAAATTTTTATAATTTATTTTTTTAATTTTCTTTTCTGTTGAAACACACTAAAGGAGTCCTTTACTTCAAATTTTATAGTACTGCAGAAAAATGCACTCAATCAATCATGATAGAACATTAAAAATGATAGCCCTCGTGAAGCCCCACAAAATGAGCCTTGTTTAATTGCAAAATTATTATAACTTTTCTTAAAACTAATTTATAAAACAAAAATTTGAACTTGTAATTTAAAAGTTTAAATGCTTTTAGGACAGTTTCACATCGGTCAAAAAACATGATTAGGCTATATTCTGACAATTTAAAAAGTAAATTGATAATTTTTAAATTATAAACATGTTTTACGGATAATTTAAACACAAGATAATATCTCAAAGAATTTTGCATAAATTAGATCATTTTATGATATATTACTAGGATTGGAATTACAATAAAAAATTCCAACATAAAAAAAAAAATGATCTAGTTTTATTGGATCCGAGGTACAAAGAGTTTAAGATTTTAGAAATTACAGGTAAGCTTGCAAATATTTTTGTTTGATAATTTACATGCACATACACGATTACATTAGCAAATTAACTCTTAATTTTTTAATTTTCGTACCTCTAGTATAAATAATTTCTTCTTCTTCGTCGAACCCCTCCTACCGCCGTTGCAGTTATAGGATTCCCGTACTGAGCCTGTACCAAAAATCTCTTTCTCCTGCCAATTCTCTTCTCCTTCTCCAGTCCATTCCTCTGGCTTCGAAGGCTTCTTAAATGCCCTCCTCCCATCTTCTTGGCCTTCCTCTTGATCTCCGGAGGAATCTTATTTCGGAACTCTGCAGCTGACTCCTGTGCTTTGTCGTAACGGTCCAAGATTCGTTGGAATATGCCAGTATCGGGATGAATGTGTTTTTGTATATAGCAACGTTTTTTCCCCTTGAAATCTCTCTCCTGTTGATGAAGCCCATGCATTGAAAAACATTCCAGCCGACAGTATTCTTTCTCTAATCTATAAGACCTATAAGATTTTCCGTTAGGCGTGCTATGTATTTGTGCCTAGATATTTAAAGCTATCCACCTGTTCTATTATTTTTCCATTTATACTGACCATACGTCAGTAGACTAGACGTTATGATCCCGCATTCCAATCCTCATTACTTTAGGTTTTTCTTCGTTTATCTGCATGTTTATTTTTCTACCTCCTCTTTTAGGATCAATATGCTATGCTGAAGATCCTTTCCAAAAATCACCAAATCATCAGCCTAAGCCATTAGCTTGTAATTATCTGGTCTCAGATTTCGGTATTCAAGGTGAAATCCCCTCATTTTAGGTTTGGCTTGCTTTTGAGCAGAGTTCAGGAGAACAATAAACAGGAGAGGGCTGAGGCAACAGTCTTGCCGGATGCCTTTGATTGTTTCGAATTCTGTAGAGATGAAGTTGACTGTCCTCACTTTGTTTCTACATCTTTTGAAAAGGCTTTCAATAGCCATCCTGAGTCCCGTGTCCACTCCCAGCTCCTCCAGAGTCCTAGCTAAATCTTCCTTTCTTGTTTGGTTGAAGGTTTTAGTCAGATTCACAAAACAGTAGCTTACCTCTTTCCTCTTCTCGATCAGTTTTTTGGAGATTTGCTCCATGGTGAATATAAGGTCCTGAGTGCTTCTCTAGTTACGAAATCCATATTGTTCCTCTTCTAAGACGCTGACTACCTTTATTCTCAACTTTCTTTCCTGGATTCGTGCGTATATGGGACACTCAGTAAAGAAATTCCTCGATGGTTTTCACACTTCCGGTTATTTCCCTTTTTGTAAACAGGGACAATGGTAGAAACTTTCCAATCCTTCGGAATTCTTTTTTCCTTCCAGATGAGATTTATAAAATACAGAACTTTCCCTCCATATTCTCCCATGTATCTGAGCATTTCTGGTGCTATACTATCTCGACCTGCTGCTTTTCCCTATTTCATGTTTAGCAGTGCTTCATCTAGATCTTCTTTCTCTATAAAATCCTCCTCCTTCCAGATTATCCGCTCTTCATAGTAGTCACCATTGGTAACAAAGTCTATTCCACCTAGGAGTTCTTGAAAATATTCTTTCCATCGGTCCATTATGTGTTATATTTTATTCAGAAGGTTTTCGCTTCTGTCCTTGACAAATTTTAGAATTGGCTCCCTTTCCTTCCGGATTGATTTCAACACTTTGTAGAAGAGTTTTTGGCTATTCTTGAAATTAGCCTCTAATTTCTCGCCGAATTTCTTCCATGTCTTCGTCTTTGCTTGTATAATTGCTGCCTTTACCGTCTTTCTTTGATGCTTGTAGGTTTCATATTCATTGATTTAAATAAACAAACTAAACTGGATGTTAAAGGATTAACGTTTATAATTCAATATACCTAAAGCCAATAATAAATATGTATATATATATATATATATATATATATATATATATATATATATATATATATATATAGAGAGAGAGAGAGAGAGAGAGAGAGAGAGAGAGAGAGAGTGAGAGAGATATTTAGATATTCAAGGCTATTTTCTCATATTCCAGAGAAAATCCTGTGCATAATAAATGTGTTTCAGATTTTTCCCACTTTGTCTGAAGAACTAAATGTTTATGAGCCTTGGATATAGGACTAAAGTACATTCGTGGTTGTTTAAAGCAAATGATAAAAAAATAAAAATATAGAACCATATGGAGGCAAGAAGATTCATCGGATAGGCGGAGTATGTAGCTCGAAGTTCTCCATCGTGACTTCTCATCTACAGAGAACATAGAAGGTGGAGGATCGTAATAATAATCAAAGGGACCACAGAGATACATTCAGCTGTTTGAAAAAAAAAATATATATATATATATATCGGCGATCCATAAAAGCCAATATTCCATGGTATATTTTTAGGCTATAAATTTGAGTTATTTAGATTGGTTTTCGAAAGTTCTTTAACGCAAAGCAATATCTTCTGTCTTGAAGGGACGTGGCTTCTAAAATATTCCAATAATGATTTTTTTAAAGATGGATGACATCACTGAGGTGAACGTCGGTGTAAATTTTATTTTACCTATTAACATTCTTTTGATATTTCCGCATTGCTTTCATTTTAAATAAAACCTAAATAATAAAAGTCCATCCCACAACGTTACTGGTACTAAATATGGCGGGGATGCAATCAATCATCGGTTTAAATAAACTAACTAAACTGGATGTTTAAGGATTAAGGTTATTTTTATATATATATATATATATATATATATATATATATATATATATATATATATATATATTATTTATATATAAACTGATATGCATATGTTTTTTGTTTATTTTTAAATGTATCTCTCTTTATATCTTGTGTTAGTTGTTTCTTTTCATTTTTATTGTGTCTTTAACAAGCAATTTTTTTTGGTATTTTGTTTTCAATAAGTTTTGTTTTTAACAAAAACTATGACGAGTTATCCATAAGTGATAATGAATATATTTATAATTTTCACTGGCTGTAGTAGAATATATACATGAATCCTGAGAATGATATTTTTTAGCTGAAACATTGTGAACTATAGTTGGTAAATGCTAACATTTTTTTATAGAATTCTAATAGGCCTAAAAAGAATTTTTCTCCAATGATAAGTTTTATTTTATTTTTTTTTTATTCATTTTATTATACAAGCATTCATAGGTACCCATATCTAACAAATGAATAATATTTTTCATAATCATAAATATTACATAAAAGTTCAACAAAGTTATAATTACCAGAAACGACCAAGTAAATGACGCAGATGCGAACTCATGTTTCATAAATTAACGTTTACATAAAACCATGGTACTATCTTATCAAGTATAAGTAACTTTTGTGACAATGGGCCGATAAAACAAATTGCAAACAACCTGTTAGTACTTGAGATAATAAAACAGCAACGATCTGACATCTAGGTCGGCAGTATGACAAATATAAATTGGTATAAACTACAATTAATCATAAATCTGTGTATATATCTATAAATATTTAAATGAAAACAAGCATATTGTGTGATATTATAAATTCTGATCATTGTTAAAACTATTTCGGAGCGATAAAATTAAATCGTAGTATAAAAAAAAGGTTATAAGAAAGCTACAAAGAGCAACAACATAAAAAATATAAAAAATTGTAAAATTAATAATGTACACTAAATAAAAAAGATGTTGATTTTGTGCATACTATTGCTCCTATGATTTTCCTATTTATCTACTGTCACGACTTCCTCTTTAAGTTCGGTTTAAGCCGCAAGGCTACCAGTAACATTGTTATTAGCAAAATGCTAATCACTTTTTTGTTATTAACATTTTTATGCCTAATGTTTACACCGGTCAATAGGGAAATGTTATTAACATTACAACCATCCATGTTCCTCTCAGAAACGTTCACATTTCGATACCTACCTCGTACATCTGTCAATTTCATAAACATTTTCAATGAATAGATGTGAGCGGAGCCAAATTTTGTTAAAAAATGTTGTTAGCATAAATTATTGACAATTTTTTAGAGCAAACCTGTAGCTCTTAAAAATATGATATTTCTAACATATTGTAAACAAATGACATAGTTTGATGATATTTGATGAATCGTTAGGCTGATTAAGGCGACACAATATATGAAAGGTTTGTAAAGCTTACAGAGTAATAAAGAATGAAATATTTATCTGTATTAAAAAATAAAAAAAAATGGTGGTCGTCACTATTATCATTTATGATTTACGATTATAATTTTTTTTTTCTCTCTCAAAGATTTTTACAGTTTATTTTACATTAAAGTATGCATTAAAACCCTACTAATTTATGTACATTTTTAAACCATATTTTATTTACTTCTTCTGTTAATTAAGTTTGCAGTAGAAAGTATACTTTTTGAATTTTGACATGGACTTACATTTCTGAAATCATTTTAAAATTATTCGCTTTTATTTTTTCACGGAAAAATTCTCCTATATTAATTAAATTATCATCGTTCAACGTCTTATTTTCATTTAATTTTCCTTCTGAGGACTCAGTCCTAAAATTGAATGAATTTCCGAGCGTGCTTATTAAAAGCAACGAAGTGATGAAATGAGTTTTATATAATTATTCTTTTACTTGACCTTTCATTGACTGAGCTTTTATTCACGTGTTTTTAAATGAGATTTGAATTTATAAAGCTCGTATTATTAAATTTTAAAATCATACTTAAACTGAAATAAAGATCCATATTAATACTTCTACTTCCAATGTTTCGATCGTGGCAGTATATCTTTAATAGCATTTTTTTTTAGCCATTTACTCAAATAAGTTCTCTATTCATGTATTAATATATATATAAAAACTCTGTATATAAAAATGAATGTCAAAATACTTATCAGTTTATTTAGTTTATTTCTAAGTATTGAAATTCTAAATAATGTATATTTTGATGAAGGATTTTTATGATTTATCAGTCATACAGAACTTATAAAAATGCTACCAATAATATAAATGTCGTGCTCACTGTTAGACTTAAAAAGGAAGTTGAAAAATTCTCAATCTGTGATTTTGTTTCTCGCAAAAAGCTGGTATCTTTGGAGATACCAAAAAAATCAAAATCCGTCAAAAAATGGTACAATATATTTTACTAGTTTTAACTGATTGTGGTTTCTTTGAGGGAATTGCACTTTATTTAAGTCCACTCCAGTTGAAACTGGAGAACACCCTACTGTTCTTATATATGCATTCAGTAGTACATGGGTTCAGTAGTAAAGAAATTCGGAACTAACAAATTGTAATATACTACACCAGACGGTTAGGGTTTGAATTTGTTAGATTCATATCTTCTTCAGACCGTTGATGTGAGATGTGGTCTGGTCTACATTTACCTGATCTAATGTTTTCTTTCCTGGTGATACCTGAATATGCAAAACGTTGACCGGTTTGTTATTTGTGGGACATAAGACTTGTTTTTGAATCCCCCAATACTATCTTACCACTAATTTAGTGTTTTTCTTTCTTTTTTTTCCGTTATTATTTAATTTTTATTTAAGTTATTTTATTGAGGAAATCGATTTGATCAAAGAAAATATGTATTTTACAAAATGTGTTAGTGATATTCTATGCCTGATGTCTTGACGTTATTATTTGAAAAGCAGTAGGTGGCGAAACGCGATTAAAGTAGTGTACGAATAAAAAGTATTTCAGTATTGTTAGCTACTGCATGAATCTAAGTTTTATTACAAAATGGCTTTAATGGGCTCTGGTGGTGTAGTATAGATGTTTACTCGTATTGGAGATAGACAATATTGCGAGACACAGTATGCCCAAGTGCCTTGGTCAAATATAGGGATTGTTAGCTGGCGTTCCGACTAAACTTGTGATCTGGGAGTTTGGGGCAAACCGTTACTATCCCAGTAATTGATATTTGAGTCAAACGTAGATGTTATCCAGGGGGTAGATATTGAGTTTCGCCACTGAATGGTTGAGTTTCTACTGTTCATCAACTGCGTTTAATATTCTACTAATGAGTTTGCGTTGCCGCTGGATTCAAAGGATATTGGGTGCGACTTAGGCGAAGTCACGTGATGTAGCTTGTCTTTGTATCATGTGGCTTTACTGAATATTGTTCTCTGTTACAACGGTGGAAGTCGATGGATTCATCCTATTGGTCTTTATTTAATTTGCTCATATTAAATACGTCAGAATTAAATTAATTAAACCTTTCTAATTCGCTGCTTTAACTAAAATATAGATACTTATGTTAATTTCCGTGTTGCTTTGTTACAGCAAAGTGTTCAAAAATTAATTTTCATTCATTCTTGTAAGATTAAAGATGTTAGCTCTTATTTATTTACAATTCCTAAGTTCCTTATATCCTATTGCATTATCATATATTTCCCTCAATCGGTAACCCAGTGAAAAGGTTGTTAATTTTCTGCATGTCTTATGCAATTAAGCATTTTAGATGCATGTACGTTATCATACAATCAACATATAATTGTTTATCTTAAAGTTTTAGATACTGTAAGATGAAAATTTGATTAAATCTGTTATAAGTTCTGAAGTTAAATTCTATGTAATTAGTGTGAGTTATGTTTAATAGAAGCATGAAAAAAAATCCTTATTAATTAGTGCGAGTTATGTTTAATAGAAGCATGAAAAAAAATCCTTAATAAAGAAGGCCAATTTAAACAAAACGCTCATTTCTGCAAAATTATAGCCCTTAGTTCATTTCTTTTCTCTTTCTATTCTTGGGACAAATTATTCCTTTATCAAAACTTGGGGTAGCACCAATTTACCAGGTTGAAGTTCATCTGCCACCGAAATGCTCAATTAATGCCTAATTATTAACTTTGCTAAGATGCTGTTTTGAATATTATATCGAACATTAAAAACACACCGCATATTATATAAAAACAAATTAATTGTAATTGCATATTACATTAAACATTTTAATTTATAATTTAGTACATAATTTAATTGTATTTTCTCGTATTTATCAGTTTTTCATCATTAATTTATTATTTTACTTATATCAAAATAGTTAAGAGACTTTCTTGAGAAAATTGTAAAAATGTGTAAAATCAATGTAGTGTGGCACTTCTTGTAAATCGATTTTTTAAAAAACGTTGCTGTAACTTCGGAGGTAAACGTAATACGCTATTTCAGTTTCGTACAACTTTTCGTTTTTGAGCAACTAGTTTAAAAACACTCAAAGAGCCCATTTTGCGAGACTTATTTGGGCTCATGGGACCTTATAATGTGTATTTCCGTTGAAAACTCGGATTTTAAATTTTCCACAATCGTATTACTTTCCCTATTTCATATATAGGTAAGTGAAAGTAAAATATCGAAATAGAAAAAACAAAAGCTTATTACTAAGATAGAAAAAAAAATTAACTAAACCAATATTTCTCAGGTATTATTTTAAAATGTTCTCATTTTGATGTGCCCCCGAGTCCAATTTCATTTTTTTTTTCTTTTTTAGTTATTTTGATTTCCTTGTAGGCATTTTTATTTAAGCATTTTTTTTTTTAATATCGATTTTTGGTGCTGAAATTGTAATTACAATATTTCGATATATTGTATTAAAAAATATCGGAAAAAATTATCGATGTATTTCTTTGAATAAAATATTGGTATTTCGATTCATCGGTATTTTTCCAACAATTTGGGGTGGCCGAAACGGTCACAGGATTTATCCCTGGGGATATCCTAAGAAGACACCGACCTCATTCTCTGGATGATTCAGAAGAGAGGATCTGATAAGAAGAAATAAATGTCTCTAAATGACAGAAAATTTTCCGGAAGGTCTTCGGCAATGCACAGTCAATCACCGCAGAAATAATTTAGATATACTTCATATAAGGTAATAATGTGGGAAGATGTAATTTTTAAAACACACTGAAAGAGATTACTTTTAATTATTTTTGTTTGATTATGATTTTTAATTATTTTTCGAAAATACAACCATTTTTTTTTTCCTAGAGGCACTGCTTTGTTTTTTTTTACAGCCATTCAAATTTATGCCCCATCCTGTATATTTGGTGTAATCAGTATCGTAGTGATTAGATTCGTGGCGTTATTTAGATTTAAAAATAAATAAAATATAGTAGACCTATAGAATTAATACTTGTTAATGAATTAATACTTCTGTGAAAGGGTCGACTCAGCCTCTTCAGAATAGATCAAGAGAGTGGCTGGGGTAAATGGTAGCCTGTTGGTTAATGGTGTCATTGTGGCCATTAGATTTAAAAATAAATAAAATATAGTAGACCTATAGAATTAATACTTGTTAATGAATTAATACTTCTGTGAAAGGGTCGACTCAGCCTCTTCAGAATAGATCAAGAGAGTGGCTGGGGTAAATGGTAGCCTGTTGGTTAATGGTGTCATTGTGACCAATTTGCATTTAGGTTTTTTTTTTTTATATACATTCACTGCCTTAATTCATTCACATTAAAGGAATACGGTGGTTTAATAAAATAATATTATCTGTCACATGCCACGTTCTATTTGTACAAAATAGTTTATGATGGTGCCTTTCGTTTGTTATTTAGAAATTTATCTACTCAAGGAGATCTTTTTTGCTGGCGTAAAAAAAAAAAAAAAATAAAACAAATATTGTTGACCATGTCTTGCAAAATCAGTACAGTTTTAAATATTCAAAACTACCTATTTTATAAAGTCTATCTCTTAATACGAAGGCTAATTTTTTATGAATTAACTTCTGTAAAATTATTTTATTAAAACTCGATTAATTTGATTATTGAGAATGTAAACTTGGGTAAATAATCAAGTTGTTTATGTTTCTGACTTCATTTTACCGTTATTAAAGCAGCTAAGTTCGCTATTAGTGTTACTGAAATTAGGAGAAGTTTTTAAAACCTACTTATGCTTGCAAAGACCCAATTAAGGGCATTAAGTTCCTGGGCTTTGAAAATAATTAAATGTTGCTGTTGATAAAAAAATATTATTTGCATTTTAAATTGCCACTGCGGTGAAAATGACATTCATGTAATTTTGCTTTTAATCTGGACCAAATTTGTTGCATAAAATAATTTCCTTTTAATTTAAACAGTTTAGAAATAAGATATTTATTTATTTAATTTTTTTTGGCAACTAAGGAGCAGGTTTATCACATTATAAACTTATTATAGTGATTGCTTTATTTAATAAGAGCGAGAGCTATTGTTGTGTATTCATGTATGAAAACATATTATGCTTATATTACACACACACGCACACATATGTAAATATATGTGGTCGAATGTCTAAATCTTTACACATAGTTATTTATTTATATACATGCATGCTTTTATGTGTGTATTTTGTCTGGATTTTTTCGAGAAAGAAATATCTGCCAGTTTTAAACATTGGATCATTCCATCCCAAATCGACTTATAAAAAAATAATTTTAGACTCAAGGTTTTTCAAAATGAGTGAAACATGGTTGGTATTAATGTTCTGTCTATAATTATAGTCGAAAATTCTAAGTTTCAGATTTTTCTCATTTTTAATTTTTGAGTTGTACATGTTTAAATAACCAAAAAATGGCCATTTTTTGAAACGTAATTAAACGAAATATATTATACAAGTAGGCACATTAAGCAAGCAAACACATTAAATAATATTTAAAAACAAATTGAAATTACTATTTTGAGCTACAAAAATCCTTTGGTTTTGAAATAAAATTATAAGAGGAGCTTACTTTCAAAAGGGCACATATCTATAAAATAAATGGATTTTCACTTTTTTATTTAATTTGGATGAACTGAATGGTACCATCAAATCTTTTTCTATCAAAACTGAACGCACAAATCCATTTCCCTTGCAACGTTTTAAGTGTCTTATTATGGGTTTGATTTGCTTTTAGTTTTGTTTTATTTTTTTTTTACTTATACTTTTTTTTTTTTTTTTTTTAAACAATATATCAATATCAACGATTTTCAGAAAAAATAACCTTTAAAAAAAAAAAAAAAGAAATTCTAAAACTTGTTTAAGAATGATATTTTTTGCTTATTTCATCGGTGATTTTGGAAATTTAATCGTTGTTTTAAAATTTATAATATGATTAAAAAAATAATAATTTGAAACGAATCATTGCATTAGTTAAAGGCACATGTAACATGGTTCAATGTTGTTATTATTAACGTGAAATTCATATGTCACTGGACGGTAATTGTTAAAAATAAAAAAATCGTATTGTGGCACTCTTTTTCGAAGTGAACGATAAACGGAGTTCCTAATACCTAGGTGAAAAAAGAACAAATCATAAATTCGGACATAAATAATGTAACATATCATTGGTGCCTTTATGTTTAGTTTTCATCACTGAATTAGCAGCGGTGTGTCCCTCGAATGCAAACACGAGATAACGCATGCTGGGTAATGTTTACTGAGAACCGACGCATGATTTAAAATACCCCAATAAATCACTTGGTCTAAGTACGATGGATAATTTAAATTCCCCTCATTTAAAAATCTCCGTAAACAAAATGGTTAATTTTTTACTAATAGGACAATTTTCCATTTATTTTAGCTCGTAGCTATATTATGAAATAACTACCTACACAGGCCAACGATGAAAAAACTTTTGTACTGAAAATACCTTATTCCTATAGTTTTTAGGGTGCTGAATCCAAATATGATATTAAAAAAGCTGTATCACCCACAATTTCTTCACATGTTATAGTTAAATTTATTAAATTAAGCGATTTTTAAAGAATTGAACAGGTTTCAGTCTTCTTGAAAAGGGAAGACTGGAGGTTGTTTATTGATTCATCGAAAACTACTTTAAAGGCTGTTTTATTACACAATGGTAACATGTACGTATCTATTGCTGTTGGTCATTTTGTACATATGAAAGAAAAGTATGAAAACCTAGAAACAGTGTTAAATCGAATAGGCTATTCTGCTCATGGTTGGGTGATATGTGGTGATTTAAAAATAACATGAATGCTCCTTGTTCAGCAAGGTGGTTTTACCAAATATCCATGCTTATTGTGTGAATGTGACAGTAGGGCTAGGGATCAACATTGATGCAGAAAGAACTGGCCTATGAGGAAGTCTTTAAAACCTGGTGAGAAGAACATTCTACGCAAAAACCTCGTAGATCCAAAAATCTTGCTTCTGAAACAATTTGTCAAGGCTTTGCCTTAAGATGGACCATGTTTCAAGTATCTCTGCCAAAAGTTTCCACGCCTTTCAGAAGCTAAACTAAAAGAAGGCGTCTTTGTCGGACCTGACATTAGAAAAATGATGTTTGATGTTAACTTTGAATCCACAATGACCTTAAATGAGAAAGAAACATGGTTATCATTCAAGCATGTCGTTACAAAGTTCTTAGGAAATGAAAAAGACCCAGAGTATGTTTGTATTGTAGCTAACATGTTACAGAAGTTTTAAAAGTTTGATGAGCCTGAAACCTACGGAAAACTATGGGTGATACGAAAGAACTAAGGCCAGATTTATATTCAGCACATAAAACTCTATAAAGATCAACTATTAAAGTTAAAAAAGTTTTCAAAAAAAATTTTTTTGTTGGCCTGTGTTATTGTTAAATGCGCTCAGCGCTTCTTATCAACTCCAACCAAGAATGGAAGGACCTTCCAATCTATCCAGATTAGCAAGTGCTAAATTTATTATTAAAGAATTGTATTATTTTATATATCAATTTAAATTCTTAATAATATCAATTTGCAAGTTTTTCACTCATTTCTGTTAAAATCTGAGATAATATGGAATAAGGATTCGGTTTTAGGGGATTTCAATTACCTGTTTTGAATGTTTGTAAGGAGGATATGTAACATTCAACTATATCTAAAAAAAAATAATTATAAAATAACAAACAATTTGACTAGAAAAAAATAATTTACATTACAGAATTTTTTGAATCTTTGATGTAGGGGAAAATGCATTATTATGAAATACTTTCCGTAATATTGCGCTGTGGATTCTGTGTGGATAACATAGAGCAATTATCTCATAGTAGAGCACTTTTCTCTACATTTTCAAACACAACGTAATTACTACCTGACATATTACTCAGAATTCATATTTTAGAAATTGGATGTTTATACGCTCCTAGAACAATATGCAGACATTTTCACTCGAGGTATAACACATCCCAGTGAACGAACATTCATGAAAAATTAAAGCATTACAAAAACGAAATGAGAATTGACGGCCCTTGTAAGTTATTAATTGAACTGTCGTGACCATCATTTATAAATTTTAAATGAGATATTTTGAAAATGTCTGTTTTATCACTTTTAATGAGACCTTCGATTTTTATAAATGAAGCCAATTTCGTATTAATGCACCCTTGAAGTAATTCCTGTTTTTATTTTTTTGTGTACTTAGATTTTCATTCAACTTGGTTGTTATACTCGCGGGTTCACCCTTTAAGTATTTTTAATTCGCCGTGTTTTTTTAAGCGTTGTTTACTCTTTTTTTTTCCTTGTTTTCTTTATTAGAGGAAGTACGGCAATTTTTTAATATTTTTTTCTGTATCTTATTGAACGTAATCGTTTTACGACCACGTGATAGCAATAAAGTTATGTTTTAAAAAATGTGGTTTGTTTTCTTTAGATTTTAAAACAATCACGTTAACGTGAACCATCTGTGGAGTTTTTTTTTTAAATTTTTTATGGTAAAATGATTGAAGCTGCCACTCAAGGGCAATAGGTATTATGATTGGAGTATCCATTCAGACCACTTATACGTACTCAAGAAAAATAAATAAAAATACATTAAAAAAAATAATGATGAAAATAAGTAAAATAATATATCTAAATCACAAATTGAATCAAATATATAGTTAAATTAAATAAAGAAAAGTAAGTAAATAACCAAGATAAAGACAGTTAAAGTTGAGTAATGATAAAATAAATCATCTGGAATACATTCATTTCTATATAGGTACAATATTTACGTTCAGCCCTAGGGAACTCCGGACCAAGCTTTATTCAGCCGTCCCACATATGGATGGCAAAGCAGGACTCCAGGAGATTGCAGCGCTTCTCTCCCAGTCGCGCCTCAGGTATTAAAAGCCAGTGGAGATTTAATGAGGGCACTAGAGCCGCAGACGCTCAAGGCTTGAGTGGAGAAGGTGACCATTGCCAAAACGTCTGGAGTTATTAAGTGTTGGATAAGCATATTATTTGCACGTACTTAAAAAAGTTGTATGCCATAGTAGCAAACGCTGTAGTCTTGGTTTTGTTACTCTTCAAATACATTTCACCCTTAATTTCATCGTGTCTCCAAAAATTACAACAGACACTATTTTAAAATTGGTCTGTAACAAATGAATGCCACACAGGTCTCAAATGAACAGCATACTTTTCTGATAGAAAGATAGAATACGATCTTGTAAGGAACCCATTTGTAAAAATAAATTTTATGATCTATTCGGGAACCGATTTAATGCACTTTCTTAAGCTGGAGCTGTCTGAATAGAATATTTTGATAAACTCCTTGAGATTTTTGGAGTTCATAAGAGCGTTAAACACAATATAGAGAAAAATTCAAACTTGAGCATATTTTTTTAACTAAAGGTTTATTAAGTTGCATTCTACAAAAATTTATTACCATGGTCTATCGTTATGTTAAGTTTATACGTACAAGTAAAGAGGAATCACTGAACTGGAAGTAAGATTTGTGGACATAGGAAGACAGGCGCTAATATCCTTTATACTGTCTAATTCTAGAGCTATTAATGGAACTAAGAAGAAAGCCTCGCCAAATCAATGTTCTGTTTACCGTCTGCTACAAAAACACCGCCTCTCTTCCTCCTCTCTGATAATCCTTCTTTTATCCTTGGTTGGGTTTGGCCACTTAAGTTGTTATTTCTATCTTCTATGCTTCTGAGAACTAATATGCTTAATCTGTCATTAAAATAGGTAAAAATATAATTGAAGAGCTTGTAAAAATCAACCTGATTCATAATATCAAGTCTGATATTATTAATGGTATTCTATCATCTAAATGCAAATATTTAGCATGTATTCTCTTTCGGAAATGTGCTGCTAAAAATAAAAATACATTTAAAAATGCAATGAGCATGTAGAAATTTCACCGACATAATTATGCAGTATTATTTTAATAATATATGTAATTTGAAAATTATGGTCAATTTATTTAAAATCGAAGATATGTGTAACAGGATCATTAGGAGTGTAAATAAAACATACCTTTCAGACATAATGTGTTTCTGAATATGCTACCGTAGTAGAATTGAATATATTGATCAACATATCGATATTTTTGTCCGATTTTTTTCTCTCGATATATTGAAATATCCATATTAAAATTTGAATATCAAAAACCGATTTAAAAAAAAAAGGAGAAAAAATATAAAATAAAAAAATCTATGAGGACGGCGGGTTCGACAAACAAAGCACCATAAAGACTGGTGGTGTGATGAGTTCGTGTTTCTACCTATAGTGGCTTTGTTTAAGGAATGGGATAATTTTGCTTCTAAGCAAAATATCGATATCGGTTAACAATATAAGGATAATATTGGTATAAAAATGTCAATATTTCAAAATATTGTTAATTCCTTTATCAAATTAGAAAAAAAAAAATAATAACCGAATCGGAAGGAGAATAGAAAATTACCTGTTAGTATTTAAAATCTGCTTTAAATAAACTCAGTAGGAACAATATCTTAATGATGTCGGCCATGAAATATCGATAATGTAAAAAAATATATACCGTCACAGAAATATCGATATTATAAATATTATAATTGTAGCTGCCCCGGAAGGGGGGGACGAGTTAGGGCGCTTTGAGGAGGCAGTCCCTCCACCTGACTCGGGGGCAATAGGCGGTTAACCTGTTCCTCTTAAACTTCCAATATTTCGAAACTTGCACAAAGATCAGCCGATCAGAAGATTGGTAACCGACATAATGCTCATCTAATGGACCTAAAACTAGCAACCTGGAACTTTTATATCTTTACAGACCAGGAGCTTTACAACAACTTCTTTCTCAGTTGGATACCTATAAAGTGGACAATGCTGCTCTCTACGAGATCAGATGGACAGGGCAAGGCATGTTTAATAAAAATAACTACACCGTTTACTACAGCTGCGATGATCGCAACCACACCTTTGGCACTGGATTTATAATAATAAGAAGACGTCACAGCTCGTAATAGATTTCTAGCTTGTCAACTCTGGAACATGCTGTAAACGCATTAAATGGATATTCCAAATGTACAGCTTAATTAGCGTACATTGCCCTACCGAAGTTTCTGAAGAGAGGACAAAGAGCAATTTTATAGCACATTAGAGCATACTTCTGATCAGCTTCCAAGAGCTGATATGAAAATTGTAATTGGTGAATTTAATGCTCAAGCAGGAAAAGAGTCTAGATTTCAGCCAATTGTTGGTATGAACAGCATTCACGATGTAACAAATGGCAATGGCTCAAAAATGATTAACTTTACTGCCTCTATAGGCTTGGTAGTTGGAAGCATCCTGTTACCTCCTAAGAGGATACATATGACTTCTTTGATATCAAATGATGGTGTTGCTACATATACTTGTACATATTCAAATAGACCACATTCTGATGAGTGCAAGATTCATTTCTAGCTTGATGAATGTCCGGGTCCACAGAGGAGCTAATATCGACTCAGACTATCACCTCCTGATATCAAGAATAAGGGAGAGAATTTCTATTGCCCGTATGCAGCGACATATGCCAACAATTATGTGGTCCAAAAATTAATAGATCCTGAAATCAGAGTGCAGTTTGTTAATCACTTGGATGAAAAAATAAGATACTATGGTCAGTCTGAAGGCATTAACCATATTTGGGTGATATCCAAAGGGACAATTGCTGGGGTTGCAAATAACTCGAGGACACGAGAAGAGATGAACCTTGGTTTGATAAAGAATACCAAGAGACAACAATTTTAAAAAAATCTGGCATACTGCTACATACTTCAGAGACGTATCCGCAACTCAGTTGAGCAATATAGAAGTAAGAGAAGGTCTGAAAAGAACATTGAACAAAGAACAGCTAGAAACAGAAGATTACAGGCAAAAAAATGAAATGAGAAACTTTTACCAGCTCGTAAATATCGGAAGGAAACCTTTCTAGCCAAGGACAAGTGCTTGCAGAGACTTAAACGGCAACCTAATATCAGATATTCCAGGAATTATAAGTAGATGGAAGGGTCATTTTTGCACTTAGCAAGATGAAAATGTTATGGAACAGGACCTACATATCCAATTACCAGATACATATTGAACCACCAGATGAGGATGAAGTCCGAAACAGCAAAGCGCCAGGAAGAGATGTATTGCCGGGAGAGCTATTCAAGTATGCTGGTGAGGAAGTAGTTAAATATATGCACCATCTACTTATGGATGTCTCGCAACAGGAGGAAATGCCCACTGGATGTAGTGAAACCATACTTTATCTAATACATACACAGGGTGATGTCCTAGAATGCACTAATTACCGTGTGTGCACTAAGAATAAACTGTGTAGTCCTCATCCAGGGTATGACCTCATATTCTTTCTGCACCCATTAAGGGGTTAGACAACAAGATTGCCTCGCATGCCTGCTTTTTAATTTGGCCCTTGAGTGTTCAATAAGGAGAATTCAAGTAGGAGGTTCAATTTTTAATATGACTGCAATGATCCTTGGCTTTGCTGATGACATTGATGTAATCGGAAAAACTTTTGTGGTCATAATAGGTGCATTCCTGAGGCTCCAAAGCTCTGCTGAATGAATGGCACTCGTTATTAATGAGACTAAAATGAAGTATATGTTTACAACTCCTCTATGGAGGAGAATTCTGTGTACATGTTGGGACGTATTCTTTCCAGAGAGTGGAGGAATTCATCTATTTAGGACCAATTCTCAGAATGACATTGCCCAGGAGATTCAGCGCAGGATTGTCTCCACGAACAGATGATACTATGGACTGCTTAAGCATTTCAAGAGTGAAGCATTATCTCCAGCTACAAAGTTCCACCCATATAATACTCTAGTAAGTTCGGTATTTATATATGCAGCAGAATACTGGATTATAGCATGGAATCAGAAGCTGTCTCTGCTGAGATGTGTGAGGCACATACTGAGAAGAGCAATAGATGGAGTCTGGCGACAGCGGACTAATGCTAAATTAATGGAGTTGCATGTTGATATTGATGATGTTATAACCTTAGTTAAAGTAAGCCGTTTCAAATGGGCTGGAAAATGTCTAAGGATCAGGTCCCTAAGAAAGCACTACATGAAGAAATCTATGGAATACAAAGGAGAACCAGACCAAGGTTGCGGTGGATGGATGGTGTAGCTGAGGATGCCCATGGAATTGGAAAGCGGCAGCGCCTGGTGCTCAATTCTGCTTGAAACCCTGTTCCCACGCGGGACGTAGTGCCACGTAAGGAGAAAAAGAACTACTATTTCGATTTATTAAAAAAATTATCGATATATTTTATCGATATTTACATAACTATACCGTAGTGAGGAACAATCCAGAAAATATGATTTTGCAGCTCCGTGTGTATCGTCTACCTCTGACATTCTATTACAGCAGTCGTTAGTCAAAGGAACAATGAATTAGTTACTTTAAATCAAGTCCCATTTAACGTAACCAATTCTTTAATATTAAAACAGCTGCCGCGTCAGTTGGACGATGATTGGGCGTTTAATGTCAACATCAATAAGAACTTGATACATAAGTCTACCATTGAACAAGCATTAAAAGATCATGGTGTATAGGGATTTACGCGAGCACAGTTGTTTAGCATACGCCGATCCCATCGAGTACCAACAATGCAGTGAAAGTGATGCACCACAGGCAGAGACTCTTAAAGAAAAAATTCCCATTAACGTCGACATATTCACGTTAAACATAACAAATATCGTTAATTTTTCGACGCTCTGATCTGCATTGTTATAAGTCGTTGGGGCTAAAAAGATTTGCAGAGTTTTTATAGATATGCAGAGAGGGTTGTGTTAAAGGTTTCGTTCAGATAAAGAAGAACCGAAAATGCTGAGTTTGTTGACAAGATCTGTTAACAGATAGTGAATCACAAAATAATGTATGCCAAACGAACGATTTACTTTGAAGAAAATTAACCGTTGCTTGAATCTGATTCTAGTCATGTGTGATTAGCTCGTTGATGTCTACAGTATCCAGTCTTCAGGGGTGTAGAAGCAAAAGGCATCAAAACACATACCTAAATATACCATGTGTGTAAGAAATAAATTATCACTACGTTTATTTTGTTTCTTTTTATTTTATTGTTTATTAGGTCAAATTAGTATCCTAGGTGGATAATTATGTTATATTTTGCAAATGTTTCATTGCAAATTTTGCAAAATGCTTCATTTTTATTTCAATATCTTATAAATTAATTATTTAAGCCACGCAGGTTATAAATGGATTATTAAAAACATTTGAAGAGGCAAATAATTTATCAATCCCTAATTAATACATATTAAGTCATATGCTTAAAAATATTTTATATTTTTTTATTTTTACTAAATAATTCTCTACACTTTTTTAATATTTCATTAAAAAATGGTGGAAGTCTATAGTCGTCTTTTGCCTTTCGGAGAATTCAACATTGTTTATTGCAAATAACGTCTACAGATTGTGTTATTTTTGATGAAAAACTGTCAAAATATAGTAAGATTTCATTACGTAAATATGAAATATTCATCAATCTCCCAAAGATTTATTAATGTAAGCATTAAAATAATACCTGTTTTGGGTGTCACTCATCTATTTTAGCATGAGAACTGAAGGTTTAAAACTGTGATACAAATGACATTAGTAAAGCTAATAAACTTAGAAGAGAAGTGTTAACAATGCTATTAACCTAATGAAAATTACCATCCCCACTCAAAAATTTGAAAATGAAAAGTGGTATTAAAATATTTGAATGATGAGGAATATTTGGTTAAAAAAGTTTCAAAACAGGATTTTGATAAATGATATTTCTCGGCGTCTCCGGAACTTTTCTTCGAATTCCTGTACATACCGCTTGTCTCCTCCGCCTCCGAAGTTTGAAAAGCAATTGAGGGTGGAATTTAATCAACGGGTGGAAGAAATATTGAAGAAGTCATTTTCACTTCCGAGACCAAACAGAAACTTTAAGGAACTGTAAAAGAAAACTCATTAAAACCGCTGTATATCCTCCTGGTACACCGCGATGAGATTTTTCTTTGGTTCTGTGTTCTAAGGAAAAAACAAAAAACAAGAAGGCATTTCCTCGAGGGCCTCGCTTGGAATGAAAGGAACGTTTCAGATTGTAAGAATATCGTATGAATTTCTCCGAGCTCTGCTTTAATAAAATTTTAATGATTTTTGAAATTATGAGCTTAGGCATTCTTATTCGCCTCCCAATGTATTTTTTTATAATTTATTTGCTTAATTTAAGTGAATTAAAAAAAATACAAATATAAAATAGTAACCGGTTTTGAAATACCGTCAGCCGGGGTCATATCACAAATAATAAATTATATAATTAAATTAAATAATAAATATAGATAACGATTTTTAAATTGAAGAATAAGGCTTCATCTCCAAATAATAATAATAAAGCAAAATAAGTAAATCTACCAGATAAAACTAAATAAAGAACTGATAATTTTTAATCATACAAAAGACCAAGAGCTAATATTAAAATTTATTGCTGGTCGGCACTGAGAAGGACTGCTAAGAAGCATCACTATTGGGCGCCAGTTTGGGCGCTAAATCCAAAGTAACAAAAACGAATTTCCACAAGCTTGGAACAGGCCGCCGAGAAATGGTACAAATCTTCGACATTTTTAACACTACACAAAGGGCAATAAACAATTTCGCTTTACGTAATTTTTGTAATTATTTTCGTACGTAATTATTTTCATTACTGCGTAGAAATTGTTGACAGTGGGTAAAATATAGCAGATGAAGAAAGAGGGACGATAAAAAAATAAAAACATAGTAAAATATGCTAACTGTTTAGTTTAGAAACATTTGGAAAGAGGCCATGAAAAATTCAGGTAATGAAACCCAAAAGCTTTTTTTGTAATTTATTTCTCCTGATGAAACTAAATCATACAAATTATACAACTTAATATTTCGATTTTTGACAAAATATATGGTTTTGATGACATAAAGTATATATTCATGCTTTATATAATACGCAAGTGCGTAAGGTATACCACATTCTGCTTACAAGATCATATATTATACCTATGAGAAAGTAGATATTTTTACAACATGGAATGAATTTTGATTCCTGAAATAATAAGCGCTTAATAATAGCACGTGTTTATTACTATTAGTTTTTTTTTTCTTGTCTCATCACAATAATTATTAATTTAATAATTGAAGACATGAGTGGATGATGGTGCTGTGTAACATATTTTCGAATATTGATTTTTTTCTTACGAACTTTTTGTTATGTTCTTCTCTTTGCCTTGTAACATTAACAACCGAACTGAAATGATCGTGTCTTCGAAAAATTACATTACAGAATCTTGTTAACCATTTTCTCAAAAGATTAAATTTGTAACCCAACACCTTCATCCACTTATGTCTTCAATTGTACCAATGTTAAAAACTGGCCATAGTAACATTGTACAAAAGTAACTAAAAATTCTTAAAAAATAAAACTAAAACAAATAAACAATTTTTTTAAAAATTAATTAAATACAAAAAATGTATGTGAACTATAAAAATAATAGGAACTATTTATTGGCTTCTCTTTTTGTATGCTTTCAATTTACAGCAAATAAACAGAATTTTCTTGTAAATAAGGATCATGAAATATTGTAAGATAATCATAAAATGCCTAAGGTACAGAAATAGGCACTACGTTGTTAGTTTATATTTTACTTTTTTCTCCATCCTTATCTTATTTGTTTTAATTCTGGTTTTAATTGTTATGTATATAATAGAAAAATCAAAATTTTTTTATGGGTTTATAAAAAATTAAGATTTATATGTGATAATTTGTTTCTCTTTATTGTACAAAGAATACCGTATTATATATATATATATATATATATATATATATATATATATATATATATATATATATATATATATATATACACACACACACACACACATATATACACCATATTGTTATGGTGCCAACCTAGGAAAACCCTTGCATTGGGGCACAGTCATCGTTAAGGTGCCTTTCCACATTTGCCAAGCTTAGGCAAATCAAATGTGTAAAGGAGAAGTTTTGCTTGGTTACACACGGTCACACAAGCGGTTATACGTTAAGAAGCATATATTTAGTAAAAAGAGGTGCCGGGTGTTATTTTAAAAGTAACTATATCCGAAGTAATAAATAAATAAATTAGTAACGAAACCCTTCGCTGAATGATAAAGTATAAAAAATTATTCACAGCTCTACAATTCACTTCAATAAAACTGATTCGCTACCAATCGTTGAACGTTTAGCATGATCCAGCACAATGGCCAATCATAAATAATTGTCCAGTTCCGGAGGGTGAATATTTCTTTCAAAGCCAGCGAAGAACAGTGGGCAACGATGAATAGGGTAACGGGAGATTGATTGGACCCATTGTGACCTATACCGCTTAAATATACTTAATAGTCTCGCCACTCGTTTCAGTGGTGCCATGTATAAGAACATCACAACGATATCGGGTCCGATTCCTGCACAAGGGTAAGTATTTCCTTTTGTTCGGCAAAGGGAAGGAATGAATAATGAATCCCGTTTCTGCTGATGTCTTTTTTAGTTTTTTTTTTTATTACGTCATTGGGCAAAATCGGAATTCATGGATATCTGGATAATAAGTAATTTAAATATATCAAAGAGTGTGCTACCATAATACCTACAAATTACTGCACTTAATCCCGACCCTTTTTGGTTCATTAAGAGACGTAAAAAGGTAGATAATGTTAAAAAATCAGAGTGCTTACGGCTGGTGAACGTAAAAAAAAAAAAAAAAAAAAATTAATATTTACCATTAAAGCCTTAATCTTAGGCTCTTCTGTGCTTGGTAAAGAACTACTATTTTTTGAAAAACGGTTATACAGCAGGGTATACGGTGGTCAGCATTATCTCTCAGACGTCAGAATTCTCCCCAATCCATTGAAGGATCAGATCTTCAGGTTTTGATCTGTGTCCCTGGCAAAGCTTATATTCAAAGCTTGATTGAATATAAAACAAATTTTCCACAATAGGCTGGAAACTGGGTATCTGATTCAAGAGTCCGCCTTATTTACTGGACAACTCTCCCCTCTGAAATCACGGATTAGCGGTTATAAATACCAGATATATTGAAAAACATTCAAAATGCAAAAGACTGTATGGGTATTTTCGTTTGACTGAACAAGAATAAATCTTCTTCAGGCTCAAAACTGTACTTGTGTTAAAGACTCATTTGTTCAAAAAAGATTGAATGATGACTTCCACAAGGTGTGGCAAACAGCAAAACACATCTGAAAACCGGCTAGACGTGGTGATCAAACCGTGATTTTCAATTAAAATTGTTTTTTGCAACGTTTTGGTTTACCAATGTTTGTTGTTCAGATTTTATTAATATTTTTTTTAAAATATTTTGCTTGCTTTGTGTTGTTGAGACTTTATGTCCTGAACCTTGTGGTTTTGAATTCCAAGATATTTAAATGCGAAGTTAGCACCAAGTTCGTATAGTAAATAAATTATCTTATGTTATAATTTTTAATATATATACAGCTCGAGCCACGAAATAATTAAATATATATTTAGTTATACTTGATATTTTAAGGAAAGTTTATGAGAATTTCTATTTCTGCTTTCATTTTCTAAATAAATTTAAATCTTAAAACGAGGTGTTTATTTTTAAAAAATGCATTAACCTTAAAGAAACGAAGAATAATAAACATCCTTTCTCTGTTATTCTACCATATTTATTTTAAAAGCCCTAGCGGATGCTATAAAATTGAGAGAATATTCCCGATGAAAAGTATCGCTCAAAAGGGAGGAGCTACTGTGGCATAACGGTACAAGGATTTGCTTACACATTTCTGTCTTGAGATGATGGCTCTCGAAGGATATAGGATGACGGTAACCTTTATTGGTTCTGACTGATAAAGGAAGTAGCCGAGAAGGCATTCAGCTTTATTTTCCATTCTCCTAAGCCGCTGCTCTTTGCGATTGATACATCCATCAGTCTGAGGGAAATCGGAAAATTTCTTCTTCCATTTACTCTAAGGGAGGGGGAGGGCGGAAGGGGATCTGGGACGAGTGGCATTAAATATTGTTTCGGATTCCATATTGAAACGAATCTTCTGTCTTTCTAGGAACAAAGTGGTAGGAATGTTGATTACGGTGTTAGTGCTTAAGATAATTTTAATACATTGTTATATCGATGTTTATAATTATTTTTGGTTGGCTTAACTATCTATGGAGGCCATAAAAAAATGATTTGGGTTTTAATTATTCTTTTTACAAATACAAACAAAAATTTATCTTTTTTTTTTTAATTACATATTTGAATTTACCGCAGGCTTGCTTTCCTCACTTCGTGCCAACTTCTTAAATACCTTAAGGCTAGAATTTACAAGACGATATCCACCCAACTGTTCTTTATGGTTTGCTGTTAACATTGACTGAAGAACGACCCCTTGAGGTATGCAAAAATAGACTATTTGACGCGAAATAAGACGAATCACTTAAGCATCTAGGAGGCTTAACAATGTAGAATTTCAGGACAAATTCTGTAAATAAAATGTCGCTCAAATTGGGAGGTAAAGTTGTTGAGCATAAGAATGAACGAATCCCTAAAAAATTAATTAGCACTGAAATGTCTGAGGGTATTCCGAGTCGTAGATGGGATGATTGCGTTATGGCTAACCTTATGTAATAAGGTTGGAAAATGAGGCATTTTGACATTGGTTGTTAATGATATAGGCATCGAGCATTAGGTTTCGCCAAGCCGTTTATTATTATTATATTTTATTTCCTTAACCCCATTTTATAAAGTTTTGTGTGGCAATGTACAAAATCAACATCCTTTTACTGCATCTGAGATACATTTTTTTTTTTTTTTTACATTTTTTTTCTAATTCATTATTTTATTTTAATCTAACCAATTTTTTCATTTATGTCCGTCATGGTGATGGGGCTCATCTCTATATGGAAACTTCATTATTATTTATTAAATTTTTTCTTTACCTTCGTTTATTTCGAGTTTATTTAAAATGCAATATATACAATAATGGTGGAGGATATATACAGGATATATGAAGTTTAATTCAAATAACTTAAGTTAAAGTTTATTGAAATTTTCAATTTTAAAGTAGATACATCAAGTAAGCGAGCTCCATATAAATGAAACAAATTGCATGTGGATTCTAATTTTATTTGAATTATACACTGTTAATGAATACGGAACTTAATAAATCATAATTAAACATGATAATTTTGTGATTAGGATGCGCCTAGGAATTTATTGCATGAAAGGAGGTGTATTATATTTTAGAATTATTATTATGTATAAAATATGTAATTAGTGCTTTTTAATACTTATTTGTATTTTTAATATAAAATCCTTTTAAAATAAATTGAATTAACTTTTTTTATAATACTATATGTACTTACAATCAAAGTTTCAACCAAAAATTAATTTCATTAAAATTAACCTGCCTTCCAAGTTTTAGTTATTTAAACATTTTCAATCATACTATATTCTAACGCAATGCTTTGAATATTATTTGCGCTTATTTTTTTTGCTATGGAATTTAAATAATACTACATTTAAAGATACCAATAAATTTAACTTAACACATTTGCCAAATTTGGTGTGGAATTATGTTCCTCCATCTGGGGCGTTAGGACAGACAACTTTTCGGACTCTGTTGGTGACATTTTTAAACACTTCTAGCTCCGCTTCTATAAATATTAGAAAGCAAGAATTTGATAATTCAGCTGCCATCAGAGATCACAAATAGAATTTTTGGATTAGTACTTAAGGCGGACTTACAGCAAGTGATAAAAGTTGACCAATTTTTGGTGTGAGTAGGTGACATCACGATTCATTCTGGTTTAATTAAGTAGTGTTTGCGAAGTATTTTAACTTTCAACAGCAACTTGAATTTTTTTTTCGCTCTAAAGTAAGCGCTCTAAGTGTGTCCAGCCATTTTTTTTTATTTATGAAATTGAAATAATGCAGGATTTTTAGTATGCCAATAAATTTAACTTAACAGTTTTGCCAATTGTTTTTAATATATCATTATAATTGTTGATAAATCGTCACTGATTTGGCCCTTTTAATACACTTTAATAACCTTAAACTGTTGCTATAAACAATAATTGTTTTGAATTTAATTGCACCGATGCTCGACCAGATTATTTTAGTCACACATTTACACTACGCTGTAGAGTAAAATGTACAAGAATGAAAATAATATAAAAATTAATATTGTTAGTAATTTTAAATTTGAATGTTGATTTATTTTATAAGCCTATTTATATAGTTATTGAAATGTTTTATATACTCGTTATTTAGTCCGTTACCGTATAAAACATGTAATTAGTACAATGTTTTTTAATAAATAGTAAAAAAAAAAAAAAGCTGAGATTTTTTTATAAAAGAGGTTTTCAGAGAAAATTCTATTTAGTCCGCATTACGTGTTCTTTTAGTCAGAGGATTCTTTAAGGACATTGTAACATCGCCAGGGGCTTGTAATAGTTATGTCACATCTATAAAATCTCTTTCTACCTCTGTCTCTTGTCAAGGAAAAAGGGATGTAAAATTCAAGCGAAAATCTACATTATGAGGTACTGCGTATTTTATTTTTATTATTTATTTTTGGTGGGAGGAATGGATTAAAACAAGAATGAATCCGTATTTGAAAAAAAAAAAAAAGAAGAGAAGATATTGATACTAACATTTTTAATTTAAATGTCTACAAAGATTTTTCCATTTATATCCTATTGATAGTAAGTATATTGATTTAAAATATATTTGCCCTTGTTTTAGTTTTCTAATAAATTTTACATTGATCCATATGAAAGTTCTTATATTACAATTTTGGTTTATTATTTTCAATAATGAACCTTTGTAATAGACCAAGAAAAAAAATTTAACCTCACTCAGAATTTGAGGTTTTTCGTTTCAAGATATGTTTCATAGAATCCAATAAACGTATAAAAGAAAATCCGTCCGTCGGCCATCCGTGGTTTTTCTCCGTCACTGCTGGACAAACTTTTTCAGATTTGGGACCCATGTCATATGTAACTCCAGGATGACTCTCGAAACTATACATTGTCATACATATGAAAAAAATGGCAGATGATTAGAGGTTTCATACGCCCATATCTCGGGTACGAAGACAGAGGAAAAATATAAAAGTGCTTGAAATCATAACAGCAAAGTCCTAATGAAATAATTAATAATCAAAATTCTTCTTCTTCTTTATCTTCCTCCTTTAGTGCCTCTCAGCGTGAAGGTGCCCCGATCCAAGACTGCCAAGCTTCTCGATCTCCAGCGAGCGCTTTCATTACATTCATAGACCTTCCCTTCCTTTCACCAGTCTCTGAGATGTGGTCCATTCATTGCAATCTAGGTCTTCCTCGATGACGGCGTCTGGTAGGCCTGGCTTCAAAAAACTTCTTTGGGTCCCGATCCTCATCCATTCTGCACAGATGACCAAACCATCGCAACTGTCGTCCCTCAGTGCAATCACTCCCAGGTCTCCCCTTATCCTCTCATTCCTAAATCTGTCCCTCCTTGTTTTGCCTGCCATTCTCCGGAGGTATTTCATCTCTGCCGCGGTAGCCCTACTCCAGTGCTTGTCCAACGGGACCCAGCTCTCATTTCCATAGATAAGGGTAGGTAGGTATATGGACTTAAAGATATGTATTTTACACTATTTTCCAATTCCCTTTTCCCCACCACTGTGTTGCATAGCTGGTAGTATATGCTATTAGCTTTTGTAATCCTGTTTGAGAGGTCTTGGCCCATTTTTCCATTTCTGCTGAGCACTACTCCTAAATTGGTATACTTCTGCGCTGTCTCCAAGGTTTCTCCCCTGCAGTGAATCAAAACCTCCTCTTCTTCACGTCCGATGTGCATCACCATGATTTTTCCAACATTCAATGTCATACCCTTCTTTTTCAGCTCAGCCTCCCACTCCATAACCGTCTGCGGTAGATTTTGCTTGGAATCGGCAATGAGGACAATATCATCTGCGAAAACCATTACTTGCGCTTGGATTGTCCTCATGTTTCACTTTCCCACGACCATCCGTGTTGTCCTCCGCTTGCAGAATTCTTATTTCGTCCACAGAAGTGATGAAAAGACTCTTCTATTATAGTCATCTGACTAAGGCTGTCCCCCTGTCTAACACCCCTTCTCATGGCGAAAGCCTCGGACATTCTTCCGTTAATTCTAACCACGCCTTTGGAGTCATGATAAGTACTTTTTATGGCATTTATTAATGCTGTGATCACATTTTTAGCGGCTAGAGCTGTCCAAATTTCTTCTCTATGGTCTGAATCAAGTGCTGCCTTTATGTCCAGAAACGCTAGGTACAAGCTCTTTCCTCTATCACATGTCTTTTCAATAATCGTCTTCAGCGAGAAGACGATTATTGAGCGGTCCTGTGTTTGTCGGTGGGGTCTAAAAGCTGCTTGTTCCTCTTCCAATTTCTCTTCAACGATTGATCGTAGCTTCCTTTCCAGTATAGAGGAGGAGGAGAGGCATATAGGCCTATAGTTTTGGTATTCACTAGAGCTACCCTTCTTGTGGATCGGCATGATGATATTGCATCCCCATTCCACAGGCAGATTTAGAAGAGAAAATATTTTGAAACAGGTCCTGCAAAGCTTTATGTAATTGTAGATCTCCAAATTTACAAGTTCTGGAGCAATACTATCTTTGCCTGCTGCTTTGCCAATCCTCATTTTCTCTGCAGAATAATGGCGTCGCCATCTCTCCAATATTTCCCCATCTCCAGTAATCATTCGCCCTGATTCCTCCTTAACATTTCAAATGGGCTTCCCTTCATTGATTTTATTCTCTTCCAAAAATCTTCCTGATTTTTGAATGATTTCCCTGTAATCATTTTGCAGACTTCTGCCAAATTTTTCCCAGCTTTTCCTCTTTCCCACTCGAACAACCATGTTCGCTTCCCTTCTTCTTGTGACGTAGAGCTCCCAGTTGGCAGCAGACTTGATTTTACAGTACTCCTTCCAGGCTGACTTCTTCCTAACCACCGCAGCTTTCACTAGATCAAATAATAAAAATTAGTTTTGGCATAATGATTGCGAATCACTTTTGGCAATTTTAATATTAATAATATTAATAATAAACTAATAATAAACTATTGTGTAATTATTTGTAGTTTTTTTCCCTTATTCTAACAGTACTTCTGTCCGTGCCATTTATAATATAAACTTATTTTGTTATTGTTTTTATTTGGATATATTTAAAAAAATATATTCGAAACCTATTTGAGTTGTTGTTGAGTTTCAAAAACATTTTTGCTAAGTAATCGTTAGGGACATCAGTGTAAATTATTTTTGTAATTCATTAATTTTTGTGTAGTATACTATTAATGTATGTTAATAATAGTTAAAAAATTAATTATAATTAAAGTTTGAAGAATAAATAAAAATAAACCAAAATACATGGAAATTCATGTTGTAATTTGGCTGCTTTGAGGAAAGTTCGTTGTGATATAAATCGAAAATTCCATTTTAGAGAAATTAGCCTCTGTTTGGAAGTTTGAATTGGGGGTTCTTTCACCATTCAACGAATTTCAAAGGCTAATGACGCGAATTAAACAGGAGATAAAAAAGAAAGTCAACTAGAGGAACAACTGGCCACAACTGCCATCTTGAATTACCATTTATTGTGTCTAATTTCAAAGATTAAAGCTTTTTACTATTTCCTAAAGACCAAGTTGTAAAAATAATGTTATTTTATTGATGTTGTTTTAATTACCTTTTTTTAATTTTTACACTTATGGTCGTTTTGCGTAAAATATTTTCGGAATAGCGTTAATAAAACATGAAAAGATAGTGCATATAATGTGATTAATTTTTCAAAATATTCTCTATAAAATATGATACTATCAAATTCTTCCAATGAGCAATATTTTTAATATTCTATTCATATATTAGTCAAAATATTTTGATTCAGGGAGATCTTAAACGTGTATTTCCGTTGAAAACTCGGATTAGCAATTTTTCACGATCGTAATATTTTACCTTACTTTATATTTCATAGACAGGTAAGTGAAAGTAAAAAATCACTTTCTGGAAGATACTTGATAACGCATTTTAAGACGGGTCCGAGGGGAGGAAAATTTGGGAGTTGTAGGCAACATTTTATGTTTAAAAAAGCTCAAAAAAAGCTAATTACTATTTAACAACCTTATTAAAAGAAAATAGCACTTACATTACAAATCGATCTATAGGAATCGATTTTAAGTTGAAGACAAATTTAACACCCATGCACATGTATTACTTTAATTTTGTTTATTTGTATTAAAAAAAAAAAAAGAAAGTCTTTTATATTATCATTTTATCCTCTAAATATATTAACAATATGATATTAGTGATATATTGGAAATCGACATAGTTTTTCCTAGCCAAAGCAATCATCACTTGTGCTTTGGATTGCCTGTAATAAACAAATCAAATCAATGTTAATTAAATATATTTTTTAATTTGAATTATCATCATTTGAACCATGAATAATTAAATTATTATCGCTATGTATAAAATGCTTGTTTTCTTTAAAAAAAAAAATAATAATTAATAAAAGTTGCACTTTTTCTAAAAGGGCGCCTTCTCCTGAGTTACGTAACTGAAGAAATAAATTTCAATTTTATATTATAATTTTGAATAAAACAATTCCTAATTACATTTGTTTTAAATATAATTATTTTATTACTATTTCTATGATAGCGATTTTTAAATGTTATAATATTTTTACCAAGGCAAACATGAATTATTTACATGACGTTTAAAAAATGATGAATTTTGATTAGTTATATTCTTAACAATTTAGTATTTAGCCATTATCTATTTCATATATTTTAATTTCACTTACTTATATTTGAAATATATAGTAGGGCGATCGTGAAACATTTTGAATCCGAGTTTTAAACGGAAATACATGTTTTAAGGTCTCCTGAGTCCAAATAACTAAGTCTCGCCAAATAGTCTGTGTACATACATTGTAAGTACTGTGTACATTGTAAGTCTAACTCAAAAACAAAAAGTTGTACGAAACTGAAATTGTGTATTGCGAATACCTCCGATGTTGCAATTACTTTTTTGACAGAATCGAGTTACCAGAAGTACCCCTTTATATAATCGATTTTACGCACTGTTTCAAAGGTTAAATGCCGAATTTTCAAAAAAAAAATTCTCTACAGTTCCTTTAATTTTTTTTATTTTAAATAATTAACCGTCTCTCATTGTTAGTTGTAGTAAAAAATGGATGAATATATACTGTGAAAGAATTTGATAATTAACTAAAGGGGAAAAAAAAGGAGAAATATTTTTCCAGATTGAAAACGAATTTTCGGACATAAGAGTGGTAATATATTTATTACTATTTCTATGATAATATAATTTGCCGTTGGAAAGATGAAGATTTTAGAAAAAATATTTTCTAACATATAAAGTCATAAAAGGTAATGCAGAGTGACGAAAAACATATAATCTTAAATGATTGTTTTAGATAATAATTTCTATTGTTATATTATATAATTAAAAGTGATTGTTTCAGATAATAATTTCTATTGTTATATTATATAATTAAAAATAAATGTTTTCAAGGAAATTAATGTAAGCTTTTAAAATGTTTTTCAAATAGAGAGAACAGCGAAAGTTGTGTGATGCGCGCACCAGATTTTTTAATTTATTTTACATATTTAACTTCATGTTACACCCAATATTCTTTCCTAAAATAATCTTTTGCCAAATGTTTTTCAAAGTAAGACTAAAGACGTTTTTCACGTTTAATGGTGAAGACATTGCTGCGGCCTTGTCCTGAGAAAGATGAAATTATCACTTGAAGCTCAAAGGGTAATGACCCTAAATGACACTAATTTCCTTTAATTTACCCTTTGTAGAAATTGTAGCAGCGAAGAGAGCAGTTTTTTAATTTTTATTTTGGCCTATTTACGTTACAGTTTTAAGAAGAAAAAAATAAATAATGTACATAAAATCATTAAATATCTATTAGTTGAAATTAAAAAAAAAAATTAAAATATTTTGTTGATATATCTATGGTAGTAGATCCAATCTATGGCAGTCCTAACTTATGAGTTAGTCAAAATAATTATCTATTATATGCAACGATTTAAAAATTCTGTATTATTTAAAAAATATCTGCATTTTATAGTTGTTTTTTTTGTTATTAATTCTTTAAATTTGCAATCTATATTCATTTTTTTTTCAATATATCTTAATTCTGAACCGTGAAAATTTATTTTTACTTTAAAATATATGATAATATATTGAATTAATTTTATTATGCTTCAGTAATTTTTAACGACCGATTTTGAATATAGTTCAATCAGATAAAGTAATTAGAGTTGTTAACATCAAATTACTATGTATTTAATAATGAAAAAATATATTAAAATTACGAAAAATAAATATAGTAATTTGTTACAATCTTAATTCGTTTTGTATTTTTCGAAGGTCCGATAAGATATTTAAGTTCTTATTAAGCGGTGGATAATCTCTTCTATTGTTCAGTTATAACCTGACATCATTACGTTGATCTCCTTCTTCGTATTTATGGGAATTTATGAGGCAGCATTAAATAATACAATTTAAATTACATTTGTAAGAGAAGCTTGGTTGGTATGTGGTAAATGAAGAAGCACATAAATGAGAAAAAACTTTTTATATTATATGGCGACTTTTCGGCCTAAGTTTTAGGCCATCATCAGGGCAGATTGGCGTAGAGTCAAGCGCCAACTAAATACATATCAGGGAAAAAGAATGGCAGTTAAACAATGTTACCAACTTACTTAAAGTACGTTGGAAAAAGATTAAAGTTGAGTACTTTGGCAACATTGTTTAACTGCCATCCTCTTTCCCTGATTTGTATTTAGTTGGCGCTTGATTCGACGCCATTCTGTCTTGATGATGGCCTGAAGCTTAGGCCGAAACGTCTGCTCACATAATAAAAGTTTTTTCTTATTTATGAGAGTCTTTACTGGCCGCATCTTCATCCAAACTTCTCCTACATACTTCCATTTCCACGCTCAATCATACGCGCATCACACAACTTTCACTTATCACCCTATAGTAATAATATTTTAACATAATTTTCGAATAAACACTACTTGAAATAAACTCACCAGCACTTCTTCAAGTCTTCACTCAAAATATTACAATAAATTAATTTTTTAAACAATTTTAGTACAACAATTCTGTACAGTATATATGTTAGGTTTGTCAACCTGAAAATATATTTCTAAAGTTTCGGTTTAGTTTCCATGGAAATTCCAATTAGCTCCATAGAAACTTTTTTTTCCATTTGTCTCCTTTTGGAAGCGCTTGGCTTTCTATCTATGATCTTGTAGTCCTTATAAGGATACGGTGTTTCTTTGCTAGTATTTTTTTTTTTTAGATAATTTAATTACCTTTATAATATGTATGTGTGTATGTATATATATATATATATATATATATATATATATATATATATATATATATATATATATATTTTCAAATAATTTGTAGTATTGGTTTTAGGGGTTTGAAATATTGGTATTTTATAATAATATAAACAATATAATAAATGTCTTTTTATTCAACCGCGTTTAAGCGTTTTAAGGGCGAACGCTATTATCGTGGATCCAATGAATGATTTCTAGAGTTTTTTTTGTGAGGTTTGATGATTAAGATTTGAGTTTATTTGCCATCTTTTTAAATTATATTTTTATCCTCTCCAAAATCCCTCCTCTCACTTAAAAAGCTTATAAGTACTATTAAGTCTCTTCAGTTCAAAAGGTTTTGCTCTTCTAAAACTTTTCAGCATTATGCTTTTTCCAAGACTATTCTTTTTTCTTCTTTAATCCGAGCTTAAGGATTCTTAAAACACTGGGGCTTCGTTCCTCGGCGATATATTTTTGGGCAGTTTAAATTGAAAATTAAAATTTTTAGTTTTTATTATTTTTAGTAAAGCATTAAAAAATATATATATTTACTGGCTCATAACATTTCTTTCTGTACAATTCATTGGTATGAATTTTTCTCAGTACAATTTAAAGTAGACTAAATATATGGAATTAGTTCATTCATAAGTAATAAAGTGATTAGCAATAGGTTTATATGAACATATTTATCGAATGATCAATGATTATTGAATTGATTAAAACATGCAAACAGAAAAAACAAAACAAATTCTAGTCATGATCATTATTTAATAGTTTACTTTATAAAAGGTTTAGAATACAATTTAGAAAAGAATAGACGAGTATTTGATATTTCTTAATACTGTGTTAGATTCTTTCTTATTATCAAATTTGCCTTACTTTATCTTTTACTTATATTCTTGTAAACCTTTTCCTTGTAAAATTTGATTTTTTTGACGGTATTTTTTTATAATTATTGTTTTGTATGTTCCAGGTAAGAGCATTTCTCACTACATTTGGTAAGATTAATTTTATCTTTTAATTGAAGCTATGAGTGGATGAAGGTGCTATTATGCAACTAATTATTCGAAAATCGCTTTTTTTCTTATTAATGAAGGTGTTTTGTGCTCATCTTCGCCTTGTAACATTAACAATCCGATATTCCTCACTGGATTAGATTGATAATGTCTTTATAAAATTACATTGAACAATTTTTATGCGTTATTTTCTCAGAACTTGTTAATTTGTAACACAACATCTTCCTTCATCTAGTCATGTCTTCAATTCTTATCGTATTATATTGTATAAGATCTAATAATTGTTATTTATTTTTAATTCAACCTATAATAGTTGTGAAGGATTGTATATTAATACTCTTTTTCGGTTCTAATTAAAAAAAAAAAAAAAACACGTGAACATAGTAAAAAAAAAGTATGAATTCTTCATCAAATTAATAATTCTCGGGAAAGTAATAAAATCACAGTTATGGGATTGAAAGACTGTTGATATGAGATGCGCTGTCTCTGGTATGCTTTGTGTGATCTCATCTTTTTCTTTTATTTATTTCATTGTAGCCTGCCTAACTGATTCTCGATAACTCTAGTTTTGGAATTATCGCCAATGTCAGACATTTTTCGCTTATTATAATTTGTAACTTTGATAAGAACTTCATATTCCTTTGTTGGTAAGCGGATGGTAAAAAACTGTAGGAGGAAGAACGAGTGGAGTAGGAGGCCCAATTAACGGTGCTTTCGAGGTAGTCAAGTGGCCCTGCAGCTCGACTCAGTGGCCAGATGGAAGGGAATTGCACTGAATTAGGATCTTCTCAAGTCCTTAGCCAGTTCTCCAGTTCTTCCAGTGGCTTCCAGTTGTCAAATATTCTCATTCTCCTTTCCTTCATTACTCTCATATTTGATTATATTTTAACCTTTTCTTATCTGTGGGGGAAAACTTTCAAGACAAATATCCTGGATGCTTGTACAATCAAATTGCGTATATGTTTACCTATTGTTTTCAGTCTTTCATAGATGAATGAATTAAATAATTTTTTCAGTAATCATAGGCTCCCTAAATTTTCTGATTAATTTAATTTAAATTTTATTTATTTTTACTTCAATTGCGGTAATGTGATGTGTGTAATCGTCTCGTTAAATGTAAACCATTATAACTGGCAAGTGCTGCGTTAATATATAAATACAAATGTATAACTTCAAAAATAAAGTTTTTATAGTAATTGAAAGTCCAGCTTTGTAAACTCTAGTGCGGATTTCTCTCAAAAATTTTGGTAATCGATAGTCAAACAAATTTCATACTCTCACATAATTTTTCACATTTGTGGATCCTTTTAATGCATTTGTTTATGCAGTTTTTTTAAAAGCGCATGGTTTGAATAATTGTAAGGAGCAAGTAGTTCAGACAATTGAAGAACTTAACGAACTTTGAGAATAAATTTACGTGAGTAAATAAAAACGAGAGCAACGCTTGTAGATTTGATTTTCCTTAGCTTTGAAATATATAATTATTTGTTGCTGTTTTTTTGTATTGAATATTTTTATTACAGTTGGAAATTTCGATAAATAAATCGAAATAAAAATTCTTAAAATAGGCAAGGTAACTAGGATGTTGCAAAATATGGGCTATTGTACAAAAAGGTTCCATTAGTTCAGGTCCGCAATGTAATACAACAAGGAAAAAATTCCATTCTAAAACTTAGAAAGTACAAATATCAACTTTTTTTGGAACGCTGAATTTTAGTTACCTTTCAAAATTCATCCCACGATATTTTTTTTTTTATTATTATTTTTCAATAATGATCTTTAATCATCTTTTTATTTAATTTCTTTTTTTTTACGCAAAAGACGCATACAAACATAGAGAGAAATTATATATTTATTTATTTTACATTTTTGGTTAAATAAAAATAAAAAAAAAAGTGTGCGTTTTATATCATGAGACTTTTTAATGTTTCATTCTTTAGCTACGGTTTAATTAAAACATCAGATAAATAAAATGTTTAGTTAAGGCTGTAAAAATAAACAATAAAATACTTTTATGGTTGTTGTGTTTCATGATTTTAAGCCAAGGGGGGGATGAACTTATCTTGTTGTACACGTCTACTCTGCTTGTCACCCCTCAGAAGGATTTTCCTTAGAAATGCCTGATCAAAGTTACTTTTGTCAATCTGTTGTTGGCCCTTCTCTTATAAGGGAGTTGAAAATAATTTCGTCGTTTAATCTGGGGCTTATTATCGAGTCTCTTTAGGACAAACTTTAAGGAGCAAGTGCTGAAATACCCCTTCTGGCACCCAATGATATTTTCTGTTATCAGCGTTAATGTAGTAATTAATTTAATTTAATGAATCAAATCTTAAGTTTCATATTTTACTGTTAAATCATATAATGGATATTATATATAAATATATTTATTATTGATCAATGATAAATCATGTTATATTGTAAAATTGATTGCCCAATGCAGTCCTACAACAATTAAGATAATAACAGATCCTGAAGTTAACCCAACTGAAGTACAAATTCTTGTATTTGTTCTTCAGTCACGTTAACTGTTATTGATTTAAAAAATATTACAGCTTTTTTTGCATTTATTTTTATTATGTAAAAGGGAAAAAAAAATCCTAATAGTCGTATCAAGGTGTTCAGGTATTAAATAAAAAAAATCTATGGAATTATCTCTTCTTAATTCCTTTGACGTTTCGGCATATATTCTGACTATTACCAAAACATGAATACAATTTTAGCAATCTAAAAATGACAATTGATTTTAGAAATGTTGACAATTACATTAACTTTCTCTAACAAACGTTTATGGCTATTAATACAAAAATAAACTTACACTTTTTCTTCCAATAAGTCATTTATTTATTAACAAACATTTCCCTTTGATTTACTCTTCTTAATGGTGTTACAAATAAAATATTTTTCAACTATAAAGCATAATAAAATTCTATCACTCACTAACAGATTCTTCATTAAGTATTATTAACATGTCTAAAATGATTGGATTTCGTGAGCTATATTGTCAAGCTCAAGATTCTAAATTTAATTATCATATAACTACATTAAAGCGCATTGCAAATAAATAAATATTGAGTTGTTAACAACATCCTAATTTTTTGTTCGAATTCTTTAAAATCCGTAAAAGAAATTGAAGGTCTCAATTTTTTTAATAACAGAAATTTCATAAACAACTAATTTATTTTAATTTTTTATTTATTAAAAAAAAAACGATTTTTGTTGTTGGACGATCAGTATCAGTTACTGAAGTATTTATTGTTTTTTTTTTTTTTTTATCTTTATTGAAAATCATAAAGACTTATTGACTTACTTATTTCAGTATTCTAATACGAATATACAGAGCATATTCAGCACTCACTATAATGAATAATTTATAAGATTATTGACATTACGAGTATTATTCCTAATTGTCAGTTGCTATATAAAGGTTTTGTTTTTATAAACAAGGAATATGTGGAAAATTAAAATTGTTTCTAATCGATAGTCGATTCTGTCTCAAAACTTCAACCAACTTTGAAAATTTTGAGTGGTATCACCTTCATCCTCTGATTGGCTCATTAAATTGTTAATAATAGCCGACCAAAGGAAATTAATTACACGACCTGCTCTTTGACTGCCAATAAAATCAGGCCGTCAAAGAGATCGCCGGTGTTACGAAGCGATTAAATATTTATTAAAAAACATCCGCTAGCATCCGATCGAAATACTTTTTAATTTTCTCTATCAAGTGTAGTTTTAATTATATTTTTCCTTATTTATAAAATAACTATAATAATTTGTTATGAAATTTTTAATTATATGCTTCTTAAATGCTTGTAAGTAGTATTAAATCAGTTTATTCACTGCTTTCACCATCGATTTTCCAAGGTATTTGAGACATTGCCTCAATGTCTCTAGTTGAAGTGTCTTTTTAGATTGTTGATGTGGGATGTGCACCATCTTGTCCGCATATGTGTGTGATCTTATTTTTGCTGGCTTGATGATGTCCGAATTGGCGAAACGTCACTCAGTGTATCTTTAGTAGATAAAAATATAAAAATAATTTAAATTTCTGCTACCACTTTTATAATCTACTAAAAAAATCAAAATTCTAGGCAATTCTCGTGGTTTGTTTATTTATATAGGTATGTTTCTTTTAGAGCCACCATAATAACATTATATATATAATATGCATACATACTTTTTTTTCCATTTCATTTCAGCTCTAAATATATTAATATAATCACTAAATTACCTATATTGTTTCTGTTCCCTTTTTTTTCTATAAATCTTCTGTTACTCTCTAATCTGTCTCACATTTATCTTTTCTAGTGGCCCTCAACTATTTCATTACTTAAAATAAAGCTTTTATAGGAAGGCAAAAAAAAATCAAATGTTTACATATTAAATTCGCACCAAAATAATTACAAGAAATAATAAATAAACAAAAAGATACGGATAAATAACGATACTAATAATTTTTTTTTTTTAAATAATAAAAACCGAAAGCTTGTGTAAAATTTTCTGAGTTCTCACACGATACAACGTTATGATCCTTTTATTTTAATATTTTTATATTTCAATATTCATTATTTTAATAGAATTGATGCTAATGTAGTCTTTTGTATTGAATTTAGTATTTGTTAGATTTTAAGATTAATAAAGAAATAATATTTAAAAAAATTTAATCTCTAATCATTCAAATCCTTAATTTTATCTATATTTCGAAATTTTATAGGTTGTTTTTTTCTAAATTGTTGGTACATCTCTTAGAAACTGATAAAGTGGGGTTCCAAGAAACGAGTTATTATTTTTACTGACAATATTGAGAATCATTCTGTTATGAAAGTTTTTATTTATTTTGTATATTAATCATTTCATTTTTATTTTATTTTTTAACTAAGCAGTACGCAATGATATATATATATATATATATATATATATATATATATATATATATATATATATATATATATATATATATATATATATATATATATATATATATATATATATATATAATTCGTCATTTAGATATTTGGAACATTAACCTATGAATATTGCTACTCTATTGCTAGCAATAAATTATGGATTATATTTTAAATCCTCAATTTTGTGCTTAATCTGTTTTTTATGGCTTGAGGAAGAGCATCCTTTGTCGTGGTTTAGTCGGGTTTTCAGAGTTTAAACCAGTAATGCAATTTCATTAAATACTGTTGTAAGGTCTGTGAAGCATGTGTTGGATTTTTATGTCTTGTTCAGATTGCTGCATAGGTCGCTGTTGGAATGTTAGAACTTTCACTGCAATAAGTAAGGTCAACATCACTTATAAAATTTAATTGTTTGTAAAATAAATATTAAATTCTTAATTTATTCCGGAACATATCTCTTTAGAATAATATTACAAGTAAAATCAGTAGAGCTTTAGAGCAAAACAAAAAAGAATATGATATTGAGTAAATAATAGCATAAATAAACAAATAAGAAAAAAAATGAAATTATAATAAATAATAACGACATAACAATTAAACCTTTAGGGAAAAATAAACTTGCAACATTAATATATTAAAAAATAAAGACCCCCAAAAAATATATAGTGAAAGAGAATGAATTTTATATTAATCAAAGAAGTAAAAATAATGCATTAATACATAATTGAGTGCAAATTTTAGTTAAAATTAGGAGTACTTATATACAATATATGTACTTATTTACAAATCTTTTGGAACTGCATGGAAATGAAGTGACTGAATAGAAATTTATGCATGTATAATAATATTTAAAAAGAAAATCTTTTATCTCTTTTTTTTAACGAAGTAATATCAGCTCTGTTAATAATTATTGAGAGATGTAGTTTAAAACAGCTCGTTAACCGGGTATGTAGTTGGTGACGTTTGGTATACCTTCATTTGAGCAACTTTCCACGGAGGTTTGTTGTGTCAACTTTGTCTGGGAACTTGCTAACAAGCTAAAATTGCATTTATTGCTACCGACTCTCAACACTAAAAGCCAGAATTTATAAAATTATAATGTAATCTAATAAAACTAGATAGGGGATTGATAAATTATTTGCCACTTCTATAATTTTGTTTTATTGAAAACTACAATAGTTTCGAATGTTATACATTCATCTTCACTTCAAGATTTAAATAGATTATATCAAACAGAAAAGTTTGTGCTGGTTTCTGGTTTCTGGCACTTGTTAGTTCACTGCGAGAAGAAACCAGTACATATGTTTGTGTTTGATATTATCCATTTAAACCTTGAACTGAAGATGAATGTATAACATTCGAAACTGGTTTTCAATAAAAAAAAATTATAGAAGTGGCAAATAATTTATCAATCCCTAATTAGATTGATTCTTCTATACCACCGTGCGGATGTCAACTGAAAACCAGATTGGACGTTATTATTAAAAAATAAGGACTTCTACAATTGAAATAATAAGGACTAACTGTAAATGTGACAACCCTAAATATAATTTTCAAAAACAAAACAACCCAAGTTCAGAAAATGCTTTAAAATGGTATGCATTCGATTCTGAAGATTTCTGAATTTTTTGAATTATTATTATTTTATTGAGGAATGGTAACCCCTCCTTCACCCCGACCCATTTGGATCTTTTGTGAAAACCCTTCTGTCCGTATGTGTTCGTTAACTTTTAGCATATTGAGGTCTGTATGCATGGTAGTGTTGCTGATATACCAAGGAGCTTTGGTGATAGTACCTAAAAGTTTTTGACTGCAAAATTTGAAATTTTTGTATGCAAGGTTTTTCGGCTGTCACGTAAATCTGTGAAGCGTCTGTTTTAGGTCTAGATGGGCTTGAGTAAGTAAGTATACGTGTTCAATTTATGTTTAAGGTTCAATTTAGAACGTCTAGAAAGAAGTGAAGCGTAATAGTTTTAGTGTTTGGTTTAAAGCTTTAAATTATTTGTTGGCAGAAACCATCTAGTATTATTTGCTATTTTAATGAACAAAAATGTTAACACAATTATCCCTTGCCAATTAATATATTATTTAAAATGGTTCAAATAGAGATGGTTTTTTAACTTAACGCTACTTTTTTATGTAATTTAATAAAGTTTTTTTAATAAAAATGTTGGGAATATAATCGTATTTTTAAATCATTAATTATAAAAATTATTAGGAAATGGAGCGGTATTATCCCGGGCCTTTATAAAACATTTAAATATTTTTGTGTAATATATATATATATATATATATATATATATATATATATATATATATATATATATATATATATATATATTTAATAAGTATATAATTACTATATAATTATACTAATAATTACTAATAATAATAATATGTAATTATACTATATATAATTACTATTATATATATATATATATATATATATATATATATATATATTTATTTATATTAACCGAAACATTGACTTTTCAAAAAAGGGAATCTTCTCCAGAAACACGATTAGTTAATCCATTAAAGTCCAAAAATAGTATTTGACATTAGTCAAGGGATACATTGATTGAAGCACCGTACTTATTACACTTCATCCCATAAATGCCTTATGTTCGAGCATTATGTCCTAGATACTTGCAGTATGGTTTTTCGTTGTTTTTTCTAAATCTTTTTATTTTATTATTGTCTTCTTGCCTTCTTTGATATGTTTTTTTTTCTCTTCCATAATAATCCTATGGAGGAGAAGTTTATTTACAAATCGTTCATATTATAGTTCGATGGCGTATGTATGTAACAGCCTAGGATATGTACGGGATATTCTTTTTACATTTCAATTATTGTAATGCATTATACAAAGGTAAAATTTACACACAAATAAATTAAACGCAACAAAGTAAGAATATATTTTGAACATTGAATATCTATAGGATATTTATCGGTAAGCATAGAATTAAGAATTACAGAAGGAGAGATATAATTAAAATACAATAAATAAATGAGGTTTATTTATAAACCTTTATTAAGGTTTATACAATTGGTGAAAAATAAAAAATGAAATAAATAATTTAAATAAAAATGAATGTGGAATTATTATATAAAAATAAGTATTTTACTAAAATAACCTATACTAATACAATCTTACAATCAGAAAAAATAAATAATACAAATTAACATATAACAAAAGAAAATAACTCCAGTCATTAAAGAAAAGGAAATAGAACATATTAAAATATACTACGCTAGATGGTTTGAGTTTGAATTTTTATGATTCACTTGATAGTCTTATCTTAGAGATGAAGCACACCAACCCCTTTTTTAAATTTTTTGTATATATTTTATTTTCTAAAAAAAAATAATAAATAAATCTATTGCTTAAACTCGTATTATCATCCAATGATAAATAATGTGCATAACAATGCCGCCAGTCTATCTTCTTTAATTTAATTTTTTAATGGCATAATTGGTTTTGTTTTCCTTTACCAAGTCCGTTTAAATGGTTCATAAATCTATATCTTTCTTCGAAAAACGATAAAAACTTTTCAGTGAATTCAAGTTAATGTATATCTCTTTCTCTCTCAAGTTCTCTTTTACTTTTTTTAGTAAGTTTTGTTCGAATATTAAAAAATAAGCGCGGAACTTTCGCATTAGGTATAAAAAAATAAATATAAAAGAAAGAAATGAATAATGGTTGAAAGTGTAGAACTTGATTTATTTATATTTTTATATAGATATATTATATTTGTTTATATATATATTATATATTTTTTTTTAATCGGGCTTGATCTTTTATATTTTTTTATAGGCCCTTATAGTGTTTTGTAAATTTATTTGAGGGTAAAATGACCGGAGTAATTGAAAAGGCCTAAAAAATTGTATTAATTCAATGTATAATTAATATATAGGTACATTAAATATATTTTAGCACACACACACACGCCTTGGAAAATATTAGCTATTATCAGAAAACTGTTTGAGCATATTATGTCCAGTCTGTCCGCTTTTTGATCGATTGATTCGTTGAACAATCACAGTTTAATGGATTTATTATAGAAGAGCAGTACCATCAAGCGTGGGATCACTGCATCCATATATCAACATAAATAGTGCTAAGAATATAAAAGTAATAATTATCCTATCCATTAAATTTTGAATGTTACCTTCTCACGTTTCTTCTATTATTTTATTGAATTTTCTTCTTTTTTTTTTTTTTTATCATTAATGTTTTAACTTACATAAAAACACGTTTTTTTATATTTGTTTAAAAAATAATTTAGTTTCTCTTTATTCCATTCCTTTTATTATTATTATTGTAAAATTAATGATAAAACTCAATACTTAAAATATTAGATTTACGGAACTCTTTTGACTAGCGATTGAAACTTTATAAATAATTTTCTTGTTAAAGAATTTTGTTAATCAACAATATTTTCCTATAAATAAATCTGTCTAAAGACTTTATTAAATAGTACATTTAAAATAAATCAACTTTTATTCGTTTGGAATTAATGTCTTCCATATGGTTTATTCTTCATATAGAATTTAAAATCTAATGCTGATATAGAAATATTTCTTCTATTGCAATTTTAATGAAAATTAGATTTTTATATAACTCATGCTATCAAGTCTAAACAACAAAATCCTATCAAAGGTATTAAAAGGGATACATTTTATAACATGTATACTTTTTCCTATCAAGTTTTTTTATATCAAAGCTATCAAAAGGAATACAATTTATCACGTGTATACTTTTTTTCTACCCAATTATTGTATATCAAAGATATTAAAGGAGATACAGTTTATTACAAGTATACTTGTTTTCAATCAAATTATTGTACAATAATGCACTTATCTCTGTCTTTAATTTAATAAAATTGAATGAATCATTTGCCGATCGATCCATAAAAACTTATAATGTTTCAGTTCATGAATACCATACAACATTTCTTCAAAAGCCGTTGAAATTGCATTTATATAAATTTAGTAAGATGTGAGATGATCCCATTCCTTTTTAATTTATCATTTTGTAAAGCTTGTTATTATTTTTGTTGTAATACATACTGTGCCCATCAGAGAAAATTTAGGTTGTAGCTTTGGTTAATAAACTGATATAAATATCTGATCGAACCGTAAATGTTACACGTTAAGATTTTTTTTTATGATTTATTCGGATCTTCAATATTTCGTACCGTATGTGTTACTTAAATGATTTTACATATTCAACTAGGCCTATTTTGGATCTTGGTCACCTGTCAGCGTAGCCTTAAATGTCTCCGGAAGTTAAGAGGTACTTACTTTGTGTATATAATGCATAGTAATGGAACCAGTATTGATCCCGGAAGTATCTTAATACAAGTAAATTTGTATGAATTGAAGAAATTACCTAGACCTGTCGGACTGAGAAAAATAAATACTTATAAAGAAATATTTAAGGAAATATGTTTAATTTAACAATTTTATTTTATAGTTATTTGTTACACTACATACCCCCACAGTGGGGTTAAAAATGGCTCAGGGGCATCCGAGAACATCACAATGTCTTTAATACAAATATTTGAGTAGTCGATTCATCATCAACCTTAATTTCGTATATCATCAATTGTGTCTTGTTCGCTTTATTGTTTTCACGAGTTGGGTAACGGAATGTCTGCGCGAATCTTATTTTTGTGACTACCATTTTTTTATTATTTTGTTTTTATTAAATTAGACATTAGAAGAGACAGGCTGACAATATTATTTGATAATATAAAATATATAGAGCTATACAAGAAGCTCTATTGACAACTTCTTTTCACTTTGCCATGTCACGCTCGGTAGTGGAGAGCCAATATTGTTCGGTAAACAGGCAGCTACATACGTGGCCGTATTCGACGTCTCCCCCTCGGCTTATTTTTATGTTTGCCACCTCCGACTCTCCGGATTTAGAGATGAATATTAATAAAATATATATTGTAGAAATATAGCTGTAAAATATATAAATGTGGGCCTAGAATATCTTACCGATATATAGTATAACAATAAATATAACAAGATATATTTCAAGTCTTTCAATAAAAAAAAACTAAGATGGTTACTTATACTAACAATAAACTATCTTAACTATTTTATAATAAAATTTAACTACTATAATAAACTATTTTACAACTACCCTATCCACTATACAATATCCTCACGAATCAAATTTATACAAATAGTACCCACTTTTAAAATTTCGTTCATTAGAAATCCTATCATAAAAAAATCGATGAGACAACTGAGCGCTAGTTTATATATAACAGACTACTAAATTCCTCTCATATGGATGCAGTACATTAACTTCGTCTTACCCACGATCGAAGTATGACTTGCTGGTGCTCCCATGTCAAAACGAAACAAACGACTGAAGTTACCTTACTCTTTTTTAGGAAAGATAATATTTCTCATTTCAACTATAAATCAACAAGTACAAGCGCTTTGCTTAACTATTTCATGAAAAATTTGATTGCTAAAACTGTCTTTCTGAAAAATATTAGGAGAATACCGAAAAGGAGCCGGATGGGTGATCTCCTCAAGGTATGCTTTGAAAACCATTCAAGCCCTGGAAGAGGGCATCCATTCCTTGCAATCATCTTAGCTCCCTGTCCAAACAACTTTATGTGAGAAATACATACATAAAATTATAGAATAAAAAATCGGAGAGGATGTGTCTTTCACACATCCGCAGGATTTTAAAGGTATTGAATTACATAGAGTGCATGTAATGAGAACTGCAAAGAAAGATATATAACTATAAAATAGCAATCTAGTGAACGAAGATCCAGTAATATGTCGCAAATTATATTGCTGTGAGTGTTGACGTTATCAACTCAATAACCAAAATTGGTGAACTTTACTCGCTTACCGTACTTCCGCCTTAAGCCAAAATCCAAAAATTCTTCTCGCAATCTCAAATGTCGCATTTTCTCTGTATAATGATACCAGTCCTTGCTTATTAGAATTTATAAAGGCGGAACTATGAGCGTATAAAAATTACAACAAAAAGCATCTTAAATTTTATCTGTTCCAACAAGCTAGATAGAGGAACATAATTCTACGTTAAAAAAAAATTGTGTCACAAACAGTATGTCTAACACAATTCGAAGAAAAAATATAAAAAGCAATACAACATATAGAAATTGAGCCTAAAATTGCTTTTAGTCCGTTTCAAATTGCTAATGAGGTAGTTGGATTGCGATTCCAATAATCTCATGCAATTACTTTTCCAAAGCCAACTACTAATGTACTATTAATGGGCCAAAGGCTAAATAAATTTGCAATATTTATTAGTTCAATTAGAACAGATAATCTAAGCTGCATGGGAACTAGTATCTGGGGTTTTTCAGAGTCTCCAGGCTATTTATATTTTCAATTGTTTCTTTTTGTTTTCTTTTTTTTTTTTAATTATACATTTCCAAGGAACCTGGATTTCTAGAATAAACACGATTCTCAATATAATTGTTAATTCAGGTATTAGGAATAAAGTAGTTAGTGGGCAAGGAACTTGAATATTTTTTTTTTCTCAAACTAAACGTGAGTTTGCTTCCCCTGGCTTATATAGGAATATGCTATCGTCGACTGGTTTGTTATGCGGCATTGTATACTTCACGCGCCTGCCGCAGTCGACGCTATTTTCGAAAAGTTTTGTCGCATAATATTCATGTCATTTTCGCTTATTATTTATTTATTCCCAACTAAATCGCAATGTAAACCCATATCATACGATGTAAATTTTTCAATTTTTCAATTGTTTTCAACTTTTGATGGAAATTTCCATTTGAATTTTCATCAGGCATAACAAATTATCCTTTAATCAATTTATCGAACAATTTGGGTAAATCGAACACTTGTCTACTGTGTAATTGTTTGATTGAGAACCTGAAATTAATATTAATCAAATCTCAAGTGTGACAAAAATCACGTTAGATCTTATGATAATTAATTAAACATATTGTACAACATTCCCTTGTATATTACTGCATACATCTCACACCATTTAATGTATTTTATTTTGTTTTTCTCTGGTTTCCTCCTGCTTTTGTCATTTTATGACGATTTGGTTTTTGTAATTAAACTATAAAACAAAACGTGTAAAGTTTAAATTTTTGATAATTTTCATAATTCATTCCTAATGAATGGACCCATTTTCATGATTTAATAAAGTGGAATCTGTACAATTATACTTAAAATATAAATATATTTTTAAATATTAGTATTTTTTATTATTAAGGGAATAGGAAATTAGTTATTAAATTAATAAGGATGGACATACTTAAGCAATATACCTATATTTAAAATCTTCGACGTTTCAACTATCATGTCATATTCAGATACTTACTAAATATAAAGGACCTTACATTTAGTATATATACAAATATATCTTTTTTTAATCTGACTAGGTATTTGCAACATGCTAAAATATATATTCTATTCATAAACCTCCCTAAAGTATCTTGCCTGATCGCTTATTAGTCAAGAACAGTATTTGCTTATGAAATGATGAGTTGCAATGTTACATTTTTTTTTTAAGGTATAAATAAAACGTATTTTATTACCATTTTTAAATTAACAAATCTCTTTGAATTTCTTTTAAGTATACAAACTGAGTCGGGATGCAAAAAGTCGAATTATTACTTAATATCTTATTAAATTAAAAAAAAAAATGTAATACTTTTTTTGCCTAAACCCACAAGATTATTGATAAGATAGCTAAAACACGTACCAGTAATTATTAATAATTCACGATGAACTCATCAAAGCGTCCAACAGGCGTTTTGTCCCACTTAATTTACTGGACAAAAAAATTTACTGGTCACCTTAAAAAAAAATTCAATACTCTTTGTGAACGCCAAACATTTGTATAGTTCCTAGCAAAATCATTATTGTAGAGCGCGATTTCGAGAATTTCATTTGGACCCACTCCCATTAGTAAAAGTTTTGCTGGAAATCGCATAATTATTTCAAAAGATTTAAAAAATAAAAACAGGCTGATATAAATAATTAATATTATATTTTTTATATTGTAGTTTCAAAATATTTTTCTTCTTGGTATCATGAAACTCTAAATAATTTTAGCCACTGGCTGTTCCAAAAATTATTATATCTTAATAAAAAAAATCATAACTCGATAAATTAAATTTCTAACAGTGCATGTCTTTTTTGCCTTCGAATAGATGTAACTTCGCTAGAAATATTTTATCTGAACATCATGTTTCTCTCGCTGAGACAGCCGATTGATAGCTGTCTTTAGTGGTAAGAAGAATTTTGAAGAGCCTTGACGTTGTCTATCCTAAGGAGAAGGCTGAGAGACACCTGAAGTTGCCTATGCCTGAATAAATTATCTCCTGTCTACTCATTTCTTCACCTCAGCCTTATTTTCTTCAACTTCTTTTTTTTTTTTTTTATATATAGTTCTTACATTTTCCATTACATTACAATGTTGCTTCTCTTATTCATTAATTTAAAGAACCAAGACCACCTCGGTATGTCTGGTATAATGTGATGAATGAAGCCGGGTCAGCGGGTTTGAAACCAAATCCTGCGGATTATTTTTCCTGGTGAATTTCTTAAGAAAAACTGAGTTGCTTCTTGAACAACTTTGTACTGGTAATAAATTGAGAAAGTATTTTCAATATGGATGTATTGTTGTTTAATAGGAAAACACATGCAAAAGATATTAATAAATATAAAAGTAACCTAAGAATGATAAGGTATGATAATTAGATACATTTATATTATATAATTTCTTATTTGATGTAAATTTTACAATAGTTTTTGATATTTTATATGCATCCTGAAGATGATGCAAACGCTTTTGAAACGTTATTTATGATGTAACGTGGAATACATAATAAAGAAATTGGTTCAAAATTACCTTAAAAATAAACTAATTTTGATTTGAAGACCATTAGGCCGACAGAAGATTTTTTTCCCTATGAAAAATTAAAATTAATTATAAAATTCTAATGAATTAAATAAAATATATTTTTTTTTATCCTTTCCGTACCTTAAAAATATGCTTTATTAGGATCCAAGAATTCAAATGACATCTCTTAATAATTATGTACTTTCTATTAATGGGATCCGTGGTGATGTTATCGGAGGGCAAATTATCGGATCCTAACCTTCCCGGGACAGAATTTGACGGGCAACCCCCAACCATTAGTTAGTTCCATCCTTCAACTTCTTGATTGCCTCTTGCCTCAGCACCGGTGGTGGCACCTGCTAAACTTTCGCTTATGTCAGTTCCACTTTACTCCTTGTAGTAATACAATGAAGCTTACAACTCAAATTCTAATGTTGTATGTATTTAATAATTATTTTTTTACACGGGCTTAAGTTAATCCAACTGATCATGTGAAATCCACAGCTAGTGCATATGATCAGGGAAGGCTGTAGTAGATATTGTTTATTAAAATTAAAATTATTTTACTCGCCAGCCTTGTCAAACACATCGTCGTGTCAACTCCAAAGCTTCGAATACGAAAAAACGCATTTGGATGGACGGTATACGCGCTGTAGCTGAATATCAGAAGTGTGATCCGCTTAGAAAGGCATATTTGCTCATGGTAAAGTATCGATAATGTCTTTTCGATAGCTTACTTCATGCAATTGAATAATACGCATTCGATACTTCACCATTGGTACGATTACATATCTTATTAAAGCTAACGAAAGGATTTTTTTTTATTAATTCTAACAATAAAAAAAGATGAATTTCCATTTTGAAAATCCATAAGTTGATTCTATTCTAGGTAAATAGTATCAAGTGAAAGTTTCTCCATTTCTGTTACCTTTTATTATTATCATTGACAGCAGCATTAGTCGAAGAATCCCTGTTTTGTTTCAGTGTATTGAATATTCTAAATAAATATTATAATATGTATAAATATTATCTAAATAATATTAGATCAATCTCACATAAGTCTCTCAAATAACAAACCAGTCAACGTTTTGCTTATTCAATCATCACCAAGGCCAAAAAAAAGATAAGATTAAACAAATACAGTGCCCTTACATCTTACATGAAAAGAAAAAAAAAATATCAAATAGAGAGTGTTTGTTATCATAAATAAATATAAATATAAATTTAGAGTAAATACAATTTTCATATACTATTTTCAAATATATTCCTTCATGAAGAATTTATGACAAACATTTAAAAATTTAATGCAACACCTAAAAAAAAATGGTAAAAATCTTCTTTGCAAAAATATTTTCACTTTTTGAAAAAATTAGTTACATATTTATCAGTGAAATTATGTTACATTTTCTCTGAAGTTTTATAAATTATTCTATGTTTCATATGGTTCTAAAGATGAGATTTTAAAAATATGACACATTGCTCTGCTGAATATGAACTGTTGTGGAGTGATATATCTCTATTAAGCTATGTCCACCACACTGGTCGATTTTCGATGCACTTTCGTTTTCGACCTCGCTACTTAACACTCATTACACTCATTACTCATTACATTTTAAATTCTTTCTTCATTCTTCTTTAATTTGTTATTATCAATACCTATTTTATTCGTCACATATTTTTTTTTTTTTTTTTTTTTAATAAATAATTCATTTGTATTTCAAAACAATCCCAAATCAATATATTATTTTTTTTGTTGTTTTACTTTAGATGACATCCACCATATATAGGCCATTTTAAAAAAGAAAAAATTTAGCTTTGCTTATAGAGTTATTTCCATTAGAGAATTAATATATTTGGTATTACTTTCTAATTTTAAAATAATCGAATTTATAAATTTATGAAATTAAAATTGAAAAAAAAATGACAAAACCTATAATTTGTATATTATTGGGAAATTATAAAAGAAAATAATAAAAATATATATATATATATATATATATATATATATATATATATATATATAAAAAAGAACCTAGAGTCTCTTAACTAGGAGCAAATAACTAACTAGCCGACGCAGCGGACTGAAAAACAAAATCACATCAGTCCTGTCCAGAGATAGCACATCTCACAGCAGCAGCTATAAAAGGCTGACAAATTTTACATAGCACATTGTCCTAAAACTGTTTAACATATACCGACCTAAAATGGACGTGGTAGCATTAAATATATTGTTAATGAATTTTTTTTCCATTTTTTTCTGAATAAAAATATTGTTTTGTTTTTTAAGATTTTATTTATCTCATTGGTTAGTAAATTCGCTTATTCATGCTAGAAAGTAATGCCAAATTTATTAATTCTCTAACGAAAATACCACTATCAGCAAACCATTATTTTTTATATTTAGAAATGGCCTATATATGCTTGAAATATCATCTGAAATAAAAAAGACAAAACAAACACAAAGCAAACAATTTATTGTTTTGGGATAGTTTTTTTTTTGTAAAAAAAAAAAAATTTACGATTGAAATAGGTAGTGATAATAATGAAATTAAGAAATAATTTATAATAGGAAATCAAATTTTCAAGGTATAAGGAAGGTTAGGTTGCATTTCGTCGAAAACGGAATCGAGCCAGTGTGGACATTCCTTTGGATCTGTTAAAATGATTTTCTGTTTCTATTTGGTCAATCTTTTTTAGACTGTTGATATGAGTTTTAGGTACTAACTCTAGTCTTCATTTAAGTGTTCTTATCATTTTTTTGTCTTGTAAGAGCCGAATTATCAAATCTTTAGAAGGTTATTTATATACTGGTATTTTATAAACTTGAGGTTTTGGTTTGGAATACCAATAAAAAACAAATTATCATGTTAGTGCATTTTTATATTTCTACTATGCGGAAATATAATGATATTATTTATAAATCCTGAATTTAATGATAACTTAATTGTTTTAGCGCATTGCTGGTCGCGTTTTGGAACTTATTAACAAATAAATAGAAGAGATCATTTATTTAAGATGAACTAACAGGGTTAACGTTAATTGAAGTGTTGAGGGGGAGGAGACTTATGATATATAGAGGAGTTGCCACGTGCAGGCAGCTAAGAGTGATGGTCCCTCCGAAGGAATGATAGTGCACGATTAAAATTCCATCTTCCCTTATTTTAGTTTTTACGGCTCACCTCCCGTTATAATAAATGTATCCACAATGTTTTGATAATTATTAAAAAAGGTTATTATATTAAATTGTGTTAAAAGTTATTATTAATACTTAACTGCCCAAGTTATAATTGCGTTTCGGTATCCGTTGATGAGGTCTCACCACAACGCTGTAATTTTCAAATACACGAACAGAATAAACCATTATTAATTGCATTTGTTCTTATTCTTCACTTAAAATCCTAAAGAATAGAAAATATATTTTATATATATATATATATATATATATATATATATATATATATATATATATATATATATATATATATATATATTTACATTTACATATATTATTTAACTTATATTTAATTTGTTGTAAATTATTGTTATTGAATATAAAAAATATAAACAAATTTTAAAAAGAGGGAATGAAAATCACAATTGGAATTAATAATGACTTAAATGTATCAAACTTATAGATTTTGTAGACATTTTTTTTATTTTTAAATTATTTTTATAAAAAATATCGGTTTCCTGATACTCAAATTTTGAAATCGATTTTACGATATATCGAGTTAAAACTATCGGAGAAAAATATTGACATATAGTTCTTTTAGAACATTTCGATAAATCGGTATTTTTCCAACACCCCATAAGCCATCTCCTTTCAAAGAAGGGTGTTTAAAAAATTAAAAATGTCGAGGCCCGAATATCGATTTTTTTATTTCGATAAGTCGAACGATTTTTTCGATATATTCGAAGACTATCGATTTGATATATATATATATATATATATATATATATATATATATATATATATATATGGGATCAGGGTGGCCGAGTGGGTTATCGCACCTACTCACAAACCCAAAGGTTGTGAGTTCGAATCCCGGTACCGGCATTAATTTAATATAATTAAACTAATAATTCGAGCAATTTATCACCCCCTCTCGGGGGTATGTGTGGCCCGTCAGCCTACTTGGAGGCATCTCACATAGGCCGGGTGTAGGAGTGATGACCCTACCCCGTGTACTTAAAATTGAGAATCGCAGTGTGGTCTTCCATGTATGAATACCAAATCGCGCGGCCAAAGATCTCCACGGTCTATAGTGCCAACAGGAAAAAAAAATATATATATATATATTTTTTCGTTATTCACAATCCTATCATTGGTTGTAGTGCTACTGATTTCTTTTTCCAGAAAATACCTGTATATAAATAAATTTATAGAAATATATCACCAAATATAGCAATGTTGATACTGAGCTTAGTTCTAAAATAAACAGGTAGGGATAAACAAGAAGTTACTTTACACCCACAAAGGAAAGGATGTTTGCCTGGGTTACCTTCGGTTGTCGATGAAATAAAGTAACCAATGGGTCTCCTTGCTAAACATTTACCTTATCCTGGCATGCGACGCCGAACCTGATTCACCTTTGGGTTTGGAAACGACCAAACATGTTTAAGATGTTATCCATTTTTTTATTTTATCGAATTTAAAGGAGGAAAATCTTGATAAGTTTCCTCTTTTAAAATGAATTTTGTTACCTCATATTTTTTAAAAGAATTTAATCATCGCAGTTTCAATTTCTAACTATTTTTTTCCTCAATAACTTTTTGGTCCCCACCGCTTTTTATACAATAATAATTTTCTTTTTCGAGGAAATATTTACTGCTCACAGAAAAAACGCACTAAATTAATTTTTTTTTTTTAAATAAAAGCATCTGGTTGTGTCAAAAATATATTCCTTGAAAACATTTTAAATGAAAAAAAGTTTTTTTCGTATTAATTTATAATTTTAAGCTTCAGTGATGTAGTAATTTTTTTAAAAATTAAAATTGGTTCAAATGCCAATTGTAGACTTAGAGAGATAGAGAGAGGTGCATCACAAGTGTACACACAACTTACTTTAAATCTTATTAGACACTTTTGAAAGCTTATAATAAATATGTAGTTTAATACATAATATAAATACCAATATGTTGTTTTTTAAATTTTTTTAAAGGTTTTTATTTTATTATTTTACTAAATTGATTCGCTCCTAATCACACAATAACTCCTAATGACTTCTGTATGAATTACATTCAGATGCCATTTATTAATAAATGTAAATTCAAACCTATATAGTTTTTTTAAATGCTAAAATTTTAGGATAAAATATTATCTATAGTAATGATAAATAAATAAAAATCTATAGTAGTATCGCACATAAGTATACAAATTTTTAGATAAAATTTAAGAAATATTTATATTTATATACATACTATTATCTGAACATTATGTTATTATTAGAAAAACAAAAATCCCTGCCATGGTAAAAGCAAAGAAGATGGCTTGAATATTCACAAAATTATTTGCGCAAATCAAGTCCGGTGAGGTATCATTTCATACAGCCTTTTTGTTTCTTAATCGAATGAGACAAGCCATGATAATATTTAAAGAGGTGTTATTTGACTTCAAGAGCAACAAAAAAATGTATATTGACATATGGTCCGTTTCCATCCTGAAAAGAAAGAAATTGATGTTTTTTTTGTTTTTTTAAGTTTTTTTGTTGTAGAAGGCGATAGAAGGCGAAGACTCAAAAACTATTCAAAGTAATAAGTTCCCATTTTACGACGGTAAAGAAGGCGAAATTCTGTCCAAGAAATATAATTTGGCTTAACTAAATGGGACTTCCTTTCGTTATCTCACTTCTTTATCGAGAAAACCTAATTCCCCACCACACGTTTTGAAAAATCAAGAGCTAATACTAGTCCTATCTAGGGTTGGAATATCGACACACGATATATCGGAGTTGAAAAACCGATATTTTCTATTGATATCTTAGCATCCGACATATCTATGATATCGATATTTTTCAATCATATATCGATGACATCATATGTTAAACTATATTATAGTGGAATCTTGATAATTCATATCCCGATAATTCGTTTGAATTTTCTGGTCTCTTGAAAATCTCCCTTTTTTTCCTATAAAAACACTGCAATCCGGTCCCCTCGATAATTCGTATTTATTTTCATCTTCCAAATAATGTAAACGTCTTATATATTTCGAATTTCCAAATAAAAAAGCTGGTTAACTCTTAATCTTTTCAAGAGGAGAGGTGAGTGAGTGAGAGAAGAATCATTTCTATGGATTTCGGTGGTTTACCCTTTTTTTTCTATTCAGTTCTCTTTAAAAAAAAAATTGTGAAAAAATCTGTAACCATACAGTTAGCCGCCAACATGGATTGATCTGAAAAATTAAGTTCGCTCATAACTGGCAAATGCGCGAAAGCAAGGCGTTTTATAAACAAAAACCTTACCGATAGTCTATCGGGTCAACACAAAAGCATGAGCTATAACCGAAATTTTCAAATACAAAATAGCGACAATTTTCAACTGTTTATTAATTATTGTACGGCCCAGAACAGTACCACATTACGCAGCGATGTTGATCTGCTATATAAGACATTTAACGTAAGGAAGTAGTGATGCAACTCTTAAAAAGCAACGAGGATGGGAATCACCTACCTCAAAATTAAGAAACTCCCATGACTTTTCGAGATTTCGCCTATTTTGACGAAGGTTTAGCGGTACTTTAAGATTTTGTTGATCTAACTATTATCATTTTTATGTCCATTCATATTAATACAATTTTGTATTAATTTTGTTATTTTCTCTTTTTTTTCACCGGAAATCTCGTTAATTCATATTTACCATTCGAACCATTGACCATAGGAAATATCAAGATCGCTAAAACTCCATCATCGTAACCTCTACATGGCGGAGGTCTATTTTTAAGATCAGTCAGGTTCTAAAATTGTAGATGTCCGCCATGTTGGTGTCACGATCCTGGAGTTTTACCAGTAAATATAACAATAAACAATATTTAATTACCAAACAATAATTTGTCGATAACTTATAAACAGATAGTGTTAATTAATCCTATATAAAGATTAATTGATGATTATATAAATGATGATGGTACTGAGATGTATAAAAAATGAATTACTTGCTTTTAGATGAATGTTTTGAGAATGCACAATATAGTCGGAAGCATCATAAGATCAATACAATTTTTTGAAGTTTGAAGGTTTTATTGTTGAAAAACTCCTAGAAGACTATATAATATATGAAATATGGCTAAAAGTCTTCAAACTAAAAATTTGTTATAACATTTTTTTTCTAGTATAATTCTTTTCTATCTTTTTTATAATGATTCATGGCTAATAAAAATATTGTTTTATAAAAAATAATAAATAGATTATTTCATAACTTTCTTCACAATTTAACTTTATACTCATTTAATGCACTTTTCTTTGCTTTTTCATCCATTCCTTTCGATATATCGATATTTCTCTAGCGATTATCGGTGGATATCGATATTTGGTTTTGCGATATTGCAAAACATGGAATATCGATATTTTCCTTTCGATGTTCCAACCCTAGTTCGATCCTAAAAGAAATCTCTTTAATAGAGCGATTTGGCCTTATTTTTCCTGTCTGTATCAATGGTTTTAGGAGCAATTTTTACTGAAAGTGGAATTCCCATAACTTTTATCTCTTTAATATATCCTTAATGATTGGTTAAAAAAAAAAGTAAATAGAATCATATTTATAGATAATGTAAATTAATTTAATTTTGTATAGAATAATGTTTGCTGTAAATCTCTCAGTTTTTGAGGTATTCTAAAATAACTGAAAATAAATCAATTTTCTATCCTTCTCCTTCTCTCCCCATCAAAACCCGAGGTAAGAAACTCTGTGGCTTTTTAACAGTTATTACGGGAAGTTTAGTAAACAATTTATGACCAGTTTCATCCAATAGAATTCTAACAAAAGTTATTTCAGTTAGTTTTTTTTATCCTGTTAGAACAGGTTATAAGTGACAATTGAAAAGCATTTTCAAAATCGGCAAAAAAAAAAAAACATCATTTTCGTGGGCAAAGCAGATCTTGAACTAAATTCAGAGAAATTTTAAAGATTCTCGGGATTCTGGAAGGTTGTCTTTTTTCTTGAAAAAATGCTGTTTGCATTTTATTATGAATAATTGTCAGTATCCTTATGTAGTGAGATCTTAAAATTAATAATTGGACTGATATTCAATGTTGAGTGATTTTCTAAAGTTCATTTTATCATTGTCGTGGTTGTTTATGGCATCTATTTGGCCAGGAAAACTAGAAGTTGAACACTATTTTCCTACTCATAATTTAAGTTTTGCTTGTTAGTAGTTAGAGCTGACCTAAGAACATTCAGAATTTTTTTTTTTTTAATTTTGGAGATGTTTTTTGTTGAAAATTAGGACCTTATAATTGTCCGTTATTTGAGAATCGCCTAGTAACAAAAGTAAGGCGGAGATTTTATGGAGTTCCTCTACTGCTGGAGCATTAACTCAGCTCTTGCATAATACGCACTAAGGTAGTGGTCAGGACTACCGCTCAGTTTGGATTACATATATGGGACTTGGAGAGAACCAGGACCTAACTAGCCTTATAACCAGAGGTTATACATACATTAGTATGCTGGAACAGTATGGTTATCACTATGCTCGTTTGTTGAAAATCGGTTATTGATGCAATTGTATATAGGAAAGACATTACGGCCCGTTTAGCAATGCCGGCAGCAGAGCTGTATGTCCCTTCGCTTCTCCACGTTTACTACAAGTAGCCCTTATCAAGGATTTATAGCAAGCTATCTCTATCAAAACGGTTTATCCAAGGGCTCATTTATTTAAGATATCTGTCGTAACGTGTTAGCGAAACGATCATTAAAACATAGGAAACGAAAAACTATGAACATAAAATCGGTTATTTCCCGCAATGTACAAGTTATAAAATTTATTATTATGAAATCGTACTCGTAAAGCATATATGATATGAAAAAGTTATACCTTACTTTTTATAGAGTTGTTTGGATTAAATGATATAGTGCTTATAATGATTTTATTTTAACTTTCTAAAATAATATTTTATAGTGGTGTTTTAATATTTTATAGTCAGTTTTAACATGGCTTAGTTTTGATATTTTGTCCCGCTTCTTCGATTTTAATCTCGTGTTTTCTCGTGGTTTACATTTGGCACTTAATAATTATATTTTATAATAAAATCTTGACATAGTTATTGCACGTAGATTACTTTTAATACTTAATCAAAAACTCTGCAAATTATTACACTATAGTTTATTATTTCAAAATATTTATGTATTAAAAAAAATGTTTTTCTTCTTAGATTGATTTTTTTTCCCATAACTTTGGTGTAATGACTGCAAAATACTTTATATTTTTCCTCTATCTTTATAGACAGCTGACATATGGGTGTATGGAAACTTTAATCGGTCACGAATTTGAAAAAAAAAATACTAGATGGTAATGTCAAGTTCCGATGATCAGCCTGGGGATTACATGTGATTTCGGTGCTAAATCTATAAATTTGTTTTCATTCGATTTTTTGGATTCTACGTATCTTGAAACGTAAAACCTAGAATTTCAGGGCGGGTTAATTTTTTTTTTATTTGATCGATTCTTTATTGAAAATAATAAATCAAAATGTACACACATGTCTGTGATTATTTGCCCGACTAAAAATACTTTGGCCCAGGTAGTTTTCCAGATGTAGACAATCTGGACGTTAATTATTTTTATAAATAAATAAATATAGACTCCATTTCATAAGTAAAATATAAAATAAATATTATCTCAAAAGAACAATCAATTGTTATATAATAAGCCGATTACCAATCAATAAATAGATGATTAATATTTTTTTAAAAAATTCCTCTAGAAATTTAGGAAATATCATTTATGATAATAATTTCACTGGCGTTCATCATTCGCGTTTTCATCTTTCAAATTTTGCATCGGCTTTTCGACGTGCTTTCCCTCATCCTCAGGATCGTCTAGCTAATGGAATTATGTATCATATAATATTTCAAGTTTTCTAATCATCTAACATTAACAAGTAATTAAATTTATTCTAATGTATTACCTTATATTTGTCCATCTTTTAAACTTCACCTATGATTAATTTTTTTTCTCGTTAAAGCCATTGATTTCGTCAATCATCATTACCTTCGACTTTATGTGTTATTTATCAATATTTCTTAAATCTTTTGCTTTCCAACGGCGCATTAACATCTATATTGATACTCTGATTTCCAGAAATTCGTTTTCAATCTATGAAAATATTTATCCTTTTCTCTCCTTCAGTTAATTATGAAATTCCTTCATAGTTTATGTGCAGCCATTTTTTATTACTGTAAAGAATGAGAGGTGATTAATTATTCCAAATAAACAAAATTAAATGTACTTTAGAAGAAGCCATTTTAAAAATTCGCCAATTAAACCCTGCCAGACTATTTCAATAAGGATAAGACCTAGCTGATATTAAAGACCATTCGATTTTACATTGATTAAACAAACCGTTGGAACCTTTTTGGAGATCATTATAAAAAAAAGTGTTAAATCGATGATGTAAAGAAGCACTTGTGCTGAGTCGATTTTGGCGAAAAAGTTGCCCTAACGCCCCAGGTATATAGGCTACCTTAAATACGTAATTTCAGTTTCAAACAACTTTTCGTTTGTAAGCTTACTCTACACACACAGACCATGTTGTGAGAATTGGTTACTCAGGGGACATTGAAAACTTCCGTTGAAAACTCATTCATAATTTTTCACGATCGCAATACTTTCCCTTACCATATATTCCTTTTTAGCATAGGTAATTAAAAGTCTCTGGGAAATAAATTAGAATTAATGTAATTACTTGTTAATGGTAGGTGTGTAGAAAATGTGAAATACTTATTATGTGATGTGCAATGTTAGATGATCCTGAGGATGAAAAAATCTACGTCGAAAAACCGATGCAAATTGCGATTAATGAAAATAAATATATGGGGAAGATATAGTAAACAAATTGATCGATAAACATTAATTAGTTAAATCGTCATTTGTGGCACTCCATTTAATTGGTAATATGAATTTCCAACTAAAAACTCGTAAGAGATGAAACTCCTTTTCATATCAAACATTTGACTTTCTAAGAAAGAGAAGGGAGATGACAATTTAATTAATTATATTAATTATTAAAGTAATGTTTTATCTGAAAGCAATATGATAATAATAACAATATGGTAATAAATGTTATTAAGAAATGTTCTTTAAGCGTCGTTACTTCATAACTTATTAATATGTTTATGCACTTATTATTTCTCTGTAATAACAATAACAACTTTTTTTTTAAAAATAAAATATATAAATGTCCACAACAGTTATATTTGAAAATATAGAAAGTTTGCTGGATGGAAAACTGTGGCGACAAAACCAATCCCCTGATTTCTTCCCTAAAGGAAATACTGCTCTCAGACTGGAATGCAATAACACAGACAGAAAAATATGGCTTACGTCTTACTCGTTATTGTAAGCCCTCCCCTTATGGAATGAAAAATAAATATTAAATGTTGAAATCCAACCTCTATTTCAAGGCCAAACCTTTATTTGACAGAAACATGGTGAAGTGGTTTCGGGAATAATATTTCATTAAACAATAAGTTCGATAATTCAATATGCAATCATTTTCAGTATAGTTCTTTTATACCACATTTATTGAAATCTAAGTTTGATTAAAATCTAACAACAGTTTTTGTACGAATCCTTACTGCATAAAGCAAACATTTTTACCTACAATAATTTTGAAACTTAGTCAAAGATGATCCAAGTTGTATCTTGAAATCTATACAGAAATGAATTACTGGAATTTTCTTTAAAAGTTTTTGATAAAAAAAATAATGACATCATGTTATGTTAAAACTGCTTCATAACAAAATTCGTGAACAATTTTTTTCTTAATTTACTTCCTTAAGTTATGGGCCGTGATTTGTATTCAAAATTTCATTATCCATGTGGTCTCGAGGTTCGATGCAATTTAATGAGGGATATCCACTCCTGCATAATAACCCCATGCAAGAGGAGTTTATTTATAAAATGTACAGATTTCATTTAAAATCGCATAATATATGTATGAAAATTTCAATTTGCATTTTTTAGTCACAATAAAGTGTGCAATTCAAATAAAATTAAAAAATAAAGAAACGTAACAAAAAAAAATAAAGAAAAAAAAATAAAAATAAAGAAAAAAAAATAATACAGAAAGACAAAAGTAGATATGTCATATAGAATATACAACTAGAATTATTGTAGTAGAGAATCAAGTATTACAGAAAGGAAGGTAATTCTAAACTTAAATAAAAAAGATCAGTAGGTTCCTACAATTAGTTTAAAAAATAATTATAATAAATAAAATAAAATAAATGAAATGAAAATAAGTAAATATAAAATGAATAAGATATTATATACAAATAAATATTTAACTAAATACCAATGAGTGAATACAATCACACAATCAATTGAAATAAATCAATATGTACACATAAACATTTACCTAAAATATAATAAATGAGTACAATCATATGATCAGTCAATCATATATATATATATATATATATATATATATATATATATATATATATATATATATATAAAGATGAATTATTTATAATGATTTAATTGTTTATCTTTATGATTATAAATATGACATGAAAATTGTTACTATTACTATATTAATAACGACTGGGAGGGCTATGGGACGGTTTTAAACAATACAAAACATAATATTTATTTATTAATTTATTCCACTCGTTTCATAAAAAAAAAACATGGAGAACAGATAGCAGCAAACAATAACTGCACGAATATTATTATATCCAATGACACGTAGTTTTTAAGATTATTAATCCCCTAAAATACAAGATGACCTAATAAATGAAGTTATAAATTTCCTTTTTCGCCTCAACTCTCAAAATGAAAAATAAGTAGCAAGAATAATTCTTCGTTAATTATTAATAAACGTCAACCTGAAGTTACCTAATAGTGTTTGTGTGTTGTGAACTTTCTTCCAAGGGTATGAAGTTGACATGGCAACGATACGAACACCTACCTACTTACGTACGCAAATATAAATTTTTCTCAAATGTGGCAGATGGTTAATTTTTTTAAAATAGAACAACGTTAAGACCTCCACACTCCCTCCCTCCAAAAAAAGTTGTATTCTTTTGTGGAATCATGAAACATCACTAACAAAATATCATTATAAACCAACACTAAAGCACCGGTCCATTCTCATTAATGCTTTGGTAATATAAAAAAAAAAAAAATGTTTTGAATTCTGACTCCATTCTCTGATTTGGCAACAGCTGTGTACGCAGTTGAGGAACATGGGCACCTAGCGAGATAATATCTTCGTACAATGAAACCCGCTTTCGTTGCATGGCCATATGATGTAATATGGAATAACAGGCTTTTATACCCTCTGTTTCATCGTTTAGGAAATTGGTTAGCGAGCAAAACAAAAATTTTAAATTCAATATTACGGTATCACCTGACCTTTATTGGGACAAAGCACTTTGAATCCGTCCATGGCTAATTTTATATTTGATAATTATACGTAATTCTCCAATTTTTTGTTTTTAATTCATTAATATAGATTTACAGCTATGTTATAAAGATACAAACAAATAATAAATGAATAAATACTGAAAATAGACTTTATCAATATTAAAACAATGCGGTAACTTGTGGAAAAAATACCCAATCCAATAATAATTCTATAACTAAGCTTTCCATCTCATTTTCAGAAGAAATAAATTAAATGATAGTTTCTTTAAATACATTTATTAATATTCACAACTGTATTCAAAAATACAATAAGTATATTTCTGCTTCGCTTTTTGAAAAAGATTTCAGTTTATAATGGGACGTAAACACCACCTAAACCAATTAGAAACTATTTAGTAGGTTTGAGTGGTTGTGGAGTTTATATTCGAAGGACGGGTATATATTTCGGGCCAAATAATCAACAATCTCTAAGGTCATTTCGGATGATTTTATTTCATTACATGAAGGATTAAGGATTTTAGATAATAATAATTAGATATGGTTGTTATGTTACCACATTTTCTATAAACAAATGTCTTTAAGTTCGTTCCTATCTGTCATAGTTTCCGATACATTCAATAGTAAATATCGAATAAAGTTGATTTTTGAAAAAAGTTGTTTCGCCTCAAATTTCTCTTAAAACTTGTCCTTCTAGCTCCTCACAGTTTAGTTCTGCAGATACATCATCAGGATGAAAGTTCTAGAGCATTAATATTTCTTCACAAATATATCCATTTATCTTCAACTGGTCGGAAGTTACAGCGGATTTAAATTATAAGATAAATTTCAAGATTCAAGATGGGAAGATTTAAAACCAATATATCCACAATGTATAAGATAATATGGATAAATAAACTATATGTAATTTTATATTCTTGAAAGTTATAGCTCTCAAAGATGAAAACCGCTAGCATAATCTTGAAATGAATCTTATAAATTCAAACTTTCGACCATTCGAAGGCAAAAGGATATGTAAATATATATTTTAGAAGAAATTTTAATGCTTTACAACTTTCATCTTTACGATGTTTCTATGAAACAAAAGAGTGACGTGCTAGAAGGTCAAGGCGGAAGAACTTTTTTACAAAGAATATCCATTTTACCGGTGGATTACTTTGAAACTATAACAGATAGGAGCAACCTTATCTTACATAAATAGCAATATTTTAATTACAAACTTAATAATTTCTTCTGATATATTTACTTTTACCTTCCGCACCATACGTGCGTAGCCATATAATCCACACCCATATAACTGGTGTTATATTTATTCAAGAATATGAGTACTGCTGTGCCATTCCGGTGAAAATAAATGGTCGGCTATAAAAACGTGCGAATTTATGACGTAGTGGAAGTCAACAATTTTTTTTACTAGGCCTTGTTCCCTCCCCCCTTCGTAGGGCTCCTCGGAAGAAAGTAAAAAAAAGGACCCTAAAAGGAATGGCACACAATAAAAGACAAACGATAAAGTGAAAAGAGTCCGCCCTTGTGTAATAAGAAGTAGTGCAGCCATCGTGTTAAATAGAAGTTGTATTTCTTGCCTTATCCCCTCAAGAGTTCTAAATCAGGCAAATACCAGGATCTACTTAATTCCTTACTCCGGGTTCACAACTCTTTCCTGTCTCTGGGGCGAAGAAGGCCACATTTTAACGCTGTGAACTAACAAGCGAGTCGGACCACTGTTTAATAAAATTTACTGTCATCGTATGTCTGTATTAAATATATTTTAATATTTATTCTCTTTTGTCGTTTTCATATTTTAATTTACTTGGTAATTTTATTCCTAGAACTACATATGGTAGAGGGAGTATTGCAATAGGTAAAAAAAACAACAAAAAAAACCTCTTGCTAGGTAGAATATGGACTTAATTTTAGATTATAACTGTTCTCGGAATTGGCTTAACCCAACCGCTATTTTTTTAATATTATCATTTTTATAATATAAAAATATTGAATAATATTGAATATTTTTAGTGTTGGAATAATCCACTTCTGGAGAAGGTGAGTTTTGGTTAAATCCAAGACTAACATTTATTTGTATGTGTGTGTGTGTGTGTGTGTGTGTGTGTGTGTGTGTGTGTGTGTGTGTGTGTGTTTGTGTGTATGTCTGTGTGAGTATGTATGTATATACAAGAATATAAAAAAATACGTTAAAACGTTAATCTCGGACGAAGAGCAAAGTTGTATAAACAAAGAAAAAACATTTCTGGCCATAAGGCATATTAGAATAAGCAAATAAAAAGCATAATATAAATACAAGAAAAAAGAATTCTCGTAAAACAATATGAGCGAGTTACCAGTGAGGAGAAAAAGGATTGCATTTATCCGTTGAGCATAAAATTCAGCATTAAAAATAATTATTTTCATATTTTACGAAATCTTGTAGGAAATTTTTCTAATTTAGTTGGAAATTTGGGCAATCATACTTCCAAATTGGTAACTTTTATTATCCAATTTTATAAATTTGTTAACGTTTGATCCCCTCATCTTCAGAACTTAAATTGGTCTATTTTCAAGGATGTATAATTATGGCCTCATGTCACATATTAATTATCAATTAAAACTGTTTTAATTTACAATTTTTGTTAAAACATTATAGCACTCCTTTGTCATTACTGCATGATTTAAGATTGTTTTAATCTTCAGAAGCAGTTTTTTTATTCCTTTCTTAAGGTATTTTATTCTAGCATACATGGGCGTTTCGATCCCTAATTATACGCATGGAAACTTGAAAAGCACATATTTCTTAAACTGTTACAGATACAAAGAGAAAAAATATTACTAAGAACATTCTTGTAGGAAATCCAATGGTCTTCAATTTTTTACGCTTTAAATGTTTTATACTACGACCAACCGTTTTTGAGATGTAAACGAAAAACCGAAAAACATGGCCTTCTCTCCCCCTCCTCTCTTTGCCTCTGCTCCTAAATTCGGAGGCTTTTATTATATTTGTCTCTTAACTAGCCCAAAGTTCTGAAGCCATTTCCGTCTACAACCTCCTGATTGACTATCCTATTCGTTGATTGTCGTATTAAATGCCATGCGGCATGGTATACCTAAATCGCCTGTTGGAGTTCAAAACAAAAATAACCTATTCATTGACATTTCTGTCGAGTTTGCTGTGACCTATTACAAACCATTCATTGATCAGGTTTATTTATTTTTAAGCCGCATCCACCAATAGGGCAAAGCCCAATTATAGGTGATAAAATAATGAAAATAATGATGTTACACTGACTGTTAGACTTTCGACAGATCGATTGTTTCTTAGTTTTTGTTTTCGATATTTTATGAAAGCATATAATATCATTATCTCATATCACGCTATAATGTATAAAAGGATCCCGTTTCTCTCGCCAGTTCATTGTGTGTCTCTTCCATTCGTTAATTAAAATAATTATTATGTGTGCTACAAAATATTTTACTAATTTACTAATGTACTTCTTTTACAGTGGTATGTATATATTGAATAATTTTGTAAGATATACATAACATGAGTTACCTTGATTTTACGTTTAAAAAAAAAAAAAAATTATTTGTTGGCACTATTTATAAGATATAGGTGAGCGATTTTCAACAGAAAAATAAGTTTAAATGACAGCACGATTATTAATCAAAATAAATATATACATAAAAATAGTATTTTATAGGAATTGATTTTTTTTTCTACGTAAAGTGAAGAAGGAATTATATGAGTCATAAGAAGAGATAAATTAAAAAAAAATAGTACTACTAAAAAAAGAAAAGTAAATAAATAACAGTTTTTTTTTTATGTGAGTCGTATACATTAAATGGGTTCATAAGTTGGAATAAGAATATAGATTTTACTCTCTATCAAATATAGTTCAGAATTAAGATTTAATAATATTATTAACCGAATTGGCAACTATTAAGATCAGTTACCGTTAAAATTAAAAATAATTAAAACCTTTAAAATAAAATTTGAGTTGTGTTGAAGTTTTACATAAATTTAGGAGCAGAAGCAAATTTAGGAGCAGAGGCAAAGAGAGGAGGGGGAGAGAAGGCCATGTTTTTCGGTTTTTCGGTTACATCTCAAAAACGGTTGGTCGTAGTATAAAACATTTAAAAGATTCAAATTGAATATAGAAATGCGCCACAATTTATTTAATTTTTTTTATTTTCTATGCTTAATACTTTCGATTCGGAGGCTTCAAAATCAATTTGGTCGTATAAACGAATTTGGCATGGATGAGGTAGGGTTTGTACCAAATGAGAGGGGTTTCTTAAAGGGTAGGATACCGGGATTCATATTCTTTTGATCGTAACTGTTTGTATAGTTTCCCATCCATCTATATTGAAATTTCAAAACTTTTGAGTAGTAAAAGAAGATAAAAGGGATATCAGACCTCTCATATCTAGAGGCCAGTGCTTATTGATATGACAGTTAATATATTTTTAGATCACACGTACCAGAACTCCCGCGTATAATATACTCGTATTTCTCCACGTGGCGGTGTAATGTATTTTCTGATTATGGTCGCTATCAATTATCTGGCAGAATTATGGATTTCTACTTATCTATTAACAAATTAAATTTATTGTTCACGTTTTTCCAATTAGAATTTGTTACTTTTAGATTTATTGTTAAGATTACCCAAGAAAAGTTGACTGCGGAGATAATTCATATATATTATGACTAGACTCGTTGTTTATCAGTTATATTGATTTACTTGGATTGATTAAAAAAAATCATTAGATATTTATTTATTGAAATTCAATTTTTTTTTCTGCATAAAAAGAAAAAGGAGTTATTGGAAGAGCTATATAAAAAACTTTTTGGTACTACTAAGAAAAGAAAATAATTATTGATATATAATAGTTTTTTTATATGAGCCAAGTTAATGGTTTCTGTAGTGGAATAATAATATATTGTACTATCTTATAAAAATTGAAACTAAAAAAATTGCTTATATATTTATTTATTATAGTCGTTAGCTTCTCCAGATTTTTTTTTTCCAAGAGCTAACTTATGAGACTGGGTTCACTCAGTCTTGTTAGGATTACAGGAAGGTTTTAGGTCACGAAGAATCGCCTATAGATTATAACCTCAGGGGTGCACCACTCAACTGCTTGGGACTTTATTACCCTTATTAAATTAAGTTCTAAAGTTGATAACGGAGGAGTTATAAGGCTAGAAAGTTGCCAAAAATAGTTTGAAAATTCGAGAAGCCAGGTCTTCTGGGTTTCCCTTCCTAGGTAAAAATGTGTTTAGAATAATCGATAAAACTCTCTACTAAAACTCTCAATAAAACAACCTGTTAGTGTGAATTTTTTTTACCCCTCTGGACTTGTAATATTTTCAATAAACATGAGTTGTTATAAAATCATATAAAAATCATTAGATATTGACAACCAGGAACCAGAAAGTATAAATCTACTTATTTTAATGATTTGGAAAATTTTTAATAGCGTTATTTTTTAGGAAACAATTTTTTATCTTTCTCTTTTTGTTCGTTTTTAATTGTTATTCCAAACAATATTATTCAATAATTTCTGGGAAGATCAAGATTTTTATTTTACAAATTATATTAAAAAGTAAATTCCGAATGATAACTTTCGAAATTTTTTATCATGGGCTATTAAAATCTAGGAAATAATCTTAAGAGTTCTTTTGAAAAAAAAAAATATTTAAACACGTAACTGCGCCTAAAACAAATGAAACAAATAATTAATATTATTGGAAATATTACTCCCAAAACATTTCTAAGATTAGGGATTGATCCTCCTATACCATCATGCGGATGTAAACTGATTTCTAAGATTAATATTTTTGTTTTACAAATTGGATTTCATATTAAATTACATTAATAAAGTATAATAGGAAAATAAAAATATATTCAAGTCAAAATTTTGGCAAACAAATTCGTCAGCAACACCTGTTTTTCTTGAGAGTTCTGTTGGTCCCCATAAAAATTCTAAAAATTACTCTCATTAACTTAAGGTCTTATGTTGATAGTAAAGGAGTTATAAGACAAAGTTGCGAGAAGCATGAAGGTGGCCTCTGGTATCTTTAGTTGCAATTTTTTTTTTGTTTTATCAACAGAATTATTTCAAAAAATTATAGAGAACTCTAGAACTCTTAAGATCGCTATTAGAACTCTATGAAAATTTAAAAAACATTGGTTTGCGGAGGCCCACCTTATTTTTTGACAAAAACTTTGTTTGTTTCCGGTATTTTTTTTTAGAATTCCGGTAGCCCCCTAAGAGTTTTATCTATTATTTTTATTAACCAAAGTGCTACAGTTGATAACATAAAACTTATACGGTTTCAAAGTAGCGAGAAGTGTGAAGTTGATTCTTGTATCTTTAGTCGTAATTTTTTCTGTTTTAAACAGTAGAACTATTTCTATGAACTATTGAGGATTCTAGAACTCATAGGGGAGCTATCAGAGCCAAAAAATTGTTTGATATTAAAATTGTTTGACCTTAAGAGACCAACTTCGCAGAGGTGAAGTGTTTGTACAAAGGAAAAAGTTGTGGGTCTGGGCACATATAAATTGATTTGAAGATCTAAGTTTTTCACCATTCTAATGTGTATAGGCTAATAATTTATGATTCGCATGCATAGGTTTTGTATCCTTCCTAATTTTTTGTAATGTGTAGCTCAATATGGGGAGGCGTAGGCTATTAATGGGCGTATAACAGATTTATATAGGATAAGCTTGTTTTTGGCTGATAATTTTGAATTCTTTCGGAAGTATGGGGCCATAGTGCTGATAAGTTTCTTGGCTTTGGAGCATTTGTTAGAGAATTTACCCAAGGTATTTGAGTTCTGGAAGAAGACTTGTCCATCCACCTCATTACTATGCCGAAGGAAACCATATATTTCAAGCAGTCTCGAGCTTTACCTTCCTTGGATCAATAATAAATGATAGCCATAGCGAAGATGAGGAGATATCGACTAGAATAATGGCTGCCAGTAAAGCTAATTATTCTCTAGAGAGCTTTCTAAAAAGTAGATTGTTGAGTCTTGCAACCAAGTTTAGGCTAGACAAGACTCTTATTCGGCCAGTTGCAAGACATGGACATTCACGATGGCATCTGCAGAACGAATAGATCTTTTCGAAAGGAAAATCCTTAGACGAATAGTAGGGCCTAAACTCGAGGAAGGAGATCCCCGCCTAAGAACAAATAAGGAAATCGGATCAGTGTACGGACGGCGACCTATCCTTCTCCCGGTTCGTTCGAGGTCAATGAATGAAATGAGGAATGAAAATCAGGGCATGTCCTGAGAATGGATAAAGCGAGAACTGCAAGAAGGGAAGCCGAAATGAATTAGGTCTAGTGGAAGACCGAAATCTAGGTGGATAGATAATTTTAAAGAAGATTTAAGGAAGAACGGAATATCCATCAGGCGCGCTGCCAACAGGGACTACTGGGCAAAGGCAACTGAGCGGACTAAGCGGACTACATGCGTCTGTCGCGCCAATAATGAATTTGAGTTCTATCTAGATTTGAATGATTGGGCTTTGACGGTTGGTAAACATTATAGCTTGTGTTTTGTTTTTATTTATTATAATATTTAGTAAGTTTAGATCTAATTTATCATTGAGCCAATGAAGTACATTAGTTACTTGAGTCTCAAGGGACGAGACCATCCTGTAAGTAGTGAGGGTTGTAAAATTACAGTTTCCGTGACGAAAGTTGTTTAGTGTACTCTCGGCTCTAATTAGTGGCATTAAACTGAGAATGCTATTATCTGGAGCCCTTAACTCCAAGTAGAACTTTTCTGAGACTAAATACTTCTCCGAAGCTCTGCTTCTCTTTAACTTATGTTCCTTTGACATTGATAGAGGATTTTAAGCTGAATTCCCAAACTCTAGATACGTTGCTTAAAATTAGCTGATTGAGTATAATTGAGTATAATAGAAGATACTTCAAATTCTAAATTTTGTATTCTTAAAAATAAATATGTATGTATATATATATATATATATATATATATATATATATATATATATATATATATATATATATATATATATATATATATACATATTTATTTTTAAGAATACAAAATTTAGAATTTGAAGTATCTTCTATTATACTCAATTATACTCAATCAGCTAATTTTAAGCAACGTATCTAGAGTTTGGGAATTCAGCTTAAAATCCTCTATCAATGTCAATATATATATATATATATTTAAAAAAAGTCAAATCTCTTTCACTTCAAATATTTGTAATAGTAAACACAAAATCTTGATAGAGATATTTAAAAATAAATAAATTGTGTTATGTTTAGAGCATCGCCATAAAAAAACTTTTTTTTTAATTTTCTCTACTAAAACTTAAAATTATTTTCCTAGTTTTCTATAATAAGAAATTTAAGGAGTTTTTATTATAAATTAATTAAATCCAATTTATAAAACAAAAATCTTAATCTTAGACATGTTTGTTTTGGGAGTAATATTTCCAATAATATTAATTATTTGTTTCATTTGTGTTTAGCGCAGTTGTATAAATTATTATTTTTGTTACTGTTGTTTTTTTTTAATTGCTATTTGGAATAACAAATAAAAAGTACGAAAATAGGAAGATTAAAAATTGTTTTCTATAAAATAACGCTATTTAAAATTTCCCAATTCATTAAAATAATTAGATTTACACTTTCTGATTCCCGATCGTCAATATCTAATGATTTTATATAACAACACATAGTCTATTTTTTAAAGTTTTTCATTTACTTTTTTTTTAATACTAAAATCCTAAAAAATATCAAGATAACTTATTAGGATGTATGTTCTTGCTGAATATACGAGTTTGTGACTTCGTGTCTCTACAATTGCTTTGAATTTATGATTAAACGATAAATATATTAAAAAAAAAAAAAAAAAAAAAAAAAAAAAAAAAAAAAAAAAAAAAAAAAAAAAAAAGAAGCGTTAAATAAGAAATATAAGTAAAAATATAATTAGGATTAGAGCATAATAGTAATTTCGATTTACCAAAATAATCTCAAGCAACTCTTTAGGCAGTATCTCGTATTGTTCATGAATCTTGAGGTTCTTCATAAGTATTAATGCAGAATTTGGCAAAATACCCTGTGGAAGACTGAAAACGAGGTGTTTAGACACTATGATTAAATATATCACAGAAAAACAATTATTCAAAATAGATAAAGAAGGTACAAGTAGGTATAGGCTACGTAAAAAAGAATTGTAAAGGCATTAGGGAAAAAATGGTTAGCCATTATAACTGCAGATAAATTGGTTCATTTTTATATTTGAATTCATTTACGATATCTTTTATCGATTCATATTATCCTTTTAAAAAAAAAAGAAGAAAAAAAAGACTTTGTAATAGTAGGTTTTTCGGTTTTGATGAGAGCCTAGTCCTAAAGGGTTGGAGTTTTTCCTAATTTGAAGGGACAGTAAAAATTAGTTTCGTTTCCTTTATGGTATATTCTACTGCTCGGTGAAAGGGACGTCAACTTTTTTTTTTTTTTTAGTTCGAAGTTACATAGAGTTTCATAATTTTTCCTCCATTATTGAAAGTTGAATTTATTTCTCCTTATCTTTTTAATGTTTATTATTTAAATGACTTAAAAAAAGAAGTTATAAGCATTTCACATTTTTTTTTATAAAATTTTAAAAATTAATTGGACGTTTGTTTTATGTCGTTTTCGAGTATGCATATGGGCGCAGCATATCAAAATAAATTTTTACCATGACTTCAATTCGATAATTATTTTTTCCCACAAATCATGAAATAATCATTTTTTTTTTAATTAATGATTTTAAAATCATGCCTGATTTATTTATATAAATCGATATTTGAGTTTTATTGATTCCATTAAAAATTATGATTACTCTCTGAGCAATACTTTTTACAATAAAAAATAATAATTAATTATTGATCGAAAAAATTTCACTAAACAAAAATCAGTTTAAATAAATAGAAATTGTTGAATATTTTATATACCACTAAACAATACTATTAATAACAGAAATGCTATGGGCCTCTTACTTATCAGGAACAAGTGTTATCAGTGATTTCGCCCTCGGCTGACACCAGAGGACATGAAAAAGGTACTGATTTTGAAGCTAAACTCTTCTAGTTTCGACTAATATGGATGAATATTAATATGCTTTATTACTTGATTTATGATTTTATCAGAATTTTTTTTTTCTTTATAGTAACTCTCTCCTAATAAGGCCTATATTGTTTTGGATTATAAAAAGGAAGAAAAAAAAACAGGCTTAGGCCGATTGGTCTGCTAGATTTCGTGTGATCCGCCCACAGGCACACAAGCATAGTTTCAGATATGTATATATTATTAAGATAACATAATATTGAAAAAAATATTGGTCACAAATTATCATTATTATCGATCGAAAATATTCTGCTCGGAAACAATGATCAAGAAAGATATGATTTGATCACGAACATCAAAATCACTCTTGATTAAAATCATAAAACTATTTATAAAATCGCCAGATAAAAATTTCTTAGTTAATTATCGATTTCAAACCCTGATTTTTATGCAAACTTGGCTATTGTGGGGATGCAGACTATGTATTTACGGAGTAAGGCAGAAGAAGGTATATAAACTTTAAACGAAACATAAGTGATACCCTGTGCAATTTTTGCTGAATTATAGTTCTAAAGATAGGCAAAAAGATCCAGTATGCCGATTTGCCGGGCTTGTTTTTTTCAACCGATATTACGACCAGCAGTCTCATCCCAGCAAATATTAGAACTGAACAGAAGATTGTTTGCGCAACGAAACTCTTAGATAACGTCGGCTACTGTGATTCATTCTTTATATAAAAAAAAAAAAAAAAAATGGACGGTAGTTTCCGTACAAGGATTATCAAGACGATAAGGAGATGCACTGTGATCGCACAACCTCTGGCCCCGATGCTGTTCTCGGAACAGATACCGCCGATGTTACTATCGACCTGTGATCTAACTCTTCCAGTCGGCTGGGTTTCAATCAGCCTTGACCGTGAAGGTAATGATATTTCAATAGTCCCCCGGTTTCGATCTAAACTCACACCACGGTTTAAACTGCACAAATATTTAGATGTGTAATTCTAAAAAAAAAAAGAGAATTTATTCTGTGTCACTTTCTTGGTACGCTGTACGCTGTTGGTACGCTATTTCTGTGTAAGCTTTCTTGGTTGATCAAGTTAAATCCAATTTCAATACCAATTTATTTCTTATAGCAGAAAAGTTTTCAAAGTCCTTCCTGTTGAGGAAAACTGTATATTCGAGCTATTACGTAACGCTCATCCTGCACCTGCACCGCGTTTGAGGCAATAAGAACCAAACTACGGAGAAAAATCGGCCTCTTTGACATCACCGAGAGTGATTTTCTTCATTTAGTTAATCAGGAAAATCACCCGTATTATGAATCCTTCGCGTACGGTTGGAAAGAAATAGAAAAAGCATTAATATGGAAAATTTAAGAGAACTAATCGGTAGACAGTGCTTCTGAAACCCGTGTTGCCGGGAGGCAAGGAAGGTTGCAAATAAATAAATAAAAATATATATGTAACGCTAATCAGACCATTCAATATGACTCAAAATGATCATTCGTGTCATCTCGATAAATACCACTGTGAATCGATTTTGAGTTTATATAAATATATGTATATAGAATAATGACATGGTACTGAGATTGTCTGTTTTATCACATTTAATGAGTTCAAAATGGTGCACTTCGAACTTAAACAGACTTAAGTTGAAGAAAAATTTAACAGAAGAATTCATTTAAAATGTGACTCCCATTAGTTCACATAATAATAATTTCAAGAATTTCTCTATGGGTCAATTAGATTTTGGATTTATCCATGGAACTGATAAATTAGATTTTGAAGCTCTGTCTTAAGGTGAATAAATTTGAAACTGAATTAAAAAAATCACTTCAAGTTTGATCATCTTAAAATCAACAAATTAGGACACAGGCAAATCTAAACGTATTGGCGGAATGGGACTGAGAATATTTTTTATATGTACTGCTGTTTACTTCACGTTGACTAGGTGGAAATTGAAAAACATCTTTCATACCATCTTTGGCTAAAAACGAACAGGCTTACTCAGCTACATAACCGTCTATGCAAAAATACCGGAACCTGAGAGCTTATTTCATCGGATAGGTCCATTGTACTATGAAATCAAACATTTCAAGTTAGATATCGCATTAAAAACACGTTGAACCCCATTTTATTTTAACTTAAATTGAAGTTTGGCTTAGTCAGTGGGGAAGAAATAATAACAATCTGACGCAGTTAAATCCTTTAAATGGCATGGTGACTCGACATTAACGTTTTTATACTACTATAATTTTAAACAGTAATAAAAAAAAAATAAATAAAAAAATAATTGAATCAATGGAGTTATCAGGTAATTGAAGTAGCACTTACTCTGAAAGAATGGCAGAATTGAAAAGACTATAGGGATTCTGGATTGTAGAGAGGTGTTCTGAGTCAAATTACAATAAAAATCCGGATTTTAGGATTTTCCCGTTAAAATGTTTTACATGTCTCAATAATGTAAATATTTGCGTGAAAATAGGCCGCACTTATCTAAAAACGTTCAGTTTACATTTCTAGAGGCAAAAAATAACTTTTGACACAGCCTCAGTGGGCGGGTGTAAATAAACATAACGACAGAGGACCTAAATAGAAATGAAAACGCTAGGCCATCAAGTGAAGTACGCTGTCACCCGCAGGTGCAACCTTACACATTTACTTTTCACATTTCGTTTTCCCTTCTCTGATATTTGCCTAACTAACAACATGAATAGATTTATATCCAGCATACAAAAATGTTTTTTTTTTTTTGTTCTGTTTTCTGTATCTCCTCTTTTTTTTAGGAAAATGGGATGTAAAACAATGGAAAAGAGAATAAAAGTTTTCCTGGGATCTTTATGTCTTATGAAATACTATAATCTCTCTGCTCAAACATCTGCACTTTTTAGAAATTTTAATTTACAGTATATTCAATTATAATTAATAAAATAATAAATAATCAAATTTTAATTTAAAGAGAAGATGATTAGGGTTGCGTTAATTATAAACATAGAACATAGTAATACCTATTTAATAATTGCCGACGTTTCGGACCACATGACCTGCGTTCCTTCGGGCTACAAAATAAACAATATTATTATTTTTTTATATTTTTTTTTTTATTAACTGTAATACATAATACAACTAGTAAATGTGAGGTTAGAGTACAAGACATGAGAATTACTTGTGAAGGAACCACCCATTGGTAGCACTTCAATGTCTATTTTAAGTTAGAAGGTCCCGTGGCCATCTTCTTTTCAGACGCCTCAGAGGATTATCAGGAATACATGGGGATGAAAGACTACGAACAAGAGGATTGGTATGGGCAAGGAGTTTGGAATTAAAGGAGGTATATCTATTTCGGGCTAAATCTGCAACAAATGGGATATTGAGGTCTTTGTGTATAATTTTATTTGTGACAAAGTAAGGAGCATTAAGGATTTTTCGAAGGATTTTGGATTGCAAGGATTGGATGCGGGAGGAATTTGATGGTTTAGTGGTGCCCCAAAGCTCTATCCCGTATGTCCAAATAGGCCTGATAATGGTGATGTAAATGAGCTTTTTGTAGAATATCGGTAATTTGGATCGTTTGTCAAGTAAGTGTTGTAGCAGTCGAAATCTACGAGCAGTTTCTTGTCGTTTCAGTCTTGTGTGAGGGTTCCATGTAAGGCGTTTATCAAGATGGAGTCCTAGATACCGGATCTGTTCGACAGGGATAAATGGTATATTATTAAAGGATACAGTAGGACAGGATGTAGTGGGTTTACGACGTAGGGTAAAGGTGATTTGATGGGATTTGTTGGGATTTATTTTAATTCTCCAGTTTTGACACCATTCTTCAATGGCTGTGATGTGTGACTGCAGGGTTTGTGATGCGATAAATGGGTCATAAACAATATTATAAAGATGAAAATCATAGAATTATATGTCATTTAATTATGTAAAATAATTTAATTATATAAAATCATATAATTATTTAAAATCATAGAATCATATCATATTACTCTATCTTCTCTTGTAATTATTTCTACGGAAAATTATTATAATAAAATTTAACCTTCATTATATAGTCATGCCTTGGTTTTTCATGTTTAAATAAACGCTATGCTTTTCCTGCTATTTTTAGTTTTCTTTCCAGTGTTTTTGTTTTCTTTGTCCGGAAAAAGGCTGTTATTTTCTTTGGGCTCTGAAATCACCTGGTCTCCTAAAGTAGATTTTAGTCTCCTGCAAATTCAAGGCCTAACGGACCCTTGCAAATATTTAGACAGGGAATATTTTTTTGAAGATTTTATAGAATGCTGAAGGCAGATTATTAATCAATTTTGGTTTTTTATTTTTTATGGGATTTGAGTCGAGTTGTTGTTGCTTTATAAGTATTGCGAAGAGTATTAAAAAGCAAAAGAATCAATCAAATGTACTTTTGAGATACGATTGAAACAATAATATTAGTATATTAATGTTATCGATAATTCTTGAGTATAACCGATGAATCATGCTACGTATGAAAAATGTGATTTTAATATCAGCTGCTGATAGTTTAGAAACAAAAATTGACAACATATTATAATTTCGTGCTAATAACATTTCTAAACTAGAACAGGTCATTACAGATGAAAGGTGCTTAACTGTTGAAGACTTCAAACAATTATTTTTGTAGGAGATTGATCTTCCGGAAGGGAAAACATATATGTATGTATAGAGAAAGATGGGGTAAAATGGCCACTCTAAGGAAAAATGAATTTTCGCCGAACCATGGTTATTGATAGAAGCTTACCGCATATACATTTTAAATCTACATATTATAACGTATCTCAAACCATATGTTTGTAATTAAGAAACGCTGCAAATTATTACACAGTGGCTTATTATTTCCAAATTGTAATATTTCAAAAATATCTGGTCTATTTATTCACGGGACTTTCCGTATTACTTTGGTTTACAGTTTAGATAATTAGATTATCTTTCAAATGAGCTCTTCGAGGGTTTCGGGAAAGGGACACGTGCAGAATACATTATAAAAGATATTAACTAAGTTCAGCAAATAAATTAAGCTGTAGCAACTTATGGAGCAGAAATTTGGAGCTTGTCCCATGATGATAACTGTGAGAGTTTCGAGCTGGGAGTATTAAGAAGAAACTGTGTCAATGCAAGTAGGCTGAAATGGTTAGTCCATTTAATCAGAGGGTAAAATGGTACTGAGAAAAATATTGGATGTGTACTTCAATGGGAAGAGAAAAAGGAAATACCAAGAAGCTAAAGGAAGTGCAGAAATAATCCAAGGAAGGATGAAGTAGAGAGGAAGTCATCCCTATCTAGAGGCCTAGGACCAGAATGACCGGCAGCGCCGTAGAATTAGTCTTCGAAGTTCTTTAAGCTATATCTCAGCTAATACTGGTTTGATTTAAATGATTTTTGTTTTTTCTTTTGTAGGGTATTTTATCACCTTTCGAGTAATCATAACAAAAAGCTCAAAATTGTAGGACGAATTTATTTTTATTTTTTAAGTTGTATTTATTATATTTGGTTTTATTTATTCGATATTTGGATTCCAAGTATCTTGAAACGTAAAACCTCAAATTTTGAGAGGGGTCATATTTTTTTTTCCTTGGTCGATTACAAAGATCTATTGTTGAAAATAATAATCCAAAAGCATTTATATAGTCTTTTTTAAATTAATTTATTTATTTTTTAATACCTTGGTTTGCTGATTCCAAAACACCTTACATTTCCCCATTATCTTTATAAATGGACGAGTTATAGGTTTATGAAATCTCTAATCGGCCGCCATTTTGAAACAGACGGACGATAATGTCGAGTTTCGAGGATCATTCTGGGGTGACCTGTGACTTTGGTGCCGAATCTCAAGAAAATCGGTCCAGTAGTTTCGAAGAAAACCCTGGACGGCATGCGGCGTACGACGGACTGACGGATTTTGTTTTATTTGATATTTGAATTCTACGTATCTTGAAATGTAAAACCTCAAATTTTGAAGGCAGTAAACATTTTTTTTTTCGTTGGTCGATTACGAAGCCCTATTATTAAAAATAATATACCAAAAATATAATATGTACGATTTCTTCTTACAGATTCATATTTTTTCTGATGGCCTCTATTGGCCAGTGCCTGCTATCGGTATTAAAACAAATATGTTGTATCGCAGTTTTTATTTTACAATTATTATTAATGGAATAATAATACAAATGAAAAACTCTACAAAAATTATTATTTCAATACATTTCAGTCATAAAAACTCAACAAATGTACAGTATTAAGTAGTCCTAATGACATAATAATAGAAATAGAGAAATAAATTAGGATTAGGATTTTAGCTAATTCATTCGTAACATTTTGACTCATGGAAACTATTTTAAGTCATTTACAAAATTCGCACTTGAACTTTTCGGTCTCCTCTTCACAACCAGCACACAATTCATGAACCCATTGTTTACGCCTTTAAGATCTCTTATTTTTCTTCAGTATTCAATTTGCCATCGAAGGCACTGGTCGCTTTGCCTCTTTACAAGCCATTTCATTTAATGAGAACAACGTTCAAGGACGAATTTCTAATTCATCATATGCTAAATTATTTTAAAGTTAATTAGGCAGAGTTTTCAAATATTCCAATTTTAAAATTGTATCTGTAATTAATGGCAGAATAACGAGAATAAAATTAAACATTTACCTTGTATCAATATTGGAAAAATTAGAAAATCTGTTGTAACTTGAAGGAATTTGGCTAACTGATCAATGTCACTTTGACAGAAAACTGATGGCTTATCTACGAGTTAGTTTGGGAACTCGCCTCCAGATTGGGGTTTCCAGTGAGTACGCGTGTTCTGGGTGAAGTGGCCACATTATCCATAGATCATTATATAAACATTATCTCGTAGCATTTTCATTCTAGTGCAACCACTGAAGGGTTTCTTTATTAGTGTCAAACTCCATTGAAACCGATTAAACAAAACTTCAGGTGTAATTTCATTTTTTCATATAGGTTTATATCTATGGAGATTAATATCACATAAGAAGAATTTTCATTATTGCCTGAAACATCTTGCTCCTACATTCTTTTCTTGACTTTTTTGTAACTTCAGGTAATCGAAAACGCCAGGCTGAAAAAAATAATTAAAAAAATAAAATAGTAACGTAAACTTTCATTCAAGGCATGTATTGTCAATACGAATCTTTTTTTAGACCTAGAGTGTGTTAGATTTAAGAAAGAATTATATTTTATACATAAGTAAATCAATGTTTTTTCCATAAGGTAAGCAACCAAGATCCTCATTTATTAAAAGCAGCAGGGTAATAAACATAATCTATTTATTACGCCGAATACTTATTTGTCCTTCAAATATCCTCTTCTTTCACACATATTACTTAAGTAGATATATCACACCGATATGGTTATCTTGTGCATGGATGGTAATTTGGCGAGTTGTTACATATTTAGTTTAGTAATCATACACTATTGTACATTAGAACGTAAATTCATACATTTAAATAAATTTATAAAATCTTTTTTGTGTACATTTTTATTTCAGACTACTAAATATTAAATTATTCTATTAATATTAAAATATAACCTGGTGGGAAATATTGCGAAAAATATCATAAATATATTAACACTTAGGTGAACGAAACAATATTTTTCAGTTTCATTATTATTATTATTTTTAATTTATATTGTAATGAAATGAACAATTATCCTCGTCCAATTATCCATTCTTTTTTTTTACAATTCAAAAAAATATTTCTTTCTCGTATCCTTCAAAATGAGATACAATAAATTGCTGGGTGGTAAGAAGAGAAGAAAGGTTTATTCTTCGGAGGTGTAGTGCTGGTTGGAATGGATTGCCCCTTAATATGGCCCCATCTCCAACTTCCATCTTTATGATGCACATCTCAAGTTTATATCTTCATTCTAAGTGCTCTTACCCAGTCCATTTTAAATTCCACATCCTTTCTACTGTTGTATTTCAGCTTCTGTATGATCTCAATCTAATGAAGTATTTCTTATTCTGATAATAATTTCTAATTATGATATTTCATGTTATCTAATGATCTCAAATTAATTCAGTATTTTTTCGGTTCCAAAATCAAATAAATAATTTTTTTTTTTTAATAATTTTCATTGTCTTCTTTGATGCAGAAAACGATGCGTTAAATTACTAACTTAAGAAAAATATGATAAAAAACTACAGCAAATTATTATAAAAAATAAGTTAACTAATAAAAATTATGTATAAAAATACATTGTTTGTACCAGGTTGTTACAAAAGTCCTTGTACATGAACACAACCCTTAATTCTATAGTTCAATAGTTTTTGTTCCTACTATTTATGTCCATATTTACTTTAACTAATCCTTTATGGGTTCATTTACATTTTTAAAACTCACGTGCAATGCCAGAAGAAAAAAATCGTGATTCGCGATCTTTTGAGACATTACTGGAAATAAGGTTTAAGCGCAAAGGCACCCGCCGAATAATTTTTTCCATAGAGGGAGAGCCAATTATCCATCGAAATACTGCCGCACAAACCAGATCAGCACCCATTGGTCGTTGATGATGATATTCTTCTTGAATGTGTGAACCAGGACCCACATATAGCTACATATATACCCACATATATGATTTATTGGCCATCCTAGGGTCTCAAATCTTTGCTGTGAACAGCTAAACAGAGTTTATGCAGTTTTGAGTGCAAAGTACCCCAATTTGGTCAACAGAAACCAAGCCATTTCGCAACACGATAATCTGCTGGATCGTTCTCGTTTGACCAAGGAAAACGAGCAGTATCGGAACTGCAAGGAGTAAGGGTTTTGCCTCATCCTGCCTATATCCCAGACATTACAGTTTGTTTAGATCAATGGCTCATTTTTTAAAAGGTCGGATCTTTGATTATTTGGAGTATGTAAAAATTGGATGTGAAGAGTTCTTTTCCATTTTTGCCGTCATCAAATCCAATTAATGGCGGAAAGAAAGTTTTAGAATTACAGACGAATTTTAAAAATATATTTGTAAATTTAAAAAATCTTCTGCATATCACACAACTTTCATTTATCTCCCAACTCGAAACCAAATTTAAAATTTTTCATGAAAATTTCGTTTAATTCTCTTAGGAAAAATTTAGATTCTATTAAATAATATAAAAGTGGAAATTAAGTTAATGCGTGTTTCTTCACTCAGTTAGTTATTAGTTTTCCTAAAATCACTAACTTTCCAAAGGAATGTTATACATCTATATTGCTACTCATTGTTCCCGACATTTGTTTACGACCTGAGAAAATATTTCCTTTTTTCTCCTGTAATTAATTTTCTACTTCTTTCATAGCCATATTTATCCATTTTTTATCACTACTAACAATGAGAGATGGTTGTTTATTTCAAACAAAGAAAATTGAAGGTACTTCAGATCAAGAAATTTTGAAAATTCGGCAGATTATTCCAATGAGGATAAGACCTACCTGATATTAAATACTATTTAATTGTACATTTATATAACGAGTTTGATCAAAATCGTTAGTATTTCTCTTACTGTAGGTAAGTTAAAAATATATAGGCAAGTGAAAGTAAAAATAATTCGAAAAAATATAACATATTTATTGCGTGGCAATAGAAATGATACAAGAATATGCAAAATTTAGAGTTCTGAAGTATTTTAGGGTTGAATATTTAATCTTGCATCTAAACCATTTTTTAAGTATGATATTATTTATAAAAAAATATAAAAACTCCAATAAATAAACGAACATAAATTTTTTATATGCATAAAAAAATTTTCTGTATGACCGCTCTCACTTTTTATAATAAATCTGTGATTCTACTTTGGTTATTTGTAGTATCATAGAAGTCTGTTGTTAGAATGCCTTTTTACTCGGCTATAAAGATGAAATTGATTTAAATAAAAAACTGGGCTAATTTTTATTTTCTAAGAGAGTAAAATCATAAAATATTTCCGTTTGAAAGTATTTAAATTAAAACTAGTGTATTATTTGTTCTATAAAAATATTTATGAAGCCATAAAAAAATGAAACACGATCTTGTCTTAAATTATAAAATAAACTTTAAAATCTTTTTATTTCAGTTTCATGCCCTTTTTACGGCAAATAACTATAGATATTAATTTTAATTTTATTTATGTATGCCTAAATTACCTTTTGTGCTATACATTTATGTGTTTATGCGCTGTACAGCGAATAATATTCTTGTCATTATACAGTGTCAGTATGAGTTATTTTTAATGTAACAAGCATAATAAATAAAATAGCTTATATATTTTTATAGTTGACGTGAGGTGTCCTATAAACTCTAGCACTTCAGCCAGCATTGGATATTCTTCTTATCAATAACAAATGCTAATATTGAATGATGATTTTGTAAGTCTTGTATTTAGTATAACGATTGACGTTGTCATTAATGGCACGTGGTGTTTGTTTTAGAATATTTTAAAAGAACCTCATTAATTTTTAGTTTTATGTATTGTATTAAATAAGTATTAATTATTTTGACCATTGAGTAGTTAAGTGTTAGGCATTATTGAATTATCTTTTATTCGAATAATTTATTCAATCATTTTTTAAGTCATGAATGATTTTTGCAATAAGCAGGTTACATGTTGAATTTTTGAAATTATTACAAAAGCATTACTGGTTACTTTTGTCAGATAAAAAACAATGAATAATCAATTTTTTTTTTCTGAATCTATATTCTTAATTTTTAAATGTGAGCCATTGGTGTAGGCTTTATGTAAGGTTATTATTAATTTAAAAACTATTAACGAAAAATGACACCAAGTAAATTATTGATTTTTAAAAAATTATTTGTATTCAATAATTATTTGTCATTTTATTGTACATTTTTTCACAATTTTTTACTTATGTGGGTTTAAGATGTTAACTAAAAAGAGATAAAAATTATACGGTATTTAAAATTTATATGTTACTATATATTGTTACTTACTATTATATTTACTTAAATAATTTAGTAGAATCAGATAATATATTAGTTGCCCTCTCTTGGTCATCGACTTGAGATAACACTAAATTTGTTTAAATTTTTTTATTGTTATTAATTTGTTTGTTTTTTTAATTCAAGGTCCTTTATGTCAGATAAAGATATTTGCTGCGTTCGTGATGTAACGGATTCGATAGCTATCATGTGCATCGAATTATCTTTTTCGAGGAAACCGGTCTTGTGAAAGCTATATTTTTTCTTCTTATTTGTTATTTTATAATAGGAATAATAAGAGCCAACGTTTTTTTAATATTTAAAATAATCAGGAACATATTCCATAAAATGATTTATACAAAAATAATGATTATTAAAAACAAATTCTTTAGAATTGAATAATCTTTTTGTTGTTTTTTGTGTTTGTTTATGTGTTTGTTGTTATCAGTATTACGAAAGGTGTGCTTGTGCCACACCATCCAACAGTTTTTTTTTTTTTAATTTAGTGTAAGAATGATAATACATTGTTTCTGAGAATACATACATCCAGAAAAAAAAAAAAAAAAAAAAAAAAAAAAAAAAAAAAATATATATATATATATATATATATATATATATATATATATATATATATATATATATATATATATATATATTAGATACAATACTTTTCCAAAGGTAACTATGGATGAGAAAAAATATATATGTGTGTGTGTGTGTGTGTGTGTGTGTGTGTGTGTGTATATATTTTTATATATATATATATATATATATATATATATATATATATTTATGATTAATTGTAGTTTACACCAATTTATATTTGTCATACTGGCGACCTAGATGTCAGATCGTTGCTGTTTTATTATCTCAAGTACTAACAGGTTGTTTGCAATTTGTTTTATCGGCCCATTGTCACAAAAGTTACTTATACTTGATAAGATAGTACCATGGTTTTATGTAAACGTTAATTTATTAAACATAAGTTCGCATCTGCGTCATTTGCTTGGTCGTGGCTGATAATTATAACTTTGTTCCTTTGAACTTGTATGTAGTATTTATGATTATGAAAAATATTATTCATTTGTATGTATAATATATATATATATATATATATATATATATATATATATATATATATATATATATTTATATATATATATATATATATATATATATATATATATATATTATAATTTTCACATTAGGTTGACCTAACTAGATGCACCATTCTCTTCTACATCAAAACTGTTTTATGACTTGAATATGTTTATGAGACGGTCGCGTGTACCTTAATTTTTTTAATAGAAATGCATTATAAATTATAATGCTCGATTTTAACCAATTTTTTATTTATTTCAGGTAAGAAGAATTTTCATAGCTGTATGAAAAATTGTCTTTATTATGGTGTTTGCTTCACTTCTAGTTGCATTCGCATCGCTCGGTAATAAATATTTTTGATTTACTTTTGCACTAAAGATATTTTTAGTTTGCCTTTAAGTTTATGTCAGTATTACCTGGCAAATTATTTTTTTTTAGGTTTTTTATTTATTAATTTGAAGTGACAAAACATTATTAGTCCTGAAGATTGGAGATCGGAGAAACTTTTACTGATTAATTATCAACTTTTTTGATAGGCTTTTCTGAGCTTGAGAGACTTGCTTTTATTTTGCAGTTTTAAAAAAAGACCTTATAAAGGTAACGATGTATATAAACCTGATTATATATACATACAAATACACAATTATTGCTGAGCACATATACGAAATAAGATTGGGAAAGAAATGGGGTACATAGATAAAATAAATAAATAAATAGTGTAAAACCAAAAAAAAAAAATAAAAAAATTAATATAGATCACATAAACATTTGACATGTCTATGTTTGGTATTTGTACAAAATATTAGTTACATCATTTTATTTGTTTTATATATATATATATATATATATATATATATATATATATATATATATATATATATATATATATATATATATATATATTGATATATTGATATACCATACAAATTCAAATCACGTTTGTGAAATCAACATTGCGTATGACTGGTGATCCGTGAATTTCACTTGACAAAACCTTTGATATCTGCTTTTATTTATTCGTGGAACTGATATTTCGAATCTGAAAGAGGTTTTAAATATTTTCATCGAATTAAATACCTGTGAGGAAAAGCCTTTTGAGCTTCAAATATAGCATCGTTAATGTACTTTTTTTTAAGTTATAAGTTTTCGAACAATGATTGTATTGAGATATATTTGTTTGCTCACTGCTCACATCAGATAACCTTTTTTTTTTCACATCCTATTTGATAAAGCTACGACAATCAGCCATTGTGACTTGCTGAAGTATTTTACAATTTAAATGTACAATAAATCATCCTTATGAACTAAAATTAATTTTTATATAAAATATCATGAGTTACGGATTGAGAATTTTGAAAATCGAAATTAATTTTTTATTAACAATTTTGTGCTCTTCAACCAGTTAGGATATTTTTAAAAGTAAGTGCGATTTTTTTAAACTTCGTACTGTCCAAATTGTATTGATGTATACACTGTTGTATATAACAATATTTTATAAAGGCGTAGAAACGGTTGTATTTCTATATTAGTTTTATAGTGATTATTTACGACATGCGTCACATCCCAACATTGTTAACAGATCTTAAAATGGCTGTTTACTGTAGAAGAGCAATCTGTTAATTTAGGATTGCAGATTAAAATATTTTTAATTTTCTTTGATAAAACGCTGCAAAGTATTACATCATGGTTTATTATTTCCAGTATTAAAAAAAATAGTATTTGAATTGATTTTTTTTTCCTCATGGCTTTGGTATAATGATTTCAAAAGAATCTATCTTCATAAATGGTCGAAATAAAAAAATAAAAATTAATTTGATTTTCGGGTTCGACGTAAATTGAAATCTCAAATTTTGAAGGTTTAATTTTTTTTTTCTCTTAGTCGATTAAAAAGGTGCATTATTGAAAATAATAAACCAAAATTTTCAACTGTCACATTTTTGAATTTATTCATTTTATTAATAATTGGAGACGGAACTTCTTCATAAGAGTTGATTTATGTATATATGCATACTACTTCAAATGTTTGAAGAGCCCGAGAAAATTGTTAATAAATTAAAAAAATATATATATATTTAAAAATTTAAATTAAAGATTTGATTTTTTTTTTTTATTTCGCAAAGTAACTCTATGCAAGAGGAGTTTATTTATATACGCCATGCAAAAAAGCATAATATGTATATGTATATAAGATGTTCAATTTACATTTTTAATTATATTAATTTAAAATATACTTAAAAATGAAAAGATAACAGAAATAAACAAAAAATAAAAATAAAAACGTTACGAAAAAAGAATATAAATATAAAATAACATATTTTGAACATACAAGTAGGATTATTGTTGGATTTTTATAAATTGAAATAAAGCATGAAAGAAAAAGAGATAAAATTATACTAAAACAAATTAGAAAGAAAATAAGTTAAAAAAATAAAATAAAAAAAAGAAAATAATAGAAAATAAATAAAGAAAAAAAAATAGAAAATAAGTACAGAAAAAAAAATAGAAAATATATAACATATTAAATACAAAATAAACATTTGAATTAACAAATTACGTAAATAAGTATTCACTGATTTCAGGTCATAGGGTAGTAGTTATTAAGCGAAATTATTGAAATATAGAATTTTTATTTATTGTTTTATATATATGAGAGAGCTTCTTCCTGTATAATCACCCGACCGGCCTCTTCGTCTGTCCCTTTTTGGAGGAAATAGGCTGGTTGCAGGATTAGTTCGAAAAGCGCGGTTTGGGCCGGTCCGGGGCGGACCGGTCTAGTGCGCGGGGTATCGTTATAAATATAGGAACGGACTTTTTAAAAAGGCCGGAGCGGAGCGGAGCGGTCCGGACCGGTCCCTAGTGCGCGCCGTGCTTAAAGGTGTATAACTGTATTAAAAATGCAATAAGTAAGTATATTTTCCGATTTATGTGACAAATTTCCGTGTTTGTCAAATTTTATTCTGAAAATAATTAATAAATAATGAATAAAACTTTTATTTCTTTCAAGGATAATGAATAACCCATTTATTCGTTATTCAATTGTTCATTTATAAAATTTAATCATAATTTTTTAATCAGAAATGAAATTAAAATAATTATTCCGCTCAAACAAAATTATTCGAATAAAAAAATTATTAGAAAAAAATATTCAAAAAAATTAATTAATGAATAATAAAAAAAATCAGTAGCTTGCTTATTGAAAAATCATTTATGACTAAAATAAAATTTTATTCAATAGTGCCCAACACTAAATGACAGTGACTTAAGAAGAAACAACGTATTATTAGCAATCCAATAACGGCTTTACACCAGAAAGTCTTGATGTCATCTTCTTTTCAGGTACTTCGGAGAATGGTTGGAAATCGAACGGAAAGCAAAATCAGAAAGGATTTGTTTCGAGTGGTGTCAGCAACATACGGAATAATAAATTTTGGATGATTTTGTTTGTGATATTATACGGATCATTTTGGATTTTAGATTTTTAAGTATTGAATACGTGAAGAATTTCAGTGTTTATGTTCCTAGAAACGCCATGCAAAAAAGCATAATATGTATATGTATATAAGATGTTCAATTTACATTTTTAATTATATTAATTTAAAATATACTTAAAAATGAAAAGATAACAGAAATAAACAAAAAATAAAAATAAAAACGTTACGAAAAAAGAATATAAATATAAAATAACATATTTTGAACATACAAGTAGGATTATTGTTGGATTTTTATAAATTGAAATAAAGCATGAAAGAAAGAGAGATAAAATTATACTAAAACAAATTAGAAAGAAAATAAGTTAAAAAAATAAAATAAAAAAAAGAAAATAATAGAAAATAAATAAAGAAAAAAAAATAGAAAATAAGTAAAGAAAAAAAAATAGAAAATATATAACATATTAAATACAAAATAAACATTTGAATTAACAAATTACGTAAATAAGTATTCACTGATTTCAGGTCATAGGGTAGTAGTTATTAAGCGAAATTATTGAAATATAGAATTTTTATTTATTGTTTTATATATATGAGAGAGCTTCTTCCTGTATAATCACCCGACCGGCCTCTTCGTCTGTCCCTTTTTGGAGGAAATAGGCTGGTTGCAGGATTAGTTCGAAAAGCGCGATTTGGGCCGGTCCGGGGCGGACTGGTCTAGTGCGCGGGGTATCGTTATAAATATAGGAACGGACTTTTTAAAAAGGCCGGAGCGGAGCGGAGCGGTCCGGACCGGTCCCTAGTGCGCGCCGTGCTTAAAGGTGTATAACTGTATTAAAAATGCAATAAGTAAGTATATTTTCCGATTTATGTGACAAATTTCCGTGTTTGTCAAATTTTATCCTGAAAATAATTAATAAATAATGAATAAAACTTTTATTTCTTTCAAGGATAATGAATAACCCATTTATTCGTTATTCAATTGTTCATTTATAAAATTTAATCATAATTTTTTAATCAGAAATGAAATTAAAATAATTATTCCGCTCAAACAAAATTATTCGAATAAAAAAATTATTAGAAAAAAATATTCAAAAAAATTAATTAATGAATAATAAAAAAAATCAGTAGCTTGCTTATTGAAAAATCATTTATGACTAAAATAAAATTTTATTCAATAGTGCCCAACACTAAATGACAGTGACTTAAGAAGAAACAACGTATTATTAGCAATCCAATAACGGCTTTACACCAGAAAGTCTTGATGTCATCTTCTTTTCAGGTACTTCGGAGAATGGTTGGAAATCGAACGGGAAGCAAAATCAGAAAGGATTTGTTTCGAGTGGTGTCAGCAACATACGGAATAATAAATTTTGGATGATTTTGTTTGTGATATTATACGGATCATTTTGGATTTTAGATTTTTAAGTATTGAATACGTGAAGAATTTCAGTGTTTATGTTCCTAGAAACGCCATGCAAAAAAGCATGATATGTATATGTATATAAGATGTTCAATTTACATTTTTAATTATATTAATTTAAAATATACTTAAAAATGAAAAGATAACAGAAATAAACAAAAAATAAAAATAAAAACGTTACGAAAAAAGAATATAAATATAAAATAACATATTTTGAACATACAAGTAGGATTATTGTTGGATTTTTATAAATTGAAATAAAGCATGAAAGAAAGAGAGATAAAATTATACTAAAACAAATTAGAAAGAAAATAAGTTAAAAAAATAAAATAAAAAAAAGAAAATAATAGAAAATAAATAAAGAAAAAAAAATAGAAAATAAGTAAAGAAAAAAAAATAGAAAATATATAACATATTAAATACAAAATAAACATTTAACTAAACTAAAATATATAATACAAACATACATTTTTCGTTTGTTTCTACAAAATACATTATGTACAAAAACATATAACAAAAAGATTACTTTTATCTGTCCTGTACGTAAAGAAATTAAAATTAACTGCTCATTAAAGGTTTTCACACTTCACTTTTAAATATCATTATTATACCAGATGATTAGGTTTTCGGTTTGGATGATTACCTTGATGGTCGATCTTAGAGATGAAGGAAGGACATCAACTCCTTATTGACTTTTTTAAAGATGTTTCTTATGAAGGAGACCATGTCTCTTCTTGCATCATACAGATTTTTATTAAATCGTATCTACGGAGTTGGTATAGAGTATAGTCAAAAAGTATGTTTTTAAAATTTTTTGTAGAGTTTCTCTGTCGCAGCTACATGATTCTGAATTTGCCAAGTGATATATTTTTAAGTAGTGTTTAGATGGTCTCTGATCTTTCATAAATTGTGTCAGTTTGTAATGTGTACGTTTTATTTTGTTATTGTTTTGAGGTGTCGTTAGAGGTATGCATTTGTACAGGTGTTGTCATTATATCTGCCCCAGTCTCAAATTATGTCTGTTCTTATAGATTTACTAATAAAGAACAAAGGCACTAAGGAGTATTCGATTGGTAGGTGATTATCGTTAGCAGTTATGAAATCTTGCTGCTATGAAGTCAATGCTTTATAATTAACAAATTGTGTACCATCATGGCGGTTAGAGCATGTTGTTTTCTTAAGTTCAAGCATAGTAGCCAAAATAAATAAAAACTGAAAAACAACAAAATGATTTATAGAATAGCAATTAATTAACTTCGCTGCAAAAGTTATCTGTCACTCTATACAGTCTTATACTTTTCAATTATAAATTTCAGTTAGTATATTATTAGTAGATTTTAACACATAGTAGATTATATTATTAGTAGATTATATATTATAGTAGATAGTATTATTAGTAGATTTTAACACATTTTTCTCAAATAGGTACCTGTAGATAACTTGCCATTCAATATTTCGCGAAATTCAGGCATAATCAGGTCAGAAATAGATAAGTCGCATTAATGGAGGCCAGAAATATTCATCACAATTGTGTGAATGTTGGAATGGAGTATTATTTTTATTTGATTAGTCTTTTTATACTGGTGATATAAGATGTATCAATATGTTAATGATCTCTATTCCCCATTTAGGTCATCTTATCTTTTTCTGTTTAAGAAACTTAAGAATTTATTTTTGGAATCTTCCAACATGGAGGTCCTACATCGGCAATTTTTGCCTCTTTTTTGATAATTTTTCTCTTATCAATTAAGCTTCAGTTATTTAGTATTTGATGATATATTTGGGCAATAGATAGATTGGAGTCTATTGTTTTTATAATCCTTATATTTTAACCTAAACTATTTAAGTATTTTATAGTAAATATACATTGGTATGTCTAAATATTGGTCAAACTCTGCTTCATATTTTCAGTCAATTTATTGATATTTTTTAAATACGTATTAAGTTACTTATTTTCTTAAACCTTCTTCCTGTATTCTATATTTAATTCCTTTCATTTTATAGTTAGCTCTATTTTTACCAGTTTTTTTAAAATTTCATTTGTGTACTTTTTCTAAACCATTTTTAATTTTATTATTATTATTATTTCTAATTTAAATTTCAGCTTAATTTTTTATGGAATATTATTGCTTGATTATATTGACTGGTTGTACTGATTTATTGAAATAGTTAAACATTAGGATTGTAAATCGGGATATATAATTCTGCTTACGTAAAATATAATTGAAGGTAACTCAAAGGACAACCTTGCTATCTGGGAGCGAGAGGGACATCTTCCCAATTTAGGGTTATGTCAAATGTCCTGAAAGTACTAGGAGTGGATCGAATAAGGGCCCTTATTTGTGCCCTCATCTTTTGTAGGTCCAAGGGATTTTCCTTTCCTACACTGTAAAGGCATGTAATAGCGATATTTCCAAACGATTTGTGGCCTTCTGGCGCCCTACAAGAGTTGCGAAATTGAATCATCAAACACACGTGTTAAACATTATTCTATAATATAAAAATTTATATTTTCATTTAAAATAGTAATCAATGTTTGGAGGAAATGATTATACTTATTATTAAATTTACCATAAATCCATTTTATCTAAAAAAAAAATAATAAAATAAAGAGTAGTATCGCCAAATCGCAGTATTTCTTTAGGCAATTCAAATATATATGTTTAGTTTATTGAATAGTTGACATGAATAATTAATCCAAGGTTGGTGTCTGTTTTTTCCTTTTTTTTTGCGGTGAATATTAGAAAACTATTTATTGAATACCACTGTTTGATATATATTTTTTATTTTTTATAGTTTACCTTTTTTAGTTTATTTTGTATATCTATTAATCACACTGTTTGTCTTATTTATTACTTTTAATCTATTTCTCATCTTTACATGTTTACCTTACTTTGTTGTTTTACTTTATTTAACTTTTATATTCCTGCTTCTGTGTGATTTTATTTTCAATATTCAATATTTTTTCTAAAAGTCATTTATTAAGCTGGGCGCACACTAGGACCGGTCCGGACCGCCCCGGACCGGCCTGGCATCAGTCCTTTTTCAGCCTCTATATACGCCGCGCAATAGACCGCCCCGGACCGGCCCGCGCTTCCGGCCCAAACCGCCCTTTTCCTAGGTCGGTCAAAGGAGGGACAGATGGAAAGGCCGGTTGGGTGATTATAGCGGGAGAAGCTCTCTCATATATATAAGTACATGAATAAATAAAATACCAATATTGTAATAATTTTGTTTACATACTACTTTTTCAAGCTGAGGTCAGTTTGCTACGAATATCTCTTTTCTTGCTAAATACCTACCTGTATAATTTGTTGTTGTAATTAATTAATCGTTTCTAATTTAATTTCTGGAATTCATAGTAATGTTTATATCAGTGTCAACATTTATTTTATCATTGAAAAATAATTATTTTTTTTAAAATAATTACTTTTGAAATAATTTAGACATATTCTATTTTTATCGTTTTTTAGAAAATTGATATTAAGTGGTAATTTCAACTAACTTAAGTTTTCGAAAATATTTCTGATTAATTTTTTTTAAATATTTATACTTTTTTATGGAGAGAGAGGGGTTATGGATTTCACGACATTAAATGCGAAGAATATTTTCTATCTTATGCTTAGAATTTAATTGAAAAATTTGATACCAATAAAAAATCGAGGTGGTCTATTTCAACCTCATGTTATTAAAATCAGTAGAATGTGCGACAAAATATTCACATCGAAATCAAGAGTTAAAAATGCCGATCTGTTTTTATTCCAATTGAGAGTGTATTTAGGGAATGTAAGTTTTAAGAATTCCAAAACCATTTTGTTGATGGGATGGAAAACAATTGAAAGGTTAATTGAAAGCTTAAGTAAAATTTACTATAAAAAGAATATGTGACACAAATTAACCGAAATCATTTATTTCAAAGGACAATAAATTTTTGTTACCAATAAAGCGTCATTAGTTCATTTGATTTATTACCTAAGCCTCAATAAAAAATTAATTAATGTAAAAACAAATTAGAAGCACTAATAATAACAATCAAACAATTATTATTAAGAAGAAGAATGCCAATAAATTTAAAAACAACAGAGCAGTTATCACTTGTAGTCGTTGATACAGTATAGAATTTTGTTTTTAATTATAGTTGATAAAATATACAAAATCTATTTTATCTGCATGCCGAGTTTGCTTGTTGACAAATCTGCACTAACTGCATTTTTTATGTTATAAAATAAATACATTAGGGATATTTAAAATAAATAAAACTAATTAATCCAATTGAGACCGAAGGCTGAGTGGGTGAAGGGGGAAGGGGATAAGATATTATTCTATAATATATAAGCATGACAGTGGCTCTCGGTACTTCCGATATTCTGTGGTATCGATACTTTCCGTTCGATATTGTATCGATACTTTTATTCGATATCTTGGTGGTATCGCTTACGTGTGTAATATAACAGTTTAACAAACAATTAATAACATTAACAATGCCCACTCCTATTAATGTTATAGAGTGAGATCGGGCTAGATCGGAAGCTTTCGGCTGTTTCCGATTCATATTTCTAGACTTGTCATAGAAATACTTTCATATTCATATTTTAACATTCATAGTTACCACAGCCCTCAACATAATTAATTGTATTGTATATCAAATGAACTTTTAAAACTTCTATGAATAAAATTAAATTTATAAAGCAGTGTTTCTCAATATTTTAGTTTTTGCGACCCTCTCTCTCCCCTATACAATAATTTTCACTGAAATCGTTCATTAATCATAACGTTAGTTTCTCTTTAATTTAGATTGCATAATCACATAATGCATATATCGATTCTAATTTTCAAATACATTATATATCAATTCAATATTCAAAATATGAATGCATAGATTTGTCTCGAATATTCTAGAACCTGAACCGAAGGGAGTCAGTCACTAATAAGTATTAATCATGTTTATAATTTAGTTTTGATAAGTTAATTATTAAATACATTGTGTAATATCTATTTATAAGTGTATTATACCTATCATTGTAAAGTGTATTATATTTTGTCAGATTTTTTTCTGTAAAATAAATACATTTTTTTATTTTTTGTCAATATATTTTTTTTCGATATACTCGCGCCCTCCCTTAGTTTTATCACGCCCCCCTATAGGGACGCGCCCCCCCAGGTCTATACCTCTACTTTACTACTATCATAAACAATGATGTGACACTGATTTAAACATTACCTAATATTAATTCCACAAATTAAACAAGAACGATTTATTATTTACAACGAAGTGATTAGTCACTTCATGCGTCTTGTAATTTTTTAATTCATTACTTTTTAATAACTCCATTAAAGAGTTTTAATAAAAATAAACTGTTCATTGAACGATTGCTTTGTATTTTGTTGCCATAGTTAAATTGTATAGTAAATCTTTTGAATTAACAAATTACGTAAATAAGTATTCACTGATTTCAGGTCATAGGGTAGTAGTTATTAAGCGAAATTATTGAAATATAGAATTTTTATTTATTGTTTTATATATATGAGAGAGCTTCTTCCTGTATAATCACCCGACCGGCCTCTTCGTCTGTCCCTTTTTGGAGGAAATAGGCTGGTTGCAGGATTAGTTCGAAAAGCGCGGTTTGGGCCGGTCCGGGGCGGACCGGTCTAGTGCGCGGGGTATCGTTATAAATATAGGAACGGACTTTTTAAAAAGGCCGGAGCGGAGCGGGGCGGTCCGGACCGGTCCCTAGTGCGCGCCGTGCTTAAAGGTGTATAACTGTATTAAAAATGCAATAAGTAAGTATATTTTCCGATTTATGTGACAAATTTCCGTGTTTGTCAAATTTTATCCTGAAAATAATTAATAAATAATGAATAAAACTTGTATTTCTTTCAAGGATAATGAATAACCCATTTATTCGTTATTCAATTGTTCATTTATAAAATTTAATCATAATTTTTTAATCAGAAATGAAATTAAAATAATTATTCCGCTCAAACAAAATTATTCGAATAAAAAAAATATTAGAAAAAAATATTCAAAAAAATTAATTAATGAATAATTAAAAAAATCAGTAGCTTGCTTATTGAAAAATCATTTATGACTAAAATAAAATTTTATTCAATAGTGCCCAACACTAAATGACAGTGACTTAAGAAGAAACAACGTATTATTAGCAATCCAATAACGGCTTTACACCAGAAAGTCTTGATGTCATCTTCTTTTCAGGTACTTCGGAGAATGGTTGGAAATCGAACGGGAAGCAAAATCAGAAAGGATTTGTTTCGAGTGGTGTCAGCAACATACGGAATAATAAATTTTGGATGATTTTGTTTGTGATATTATACGGATCTTTTTGGATTTTAGATTTTTAAGTATTGAATACGTGAAGAATTTCAGTGTTCATGTTCCTAGAAACTGATAATATCGCTGTCAAGGCAGTTTGTGATTGTAAATTGCCTCTAACAGATGTATATAATTACGTAGAGCTATTCCAGCAATTCTCCAGGTAGGTGATATTTCATTAATAATGGTAGCATTACTTCCTATTGGAGACCACTTTATGTCTTTGGGCCTTGAACCAGGTCTAACATTGAACTATCGTTGTCTAGTTGCTCCAGTGAAAGTGTATGGAAGGCGGAAGCCGTGGTTCACCTCTAGTCACGTTTCATAGATAGCGTTCCTGTCCCAAACATATGACTATTATTTTACCTGGTTGTTATGTAAGATGGTGTTTCATATTTTTGTATTAAATAAAATAATTTCAAGGAAAATTAAATATCTGATTGTATGTTTTTTGTTTCGCATCTCTTCCATCCATAATGTTGTAGTTATTTCTTGTAACTCTTGATTTTTAGTCCAATTTTTATTAATGTCCTCACTAGGACGAACCTACCCGTTTACAGTCTTAATTCCATAAACATCCTTCAAGAACGTCTAATTCTTATTTCGGTTGTCGTTTTCAGGAACAAAACAACTCCATGGGGATGGCTAAAATAATTTCATATTGAAGTTTCTAGACAAATTTGAATTAATTAATCCGAGGCTAGGAGGAATTCCACAAATTCGTTTCTATAATTGAATTGAAGAAACATGGAAATTATTACAATCTGGGTTTAGATATTCTAATTAATTTGTAGGATGCCTCTTTACAAGATTCCAATTTAATTAATCTCTATGATTGCTTACATGTAATAAGTTAATACATCCAAAATGTATTAATCTTAAGGACAAAAATTATTATTTAAAAATTATAAAACATCATTTCGTTATAAAATCTTTTTAATTTTATTTTTTGTATCTTTACTATATGACTACAATGATCACTATAAACATCATTTATATTTTTGTATATTGTCTCCGTTTTCTTCATCATTCATTTTGGTTTATTATTTTCAATAATAAAATTTTGTAACCGACTAAGATAAAACCGTATTTTTTTTTTAACCGCCCCTCTCTCCTCAAAATGTGGGGTTTAACGTTTCAATATTCCTATAATCCCAAAATTAAAAAAATAAAAATCTGTCCGTCTGTCCGTCTGTCCTACATTATACGATTTTTCTCCGAGACTACTGGATCGATTTTTTTTTTTGAGATTCTGTACCAAAATCACACGTCATTCTAGGATGATGATCGTAATTGAACATAGCATTTCTTTTAAAAATAGCGGCCGATTAATGTTTTCATACGCCCATGTCACAAACATAAGATGCCAGAAGTTGCAATTTTATTAAGTGGTACATTTATTTATTTTTTTTTTTTTCTAAATGTGTTCACTACATCAAAAATATGTCTATTTAAAATTATGATTTTAGATCCATTTTGAATCGTCATTAATATTTTCCATTTATGTATTATTCCACATTAAAAATTTTGTACTGCGATATAATAATCTGTGATATCAATTGCAGATATCCTGTATTTAAGCAAGTATATTATTGATTTTAGTTTTAGTTTTTTAATTCACTCAAGTATTTTTAGCGGTTACATTTTTTGATCGATTAAATAACTCATAGCATTTATTATTCTGTTAATAATTGTGTTGTAGAAGCGTTTATTTTACTGTTTTGAAAATCTAAGTACAGCCTCGAATTTAAAACTACTAAGAATTTCAGATTAAACATTTCAACGTAATCGGAATTGAATATTATTTTGCAATGCTATTATATATAGGCCTATAGGTGATTTTAATATTTTCTAATTAAAAGGTTTTTTTTATATTAAGCTTATTGGTAATTTTGTTTCATTTACTTTCATTCTCTGCTTGTCATTTTTTCTCATTTTCAATATTACATCATTGCAATCGATCAAGAAAAAAACAATTTTAACTCCCCTCAAAATTTGAGGTTTTATGTATTGTTTATCCATTCTTCATTTTGTTGTTTATGTTTATTTTTAATGTTTTTTATTTATCTCCTAATAGGTCTTATGGCCAGAAATAATCTTTTTTCTGTAAGCATTTTGTATATTGTGTTTTTCTCAAGAGACTTTCTCCAATAATTAATTTTTTTTTCTATTCTATATTAGTGTTTATTTTAAATTAAAATATTTTATATATATATATATATATATATATATATATATATACATATATATATATATATATATATATATATATATATATATATATATATATAATTATTTGGAAATTATAAACCATAGAGTAATAATTTGCAGCGGTTTTTTTTTTTATTTAAAAAAATTTAATTCAAAATCTATTAATCTTGATACTATCGGGAAAATAATCAATTAAATAGGATTTATTTGCCGACTTAAATTCTATTACTAAGGAGTGATGAGCTTTCTACTTTCAAATTAAACCTTTCAACTATTTTTTGCTCGTTTCCTCTTTAATCAACATCTCTCCTTCTTTACCTCACTTAGCAGTTTTCATTCTGGCTGTAGAAGGATCCCTTAGGATAGAAAAAAAATCCTCTTTTCGCCGTCTAGTTTTCAAAAGATCTGTGAAGGTTAGGGTAAGATTACATTAATTAAAAATGAAATAATTATTTTTTTTATTTAGCTTTCACTTGTTCAAAATATACATAAGTATATAACAGGCAAATCTCTTTGGCAATTTATTTATCCCTCATTACATACACATAAAAATTTAACTAAAATAACAATAAATGAGTTCAACCATACACTCTGTCAAAAAATGAAACATTATATACAAATAAACATATAACGAAAGAAAATAACTGCAGTCAGTAAAGAAAACAAAATTAACAAATTGAAATGTACTATACCATATGGTATAGTTTTTTTTTATAAAAATTACATTCAACATTTGATTTCATAATATATAGGACTCATTCCTTTTGTTCGCAACATAAAAGGTTTTTAATAAAAAAAAAAAAAAAATTCAACAAATATCAATTTATATTCGCTTTTATGATATGCTTAAATGTTCTTATAATAAAAAAAATATGTTTAATAATTATCAGATGTATGGCGCTTTGATTAAATAAATTATTTTTCTTTGTGTTCAAAAAATGATCTGTTCTGCTCTTTTATTTTTTTAGGTCTAATAACTTTAATTATCTAATGTAAATAATATTTAATTACTAAGTAATAATATTTTTTTAAGGACAACAATGGTCTACTCTTCCAACCCATAGCTACATTATTGGTAAAAAAAAAAAAAAAAAAAAAACCTTTATTATTACATCTTATCTAAAGACTTCATAAGCGCTTTTTATTGTCCAGCAAAGAAAAAAATTTGGCCAGGATTACATTTTTCAGATTCTTGAGGATAATGGGTGAGGTATTTTCTTTTCAGATGCACTGTGTGAAATATCAGATTAACGGCTGGTAAAATCAAAAATATATTTTCTACTAAATCGAAACTTGAACCTGGGTCGTAAAAAGGAATTACAGATTACCCACAAATAAAAAAAAAAATCTTAATAACAAATACTGAATACTGTTATAAAAATATAAATAGAAAAACATTGAATTAAATATAAACAGAATATCAATTTTTTTTTTTTTTACTTTCATATGCGTTTTGACATTTTATGCACAATAATCAGCATTACATTTATTAAAATTATGGGATAAGAATTTTTTCATGTCAAATTTTATTATACTCCTTTTTAAATTGGTTCAAAGATTTTTTGATACTTCATTGTCAATTTTAAAGAATTTTTATCATAATTATTGTTTTAATTGTCAGTATTCTTTCATCTTTATGCATATAGATATTTTTATTAACAATTCTTTTAATTTCAATTTATATACTTTACCTACAGATAAAGTTAGATTAATGTCTATAAGACTATATATAAGTCTATATATATATATATATATATATATATATATATATATATATATATATATATATATATATATATATATATATATATATTAGTGTATAAGACTATAAACACCATGTAGTCCATCCAGACAGAAATTACACTGGTTGGACCACTGGGTGTTAGTGGAAGCGGCTTTCTGATAACGGATTTGAAATGGTTTGTTAGTCCGTCATTAGTCTAACAAGAAATTACATTTTTAAGGAGATTACTGAAATAAAAGGGATTTGTTGGATTATGAAATGGAGCCTTTCCAATTTGTTTTCTTTATTTGACCAAAAAGGGTTATTTTATAATTATGTATCTAAATATAAAAAAATATTGATGGGTTCCTTTACAATTTTCTTTCGTTTATTGATCCTTAAATTATCTCAAGATGTTCTAGCATGATTTGATTCTATTCATTAAATTTGAATATTTATAATTTTGTTGTTTTATTTACAGCGTCAAGTTTACATAACTTTTCAATAGCTTGCATGTTTTATAATATTACAAAAAATAGTGTTTTATTGTCCTAGCCTTAAACAAAATAAAACCTAAGTAACAATTTTAAATTATTATGATAATAATTTCAAAATATATAGGTACTTGGCGTTACATTTTTTTTTTCAACTTAATTTTATAATAATTTATTAATTATAATTATTAATTGTATTTAATTTAATTATAATTGTGGTGATCTTACACAGTATAATATTAGAATAGTAATATAATTTATGATTAATCGCATCATTTATTTATTTTCATTATTTATTGGATTAAACGCTGATTTTCTCCTACTTTCAGTGAAGTGTGGTAGGAAGGCTAAATTTATTCTCTGTCTTCCCCATAAAAAAAAAATTACCCAATAAAAACTTCCCAAACTTCTTGCTTGACAGCTCATCATGTGCACATATCTATTTATATTATAACTTATTAATGTTTATTTGGGTGTTTACGATCGGCGATTATTCAGTCTATTTA